>JAVJAQ010001580.1:158717-242732 GCA_032362365.1 Zygogramma bicolorata
AATGAAGGTATTTTTTCCTGGTTGTCTTCGATCTGGGTAACGTTGACTGTACAATACACGAGCTCTGCGTGAGTTTTTTCTCGCTTCGCCAAATATGAGCAACATGTCAACATACTCATCTGGTGAAAATACCTGTGGCATTTCAATATTCCTTCCACAAATAACCGGGCAGCAACTAAATTCGTCTTGAGGGGCTTTAACAATGAACTCACTTCATTAGATGTGATCTTGAGAAACACAATATGTATTTATGCACTAATGTATTTTTATTGACGTTCGCTCATGTCATATAACTGACATGCTTTCAATTGTCCAGAGCCACCCCGGACCGCTTGAGTTATTGATTTATCCTCGATCGTGTGCAGGATACACAAGCTTGAAGGAAATTCTGGTTATCAAATTGTTTCACCAGAGTTACACAAGTTAGTGATTACCTATAGAGGAATATACTACTCAAATGTAATAAGTAAACTGAAGGCGATTTGAACAGTCAGAGTGGAATTATCAGGGGCGGTTTTAGACATCTACTGGAGATCATCGTGCCTAGATATTCGTAAAGAAGGTAGTTTCTTGTAGGGACTCTTATGTAGTCAATCACACTAGAATACTTTTATTGTGTGTTTCATTTGTTCATTTCTGAATGGGAATTATTGGTTTTCCTATTTTGATTCAAAGCTTTCAGGAATGTTGAGATAGCATATGCTGATTGTATCAAAAAAAATCGAATAGATGTGGGATATGAAAATCGAATAAAAGGAGCTGTTAATTCTAGATAGAATCAATGCTGATTGTATTGAATTTTTCCTAACTCAAAAACAGGTGTTCTGACAAATAATTTTCTTTTATATGAGCTATACCAATGAAGAAATACAAAGAAATGCAAGAATAACAACTTCTTCTTCCTCGAATCTACCTGTGAAAAAAATATATGAAAGAAGTAACATGGAAAATGTTAGCCAACACTCTCTCTTGCCATATGGAAATATCATTCACAGACGGTTGAGTCATACGCGGAATTAGTCTATCTAGAACAAATGCTCTCCTGCCTGAATGGATCTATGGGCTTCAAATCATATAAATAACATTCTTCCCCACTCAATTGGAACACTAAGCAGACTTGATTATACCTAAACTAATTGGGAAATTCGGACGATATGTTTGAGATAGAATAACTATAACACATATGTGAAAACTTTCATCAGTTTTTGACAACTACCTGGGGCCTATAACACAAATCTACAATTGTAACAAGTCTACAAGTTACAAGTAATTCGCTTATAGCTACAAGTATCCTAATTTCTCGTAACATAAGATAATTTCATATATTTGTAGCTACAAGTGAAATATTCTACACTCGTATATGTTGTTCCTACAAGACAATTTATTTATTTAACTGCATTTTTCGGTAACGCGATTCGTGATGTAACATGTCTTAACGTGTTTTTGTGTTAGTGGTTAAGTGCAAGGACTGCTAGTGAAATAATTTTTGTAGCTATGGCTATCAAACGAGTTTCAATTGAGAGGAAAATGCAATTTTTACAAAAAGTCAAAGGAAATAATAAAATTTGCTAATTATTCATCCTAAAATAATCTATAAACTATTGAATTCTAGCTCGAGCTGCTAGTGGAGGTGCTTCGTTATCTCTGAGGTTGTTTTCGTCACCTTGATCATCATCCTCACCATATAATACCATATTATATTCTTCATTAATTTTTGTAATATTGCACAATGTTGAACAACATTTAAAAATATTTGCTGCGAAGGCTGGATCAACTCGTAGGTGGTTCAAACATGGAATTTTTTTCCTTCAATACGCCAAAAGCGTCGAGTCCGTTTATGAGCTCTGTTTGGCTCTGTTGAATGCGGTCTGTGCTGGGTTCATCGGATCGTCATAGGTTGATTCACGCAAAGGATAAGCAGAATCTCCAAGAATGACAGCATTTGCTTGAGGTCTCCAACCGTTTTACATTCTACGAAACAGAGAACTGTTACGGAGTACCCGCGCGTCATGCACACTTCCGGGCCAATTTGCACTTATATAATAAAACCTTAAGTCAGGCCCACATACAGCCATGCAGATGATGGAATGCTTCCCATGGCGATTGTGGGGGCATCGATATTCATGAGGATTCCATCTACAGCTCCACAAACTTAAGGAAATCCTGCCAAATTATGAAAACGTTCTATTACGTTCCCTGTATTGTCGGGCCATCGAACTAATACATCAAATCTTATTTTGTTTACGGCAGCAGTAACTTTATGAACACATCTGCATAAGGTCATGCATATCACATACTCCATAGTATTGCCCTCCGTTTCCAAACCAATGCAGAGCAATGAGCAGTTTCTGTAATGGTGACAAGCCATACCATTGAATCGTTGTATTCGCTATGGCTGGACCTATATTTTGAAGAAGACTTTGACACTGTTGTCGACTAAGTCGGAACCTTTCCACAAATTCCCCGTCTGTCAGTATGACAAAGTTAATTCTCTCCTGATAGCGATATGCTGCACGACCATTTTCGTTTTCACTATCTGAATCGCTTGACCACAAATCGAAAGTCTAATTATAGATATACGCTTACGATGAAAGACTTTACTACACCAGTACGCTCAATCTACTTATCAATCAAGATAGGTAGAAAATTTTCTACAATTGTTGACAATTCCGTAACACAACTGTACAAGTCCCATTTTTGTCTTACGAAATGATACTACAATAGTAGAGAAAGTCCCGTAATTACCAGTGCCCCACTAGTGACTACAAGTTTCTTTATGTTACAGAATATCTATACTTGTATAATTTATTTATACACTTGGACTTGTAGTGGTTTTGTTATAGGCCCCTGATTATCTTGCTTTTTGTATCCTGTTATCTGATAATTTAAAAAAAAGTTTCCTGAACTCTCTGGGTTACCTATCCCAAAGAATATAGTTTTCGACCACGCGAATATCAATATATCTGAGACTATATTGTTTTGTTAGTTGAGATAAGTGCGTAATAAAAAATGTGTTCAACATAGAATCGGTGGTGAATTCCTCAGATGATTCATTGGAAAAGTACATTTCTCAAAAGAGAGTAATCAATATTGTCAAAATGTTATTCCCATGAACATATGGCGAATTGAAGAAATAAAAGCCTAGTATGAAAGATTTTTTTTGATTGGACTCGTGATCCACTATTATGTATGTAAAAACACCCAGATAAAATGAAGTTGACGATGCTAGCCGAGAGACAAAACATTGACGATGCTAGCCGAGACACAAAACGTCGAATGGAAGATCTGAAAGAACCATGGTGTTAATGGAAATGAGTGGCAATAAAAATGTGCACTTTTTCCATGGAAAAAGTATTCGCTAACACTCGGGTGTTCTGGAATATCTCAGAAAACACTCTGTAACTTTAATACGTCATCACTTTCCAAAATAATTTTTTATAGTCACATGCATGAGCAACTTCCCTCTAGTTCAAGTATCTTGGTACTTCCAATAGTTTCCGATATACTTATGATGAGAGAATGAACATAAAAAGGTATGGAACACTTTCTGTCGATATGTGTACATCAATCATAGAACTTGAGTATTTGATTAGAAAAGGAAATAGTTCATTATTTGAAAAAAGTACACCCCTTTTTAATGCCATGAAGGTGTACAATGACAATCACGAAAACCATTGTGCATAAGTTCTGAATACTTCAATCAATTGCATTATTTCTATTCTTCGGAGTACATGTAGCAAAGAATAATTTGCAACAAAAATTACCGAAGCATTTTCCCTTCCGGTGGGAATTTTCTACCATATTAGACCTCCTGATCGATGTGCCAGAAACCCGTATCCTTCAGGCGTAGAAAGAAGTAAACTTCTTTGTCATCATTTAGTACCTGGTTGCCGAAATTCTGGATATTTCCAATCGTTTCGGAGTTGAGTTCTCAAGAAACTGATGAACATGCACCATTTTGCTTCATGCGATCTGAAGGATCTTGAATTTTGTGCAAATATTTTTATTGATGAGAACTTTCAAAAATTTTCGTTGTACTTTCCGACCTTTTGAAAACATTTCATTTCTCGATAGGTCACGATTTTCAAGGTCCGTTCTAAATATATTAGCAAATTAATTGATTATATCATCATGTCGTGGTCTCGGTAGTGTAGTGGTTAGCATATCTGCCTATCAAGCGGAAGACCGGGGTTCGAATCCTCACCGTGCTGGGTAATCGCACGTTGAAAGGTGAGGCCTCGTTGATCCATTGCTCGCACAAGTTTCAACTTCTGAGGGTTGACGTTCGTCAGCTGGTTAACGGAACGAACAATTTTAGAACAATTCAGAACAATGTTAAAGTTAAACTCGTATAACTTTTCATTATCATCCATAATGCATTGAATTTTCTTTTTTTTTTGACTTCTGATTATCATCGGTAGTAAGAATATGTTTCGATAATTCAGGTACCAACACTGAGCTGTATTTTTTCAATTATTACTTCGTGTTTATTTTTTTCCTTTTTGAAGGCCTTCATGTTCCTCCATAGTAACTTCCGATCAGGAGGACAAAGGCATTTGATGACCATATACTTTGTGTTTTGAATTACGTTTTAGTTTTCAATCCAAATCGAATTCGTATAAAGTTAATATTTGTTAGGTTATGTCTTGTTTGTGCGGGTTCATTGCTCGACGTGTCTTGACTTTCAATTAATGCAATTTTTTTCCATGAAATAATGTGATTGATTGATTGATCCTGTCGCGGTTTTGTAAACTCATTGTCTGTGAGAATAGTACAGAAAACTGTGAAATTTTTGTCAATAGGATTGATTTATAGTATTTTGTATCATATATTACGTAGGAAGTTTCAAAACACTTATAAGGCTTTTTTGATGAAGATATTTATCTCTTGAAAGAGATGTAGGTATTCCGCAATTAACTGGGCTAATACCCCCACTTATCACTTATAGAAGATTTTCGATCAGAAATTCGCACATTTTTCAGCTTTTCCCAACCTATTTCCAACAAAAAATTCCCAATAGTCCTCATTCAGGAATAAAGTTCGGAGCGTTACGGGAAAAAAAAATTTTAACATTAAATATTCATTCCTGCTCAACGTTTGTTGAAAAACTCGAAAAAGGACATCATATCATCATCACTCCTGGAGTTCATGTGATACTCACATCGTAATGTGAATGTTTCCTTTCTTAGCTTATTGAACGTTGAACGACCACAGACTGGGCTAACTTTGACCAAGTCTAATTGTCACAAATTCCCCAAAAGACATTTGGCGTCGTAAACTCCCATAATCTTGGAGGTCGAACCTTTTCGTCGAAAATGGCCTCAGCGAAACTCTTTCAATAATCCCAACGGCGAATGTCTTAGTTTTATCTTTGTAAGTTCACGGAAGAATTGAGAAATGCAGGGATTACGTCGGATTCTGCAGTAAACCTTTCATCCTCGCCTCGACCTCTCTGTATTAAATTTTGTTTTCTGCTGGGATATTATGTCAGACGTTTTTTCCACCTCAAATTCACCTTCTGCTTTCGAAATTGATGTGTGGCAGACAATGATCCTCAAAACTTTATCACAATCAGTAACAGAATTATTTTCAATGAATGAATCCGCTGAAAATTATAAGTATAAAATTACGCTTTCTTCACTTCATCAACTTCGATATTTTGTTTCAAGAAAGTTATTCATTATTCACTGAGTGTTTCGCGTTTCCAAACTCCATCAGCTCAACTTTCTGGAGTCATTTAACTCTCACAAGTCATTTAACTTTTCCCACCTTACAAAAAGTTTTGTTCAGTCGGATATTTCAAATCTTTGCTCGTTTGAAAGGGTGTGGGGAACTGAATTGTTCTCATATTATTGCAACACAGTTATTATTTAGAAGATTTGTTCAGCTCTGATATCTTCCCTACAACCCTACTCACTGTGAAAACATATCGGGATAGACTGAAAATCTGCCCTTCTACACTTATATAGACTCCAATATTAATTCTTATCATTTCAGATTGTGTAAGATCAAGAAACCAAAGACAATAGAAGAAAGAATCCATCTACCACGAAATAATGACATGAAAACAGTATATACAGGGTGTTCACAAAAACTATTGCGAAGGCTCCTCTCGTTGATCAACCGCTGTTTTTTATTGATGAAATCATATCAAAAATGGAAGAGGAACCTCCAACAACAAATGAAATTACGCTTTTCGTCAGATGGTATATAGTATTACTACTCATCGAGAGATGGATCCAGTTCTACCATACCCATTTGCTTGCGGGAGGATAACGGACATTAGAGAGTTGAAAAGTGCTGCCATGAACGTTAACGTAAACGTACAAATTGACAGCTACGCATGCGTAGTTATCCCCTTTTTACGTTTACGTCGAGAACTTGTTTACGGGCCTACGTTATCTTGCGGGCGCTCACGGATACGTTGAAGATCAACGTACGTTATCCGAAGAATATACGAATCACACTGATGAGTTGCGAATGACCGAATTTTGAAACTTAATTTGGTGAGGGAGGTATATGACCATTATCCCTATCAAGATCCGAAGAGTGGACTCTAATTCAGATCAACATAATCCAAATTACAGAAAAAAGTGTCAGCATTAGAACTCTCAAAGAGAGATGATTTGATATTTGGGGAAGAAACATTCAGCTTAGGCTGAATAATAAGTGATTGAGAATGCAGTTTTTCGAATATTCTAGGTTCAAGTATACCTACTGTTTCCATCAGTAGGAATCAACTTCCATTATCTCGAAAGTGAAATTCAATATGAATAGTAAAATATTTATTAGTATTTGTTTATGATTTCCAGAAACTAGAAGAACCCATTTACCCTTTTTGACTGAGAGTTGATTGTAGATTCCCATTCAGGTCCATTCTGAGGTGGCCTGTTGATTCTTGAATATCATTTGATTATTGAAAAATATTCAAGAATGAGACCAATAATGCAATTATGGTGCAAATCAAATTATTTCAACAGACAATATTTCTCGAAGATAATTCAGAAATCTTTGTGGTTTATATTTATATTCTTCTATAACAGTTGTCGATTATTTTCAATAACCATTGCAATACTCAATATTGGAAGTTATTCAAGATTCACCAGAAACGACCTGTATATAATGATATGGAACATCCACATAGTTTAAATACAATTGGATTACCAGAATTATTTATCTCTGTGCAGTTCTATTTCATTACTAGGCTAAATCGCTATAAAATTCATAGCAAGGTTTGTATAGTAACTTGAAGCAAGTGTTTTCATTTAAATGAAATTGTATAAAATTAATTTTATTCAATTATCAATAAAGGTACTAATCTCAGACTTTTTGTTTCGAATAACATTTTTGTTCAGGAGTCAATACGCTCAAAATCTCGGAATCCGCGAATAATCCTAACAAACGTCCTATAACTCCACGATTATTTCGCAGCGATAAAAATGCTCACGAATGGGGTAATTAGTGGTAATAACTCACAAAACGGCAGCACTTGCTAACGGCTAACAGTAACGTCATGTATGGTAGCGACTTCAACTCAATTACATGAAAACCAGTAATAGTATATTATGCAACGATCGCATAAACCACCTTCGGCTCGTTTCGTATCCCGGTTAATGCTCATGTATTAATAACCATTACATGAGAGCTGCATACGCTATTTTATCTACACCCAAAAAATAATGAAGAACAAAAAATATTATATTATTAGGTATTTATATTAAACACAAAAATAGTGGGTAATCAATCGTATTCCTTTGAAAAATTCAACAAAATTATTATTAATGGTATGACCACGGAAAATACAACAATGAGAAATGAAAAAAAATATCTGCCGAGATCATGATTTGAACCTGGTCGTTCCTGATCGCAGCTCTCGCCATTGACCACTAGGCCATGAGAGTTCATTTCATTTGGTCGAAAATGAAAACATATGTTTTGCATTTGTCAAATGAGAAATATAATCCTTTCGATTGCATTTTTTTCTTGTCTAAGACATCTGTGGAGAAGTCGCTGGTAATTCTTCTATATCACTGCTATAGGACATTTTCATCCGATTATCAAAAATTGACTAAATTCTTCAAAAATTCAATACCTACTGATTTTGACTTGACAAACGTCAAAATGCAAAGCTTGCACATCATGCTTGATTGAAAAATAATGGGTTCCTATTGGTTGAAAATCTGTATCGTAATGAAATTCTGTATCGTAATGGATTTCATTATAAAACGGGTTGTGGGCATATAAGTGTATTATTAGAGTACGGGTGTAGATACACGCTATATTTCATAACGTTAACGTCTACGTTGAGGTCTACGTATTGCAATCACTATTTTTAACCAGTTCACTTCGCTCATCTTTCGAATATGTTATAACTTCATTTATTAGTAGTTAAGGTCCAAGTATACTGATATTTAAGGAATAATTTTCTTATAATTCCCGAAAGTAGGTTGCTTGGTAACTGCAGCAGAAATTTTAATGATATTATGAGTACTCAGGAATATTCGATCAGGTTTTTCATTTTATCCATATCTAATTTTTCGGTATTCATCAAATTAAATTTATTCGCTTAGTACAGTTCCATTTACAAGAAGGCTTATTTGAGATGTATTTCATAAGAACACAAAGCTTTCAAACAGCACGATGGATTTCAGAAATCTGTGCATACTGGTCACTAACTTACATTTTTGGGTACTTCCATATTTCAAAAACGGTTAAAAAATTGTTTGAAATGGTCAACCTTAGAAGTCGAAACATGTGCGAGCAATGGATTGACGAGAAGGTATAGTCTCGTACGGGTAAGATACGGCTGTAATGTTCTTGAATGCCGTAGCGCTCTGGCACGACTAACAATTTTTTTCGGTAGCCCGTTTGCTATTTCAACTATAGAAAACCGAAATTGGTTAGTGCATTCGATAAATACACCTCACCTACCGAGATTATTATCTAGAAACCAACAATTGCCCATAGCACAGAGCCAGCCAGAATATTGTTGCCGTGACCAGGGCGCGAACCTTCTGCGAACTAGCATTGGGGAAAGTGAATCGAATACAAGTAAGCGCCGTTGCTTGTACTGTGATTTGGCACCATGACAATGAATACATCTGATACAATCCAACTTGGCAGTGAAACTGTCTGTTGGTTTCGAAGGGCCGCTTGTCCCACATTGCAGAATACGTCATCACTTCCACTACCAAGATACTTGGAAGAACTGTACGTACCATACAGCTGATGAATTAGCTGCTAGCATAATAGAGTAAGATCCCAGAGCAATCAGACATAACTTATTTTCACACGGATGAAACCTGAAGTTTTCAGTAGCGTCTCGTGTGTCTTGAATACCTACGCGCTTTGTGGAACTTGCCGAGTGACACCTGGCAGGTACCAGGTGAGAAAGGTAACTAAAAATAAGAATTATTTAACCTAAATTCACATGGCTGATTTTTATATATGTCATGTAGAATATTATTTTAAAGTAATATCATAAGTGTCAGACACTTTTGATGGACCAGAGCTTTTGTCAGGCGCTTTTAAGCTACCCAAAAAATTAATGAACTTAACTTATTATTACATGTCTGATTTTTTAATATGTTATTGAAGTATTTATTTGAAAGTTATATTCAATCAGTCAGACAAATTAGAGTGACCAAACATCACCTTAGACAAAAATTATTGAGGCAGAAGTATGAGGGCGAAAGCACTATGCGCATGCGCCTCAAAGTAAAAAATTTAAATGTACTAAGAATACTCACTGTTTTCAATCTGAGATTTTTGCATCTTTATTTCAACAAAATTATCTTCAACAAGGAAATAATCAATAAATATTAAAGTAAATAAGTTTATAGCATATATTTGGGTTTATCATTTTTTATTCATCATAATTATCGAGACAATCATTTGAGATTTCATCGTTCATCCAATCACGGTACTGTCCATCCAAGTCATCATCTTCATCGTCGTCAGATATAGGAGACAAATAGTGCCCAATGGTGCTCTCTGTCAATTTCTTCTTCTCATTTATACATACATTAGATTTGCGCATACATTCTAAATTTGCTTACAACTTTATAAGGAACATGGCGAAGTGGATTTGAGTTAGTTCTCAGAGTTTTCACTTTCTAGATTATTTCTCTTGGCGCAAAATTTAAAATTGAATTACAAACAAAATATAAATATATTCAATAATATATTATAAATATGAAAAATTGCCACTTGATTCACATGAGAGTTACCGTTTGTCCTCGCAAAAAGTAGACGGTTTGTCCAAAGACCCAAAGGAGGCAATGAAATTACATTTTTGGCCCCAGAAACCTGCGGAATTCCATCAATTGCATTCCAAATACTACATGAAGCTCCATTTTTTAACGTTTACCAATCTGAACGTTGAGAAATCATGAATATATTGCATAGAAATCATAATTTTTGAATTTCATACTAACAGGAAACAGGATTGTTGAGGAAAATGAAATGAAAATTGAGAATTTTGACAAGTGAAAATGACCACGGAACCACGAAAATACGGAATCATAAAATGCCATGGGTCAAAATGAAATTGTGTCCGTTTTCGATCAATTTCTCAAAGTGCGTGCCATAGTGCCCACATAGTGAAAAAGTGCCCCTTTTGGCACAATTTTGCCCTAAAAAACAACACTGACTATACTGTATACTATAAGTTATATTACATGCAAACAGCACATACACAGTAGATTGAAACAGATGGTGAGTTTAAGAAGGGGAACCGAGTTATTATGGACGTCTCACTCACTCTGAAGCGCATGCATAGTGCTCTCGCCCTCATACTTCTGGCTGAATAATTTTTGTCTCAGGGGATGTTTGGTCACTCTAATTTGTCTGACTGATTGAATATAACTTTTGAATAAATACTTCAATAACATATTGAAAAATCAGACATGTAAAAATAAGTAAAGTTCATTTATTTTTTGGGTAGCTTAAAAGCGTCTGACAAAAGCTCTGGTCCATCAAAAGTGTCTGACACTTATGATATTACTTTAGAATAATATTCTACATGACATATATAAAAATCAGCCATGTGAATTTAAGTTGAATAATTCTTATTTTTAGTTACCTTTCTCACCTGGTACCTGCCCAGGTGTCACTCGGCAAGTTTCACAAAGCGCGTAGGTATTCAAGGCACACGAGACGCTACTGAAAACTTCAGGTTTCATCCGTGTGAAAATAAATTATGTCTGATTGCTTTGGGATCTTGGACTATAATACAAGCAATAGACTCTGAAAGCAGCGTCAAAATATATTCATAGCTTTGGCCGCCTGATATTTCACTCGACATCCGGATGGTTGTTCTAGTTTCACATAAAAATCAAAAAGAATGACCCAACTGCATAATCCCCCCTTCCAGTAAAATTATGTCTGTCGTAGAACGAATATCTATTTCATTTTCTGAATCGCCCGATTCATCAAGAACGACATTTCTAGCTCTTCACTCGGGGCGAACGCAGATTAACATAAAACGTTTTAATGGAATTAGTTGAGGAAGAGTCGTGACGCCTCGTTCGAGACAAAGTTGCCAGTTGAAAGTTTTCTTCTCCACAGAACTTCATTTGAATACAAGATGTTTCATTTTCTATCGAAGGAACGACAAAGTGAATTTTAACGCTATTTAGGGAAGGCTTGTCATTTACTGGATGTTATCGACGTAATTTAAATTCGTCTTGTCAGGAAATGAACCAGATTAACGAGGAAATTGTTTTTCCAAGGCGGTTCCTTTGTTAATTCAACAAAATGAACTCGCAGTCAAAGACAGGACCAATTTCATTCCTGAGGCTCGTCACATATTTATATCATACCACAATGTAATGAAAACGATTTGATTATGCGCAAAACTCAACATGAGATCATAAACTGAAAGAATATACATCGATATATTCTAGAAGTGTTTTCTTGCAGAATTCTACCCACTGACCCCCTTATGAAGGGAAGTGTGACTACCTTTTGAATTCGTCTCAGTTTTTCGAATATTGTCTTGGAGGAGCTTTACAATTTTATTCATCGGAAAGTGGTGAATGGATGTCTGAAAATCGTATCCTTGGGACGCTATCCAAATTTCTATCTTATAATTTCGTGTTCACATCGTTGGTAACTTTGAATTTCTGAAAAGAAATGTTCACAGTACGTATGTATACGACAACACTGAAATGTAATATGTCCTTATCAAGAGAAACAAACATCAATTGAATTTTTAGTGAGGTACGTTCGGCATCTCTTTTCCCCGAAAAAAACGCTGATAGTTTTTGCCTAATTCTAAGTTTCAAGGATAGACAAACGAATGAAGCAACAGCAAAAAAACATTATTTGTTCATAAGGATAGGGGTGAATTAAGGTGAATGACTGTGTCATATTTCAATGTTGTCGTGTTCAATTATATTGTGAAGTTTCTTGTATTACTCATAGTTTATAATATTCGAAAAGCTCAAACTAGGGGTGGAGAATTGAAAAAGTAATAGTATCATACTGTCAAATCTCAGCTCTGTTTGTTTGTCAACAGTTACTTCTTTATGGCCAATACTCCAGTAATATATCAGCAAATACATGCAAGAAAGAAGGCAGGAGTTCGCATATAACTAATCTGACAAATCTATCTCATGGTGAACCACGATCGCGCGCATTCAAATTTCTTGCGTTGGCAGTGCCTTCCAGTGTCCATATATGAGCCAATACACAACCTTCGTCTTTCCCAGTTAGTTTTCGTCCTTATTTGACATCCTGCTGGAATCGAATAACCTAATGGAAATAATTCCAAAGAAAAATACAGCATCTCACTGTCTCAAGTTACAGTTTGGTGAGTGTCTCTCTTTGTTTTGAAAAAATCGTTAATGTGCACATAACGTTGGGTTTGAAATCTTTATTTTTCTCCGAAAAAATACATTTTACAGACATGTATACAAGCCCTACAAAAAGTTTACAAACAAAAGTAAGATTTTAGGTCTTATTACTAATTCTGCCACAGATTACTTGCCATCGCGGCATTTGTATTGGATATGGAAATACAAGAATGAGAGTATGAATATCTTGTGAAGTACCAAATGGCACTTAACCGGGCAGTTCGAGGACAAACAACTTGAGAACAATTTCTGGAATTTCGTAATATGCACTGTACGCCAAGAGCCAGAGCAAAAAAAGTAGGTTCATAATGCAATCTTCTACAGAATTGATTTTCTTGTTGGAAAATGTTTGGGGGTGTCCCCTGAATATAAATTCAAGTTGGCGGGACAGGGGGAGTTGAGCTTCAGCCGCCATCTTGGAAAACACGTTTCATCAAATATCTCGTGAACCGTGCATCGTACGACAAGAACAGTAGGGATCATTTTCGTAGATAATAAAATTCTCTTCAACTTTTATTCGAAATTTTTTTCCGTATAGTGCATAGGTTTTCATTTATAGCGCGCCAAACTGTTCCCAGCATGGTTATTGCTAAATATATAGTGAACGGTTGATGAAACAGTATAAATGGCAGTATTTTGGCGCGCCATAAATAAAAACCTATGCTTTATACAAAAAAAAGTTCCAAATAAAAGTTGCAGAGAATTTCATTATCTACAAAAACGATCCTTACTTTTATCGTACGATGCACGGTTCACGAGATATTCGATAAAACGTGTTTTCCAAGATGGCGGCTGAAGCTCAACCCCCCCCCCCTCCGTCCCGCCAACTTGAATTTACATTCAGGGGACACCCCCGAACATTTTCCAACAAGAATATCAATTCTGTAGAAGATTGCAGAAAAAAAGTACCTGGTTCTTGGACTACTGGTTCTAGAAGTCTTCCAATGAAACTAGGGTATTTTTGTTGTATAGAATTTATCTCAGACATTTGACTATCAAAAAGGGAAACATTTATGATTTGTTCTATTCATAAATATAACGTGAAGTTTTCAGCAAACATATTAGCAAATATATGAACTTTTTGATGAATGTGAATCTTCGATTGATATCTTAGTATCGTTGTTTTAATGTACTATGAACTGCTATCTGATTCTGAATCTTGACGTCGGCGAGAGAATGATTTCTGTTCAAAGACTTGCCTTCGAGCAGTCGTCATGGAATTGAGAAATACATATTTATTACTAGCATACTAACATCAAAGATTTCCTTATTTTGAACACGAACGATACACCAAGGAAACTACTTATACATAGACCTTACCAATAGACTGATCTGTTACGTCCGGTGTGTGGGAAATTTACCACTAGCTAGAGCGGGTATAGGCGAGAAATAAAAATTCGAGTGTGATTTCAGTTAGCAAGTGGAGTGAAAACTTCAATTGAATCTGAATAGGAATGTGTGAAACGAAAGAGATCGAGTGAGATCACAGACTGGTTCCTAACATCAGAAATACGTATATGATGTTATTGTGGTTTTTTCCTGTCACTAGCGATATAAAAGTCCCTGTTTCATGAGAAAATTGTAATAGCAATGTTTTCCAGAGTGAAATTCTCAGTAAGTTTTCATGATGAACTGGATCTACTATAAGGTTTTCAACTCGTGAAATGAATCAATAAAATGTGCTTGTTTCTCACCCACTTTCAGAAGACGAAGTAGAAAATAACGGTGAACGTTCGTTCGTACTACATCACCTAATTCAAAAAAAAAAATAACTTATGTACTTCGAGCCGCTGAACACGAACCCGAAGTCAAAATGCGGCGTTCTGTCTTCATTACGAAGTTATGTCCCTCCAAAGTTCGGAAAAAAAACATATCTCGCCTTCTTTTTTGTACCATGAAAACGATTTGCAACAAGCGGTTTCATTCTTCAGGTGCCAGGTATGCATCATTCCACCTTTTCATCACTTTTTATTAGAGTTTTTAAAAGTAAAACTTTTATTTCATACATTTTCCTTTGTTGTCCATCCGAGTTGACGGAGTTGTATCGAAAGAATTGATTTTAAATTTTCAGAAAAAGATTCGATACCACATTTTCTGACATCAAAAACCGTCATTTCATCATGGGCGAATTTTGTAAACGTTGCAAATGCTAAATGAGATTGATTTCTGCTTCTGAAAGTGCCAACCTTGTTGGTATACTGTTTTTTGTTACAATCACGAATTTATATTTTCCACATTTGATTTCTCGAGAGATGATGATTATTCTTTCGAGAGTCCATTTTCTGTTGGTACGATATATGTGAAAAATATGTATATTAATAAAACATTACAAAGTTGAGTGTAATGGAATGTATAAAAATCAACCCTCCAATCGAAAATTGAATTTAATAGCTCGCCCACTATATATTTTCGAATTATCTTCTCTCATAAATGAAAAATTGCAAGCAATTTCATGTCTTAATGAGATAAGAAAATCCCATAAATAGCGCTCGCAAACTTCACATGACAAATAGCAGAACTTCTTCATAATCTGAACGAAGCGAATGTACCCCTTTATTCCTTAATAATCATCATCATTTACTTTTAATTGCTCTCTACTTTCTCCCAATCCTTTATGAGAAAAGTTACACGACGTGACTGGAAGGACTCTTTCGAAAAATATCGCTGCTAGCTTTAACCAACTCTGAATTTACGATCGCGATCTGGAATCGAATAAGGCCTCTCTTTGTAATAAAACCCCATTGTACCCAAATTCGACGAGGGAGAGGTTTTAATAACCATAGCAGACATGAAAGCTTGAAAGCCGTAAACATTTCGAGAGGAAGCTAGAAGGAAGTACAAAATAACATTTCCAGGGCAGACCTTTTGAAAATATATGATAGAAAAGAAATAATTGAATATTTCAGTTCCCGTTTTTATGTCAATGTGCAAGAACATATTGTTCCAGAAATCGACATACAAATTCATTGAATGTTATGTATGTCTGGGAATTATGGGTTCTTAATAAACAGGGCCTTTGTGTTTCAGAATAAAACTACTGAAGTTTACAAATTAGCTCTCGGTAGTATATAGCTTCTCAAAGCGCTCCAGTTAGTTCGGTGTTATCAACCAGTGATTTTTCACTATCATTGCAGCTGATACTTTTTCCTCATTTTTTCGACTCGGAATTCAAAACATTTCATTTTTTAATACCTGTTCAGTTTTATGTGGAATCTGAATCACATTCGGCTTAAGAAAACGGAGTAATTTTCGAGAAAAACAGGCATATTATGACTTTTACTTTGTTGAAACTTTACCCAAATCAATTGAAAAATGAAAATAAAACTTTGATGATCATTGTATATAGTCCTATTATTTTGATAAGTGGATACCTTCGAAGGATCCAAAACCTGAATAATACTGTTTGGGATTTTTTCACGGTGTAGTTAATATGAGAATTCCATAACAAATCCTGTATTTTTGAAAATTCTTTTTGAACAAATTGTTCCAGAGTGTACCGAGCTATATTGTAAAGTTGAATACATACCCGATTGTACTTCCAGAAGAATTTATTTTTTTACCGATGGAGAAAATTTAGTAATGAATGATGTAATTTGAGGATTTTCTTCAAAAAAAGGGGCTGGTTAGGGTAAAAACACATTGGGAACTTTTTTTGTGCAAGGGTCACTTCCTCGATTGAATTCTTTTTTCCATCTTCGATTGAAGTGGCGAGTTGTTTCAATTCATTCGTTGTATTTACTAGAACTGAGGTTTACGTTTTGAAGCGCCATCTTGTGCAAGTTTTCTTTTGATGAACGTCCAGTCGGTACCCCAATGATACTTAGTTGATTTCTGCAATGAATTGGAGCAGTTTTTCAATGGTTTTTCGTGGCAACCATGATGTTTATCTCTGAACACGGCAACATTCACTTTGTATTAGGTATTAAATAGAGTATAGTTAGTGGTGTCAATATTTTCAATATCAGTTCCGGTTTCGCCGGAAGTGGACCAAAATCGACAATTTTGAATGAAACTCTGTGAATTCTTGTAGACTATCCGGGAGAATATGGAATTATTCTTTCAACGATATAGCACAAATGTCAACTTCTATTGAAAATGGCGGCGTAAGGTCGCACATTTGATATAATTTTCTTGTAAGTCTCAATAGGAATTAGTTTGTTTTTATTCCTCGCATGAAGTAAACAATTTTTTAATTGAAAAATGCTTATTATTGTATGCGTTTCATTTTCCTGTTCCAGAGATGTGTGAGAATTGGTGGAAAATCAGGGAGTTTTTGTCGAAACCTGAAAACATTTCTTTAGCTTTCTCACATCGACTTGGACACTGGTGTCATATTTATCATAGTGTCCCATTAAAAATTTCGGAAAAATGCCTTCTAAGGCGCTCTTTTGAATAGAAATGGTTTCTTGCGCTATATCGAATGCACAAAATACTATAGTTTTCTGTACGATTCCCACTATAAAATGGCCTGAAAAAATAAGGTTTCATTAAAAAATTTCCATTAGAGTCAAATTCTGGTCTGTGCAATTGTTTAATAGTCCGAAATATTTATCTCAATAAGTATACCATACTCTTTGCATATATTAACTTTCGAGTACAATGATTTCATTGTCACCCGATATAGTGCTGCTGATCTTGTCTACAAAGCTCTTTAACTTTATCATATCCTATATGATTCTCAAATGGCCTGATACCCAACTTGAAGGCAGTCTATTTTGGTTTCCACACTATCCTTGATATTCCTCTGGAGTTTGTTAATGCCCTCATAGTGAGGTCTGGCTAACCATGAAAATATTGTTAACCATAAAAATATTGCTTCAGTTCAAATATTGCATTCAGTATTGTGTCAATTCGAGTCCTGAACATTCGAATAAAATAATAAACGTAGAAGAGACACAAACTCAACTGAACTAAGATTAAACGATGAGCTTGGAACCTTTGCTGTAAAAGTTTTAACTTCGTTTTTTTGTTTCCTCCTCAATGTTAGCAAAACGTGCATCGAGTGCAAATGATATCAGTTTGGTGTTAAAAAAAATTTTGAACTGATATTTACAATATATACTATTGTTCAAACTTTCAGAATATATCCCAATGACAAAATAGTTGAGGCTTTCGCGGCCGAGGTTTTCAGTATCACTACTTTTGTTCGGGTTTGAAGGCCGTCGTTTTTTTGGAATTTCTTCCTGACGTTTCGCTGGCTCGAGTGGCTAGCTTCTTCAGAGGTTCATTCATCTTGGAATTCACTCCGATGACTGGAGATTGTTTCTTCGCAAGTTGTATTTATGCCGATTCAGGTAGTTTGCGGTGCTAATTATTCCATTCGGATTCGGGGAATTGTCATTAATATTGATTACCTTGTTTACCTCATGTGGGTTCGGAGAACAATCATCATTATTATCTGAAGAACTACCTGCAGTTATTATCGATTTTCTTAAAATGGGATTCCATATTCGGTTGAGGTTGACAGCTTCTTCTTTTCTGTTGAAATTATCCGTGTGTTTGTGGATTTCTATTGCCTCCCGTACCAGTCGGCTATGGTATCCCTGGTTGGGTGCAATCAGTTTTGCATTTTCAAACAGGATCCTGTGGTTTCCCTCACTAATTGCGTGTTCCGCCACAGCCGACTTGTCAATTTGCCCTAGTCTGCAGTTTCTCTCATGTTCCTTTAGCCTAGTTCCCATGGATCTTTTGGTGGTACCGATGTATACCTTCCCACAGGTGCACGGTATGCGATAAACCCCTGCTGCAGACAGTGGATCTCTTTTGTCTTTAGCCGATCTGAGGCTCTGTTGAATCTTCTTTGTGAGTTTAAATACAGTTTTTATGTTGTATTTACTCAGGAGTTTTCCAATTCTGTCTGTGACCCTCGGGATGTATGGCAAATATGCATGTGCAACTATCTGAACGTCCTCCTTGTTTCAAACAGTGGAATTCTTCAGTTTCATGGCCCTGTTGATCTCGGGTACACTGTATCCATTCGACCTCAAGGTCACTTGAAGATGTTCCAGTTCTTCCCCCAGATGTTCTGGTTCGCATATTCTTCGAGCACGTTCCGTTAGAGTAGAAATGACTCCTCTCTTTTGGCTGGGATGGTGATTCGATAGCGCGTGCAGGTACCTATCCGTGTGTGTGGGTTTTCGGTACACTTTGTGGGTTAGTCTAGCCCCACATCGTTCGATCAGAACATCCAGGAATGCTATTCGTTGGTCCTGTTCAGTCTCCATGGTGAACTTAATATTGGGGTGTTGAGCGTTCAAGTGGTCGAGAAAGAGTTTTAGAGCGTCCCTACCATGTTTCCAGATGACGAATGTGTCATCCACGTAGCGTAGCCACAAGGTCGGCTTCAATTCGAAGCCGTCGATTGCTTTCTCCTCAAACCGTTCCATGAAGAAGTTGGCTACTACTGGGCTAAGTGGACTTCCCATTGCCACGCCATCCAATTGCTCATAGAAGTTTCCCCTCCATTGGAAGTAACTCCCCGTGAGACATGCTCGGAAAAGTCCAACGATATCATTAGGGAACAAGTAGGCTAACTCCTTCAGGGAGTCTTCCAGTGGGACGTTGGTAAACAAGGACACAACATCGAAGCTGACCATAATATCTGTCGGTTCCAAAGTTAAGCCTCTAATTTTACCCACGAAGTCTGTCGAATCCTTGACGTAGGAGTTTGTTCTTCCTACATGAGGCTGTAGGAGCGAGGCCAGATGTTTTGCCAAGTGATATGTAGGTGAGCCTGGGGCACTGACTATTGGTCTCAGTGGCATGCCGTGTTTGTGCACCTTCGGAAGACCATAGAGTCTGGGTGGAACGGCTTCAGTTCTGAGAATGGTTTTCTTTATGGTTTCGGTCAGTGAAGACGACTTAATGAGTTTGTTTAAATTCCTCAATTTTGATTGTGTTGGGTCCCTTGCGAGTTTGCGGTAGTTAGAAGGTTCCAGAAGTTCTTCAATTTTGCTATTATATTCCTCCGTTTTGAGAAGAACCGTGGCATTTCCCTTGTCCGCTGGTAGAATCGTGATCCCCTCATCAGAATTCAAGCTTCTTAAGGCTGCAATCTCTCTTTTTGGGATATTGCATTTTGGAAGCCGTGCCTTGCTCAGGATATTTGCTGTCACAATCCTGATTTCTTCAGCTTTCTCATCCGGTAAATTCCTAATTGCTGCTTCCGTATTGGCGATGATTTCCTCTTTTGGTACCTGCCGAGGAATGATTGCGAAATTACCGCCTCGTGCTAACACTGACATCTCGTCTTCAGTGAGATCCCGGTCTGTTCGGTTTATGACCACTCTGGATAAGTCTAAGCGTGGGGTGGCCGAACTTCTAGTCTTGTGTAGCTTGTCAAACTTCACTTTGTGGTTGTTATTCACTCTGTCCCGTTCATTTCTCACTTTTGAGTACGATATGCCATCTAATTTATCCCAATCTTCAGGTTTCATTCGGTTGCTGAGCTCTAGGTGTAGTTTCAGCAAG
Source organism: Zygogramma bicolorata (assembly GCA_032362365.1). Classification (NCBI taxonomy): domain Eukaryota; kingdom Metazoa; phylum Arthropoda; class Insecta; order Coleoptera; family Chrysomelidae; genus Zygogramma; species Zygogramma bicolorata. The sequence continues at coordinate 179,045 of JAVJAQ010001580.1, forward strand.
GCATTGTCTATCTCTGCTAGCCGGCCTCGTGTATGATGGATTCGTTCTCGTAGAAAGGCTTTCTCACTTCTCGAATAGATTCGATTTGCCTGAGCTGATTTGAGAGTTCGTTTTAGCTTCAAAAAGTTTGGTATGATGTTGGAGTCCCGACAGCGGCATAAGAATGTCAACGTTTCCAGTAAGTGTGCTTTCCGTTTCCTACCTTTATCAAGTTGGTTGTAAAGTCTCCATATTTCCTCCCCGTAGAGGTTTTTGACAAAATAGTTGAGGCTTTCGCGGCCGAGGTTTTCAGTATCACTACTTTTGTTCGGGTTTGAAGGCCGTCGTTTTTTGGAATTTCTTCCTGACGTTTCGCTGGCTCGAGTGGCTAGCTTCTTCAGAGGTTCATTCATCTTGGAATTCACTCCGATGACTGGAGATTGTTTCTTCGCAAGTTGTATTTATGCCGATTCAGGTAGTTTGCGGTGCTAATTATTCCATTCGGATTCGGGGAATTGTCATTAATATTGATTACCTTGTTTACCTCATGTGGGTTCGGAGAATAATCATCATTATTATCTGAAGAACTACCTGCAGTTATTATCGATTTTCTTAAAATGGGATTCCATATTCGGTTGAGGTTGACAGCTTCTTCTTTTCTGTTGAAATTATCCGTGTGTTTGTGGATTTCTATTGCCTCCCGTACCAGTCGGCTATGGTATCCCTGGTTGGGTGCAATCAGTTTTGCATTTTCAAACAGGATCCTGTGGTTTCCCTCACTAAGTGCGTGTTCCGCCACAGCCGACTTGTCAATTTGCCCTAGTCTGCAGTTTCTCTCATGTTCCTTTAGCCTAGTTCCCATGGATCTTTTGGTGGTACCGATGTATACCTTCCCACAGGTGCACGGTATGCGATAAACCCCTGCTGCAGACAGTGGATCTCTTTTGTCTTTAGCCGATCTGAGGCTCTGTTGAATCTTCTTTGTGGGTTTAAATACAGTTTTTATGTTGTATTTACTCAGGAGTTTTCCAATTCTGTCTGTGACCCTCGGGATGTATGGCAAATATGCATGTGCAACTATCTGAACGTCCTCCTTGTTTCGAACAGTGGAATTCTTCAGTTTCCAGTTACCATTCTCAGAACTGAAGCCGTTCCACCCAGACTCTATGGTCTTCCGAAGGTGCACAAACACGGCATGCCACTGAGACCAATAGTCAGTGCCCCAGGCTCACCTACATATCACTTGGCAAAACATCTGGCCTCGCTCCTACAGCCTCATGTAGGAAGAACAAACTCCTACGTCAAGGATTCGACAGACTTCGTGGGTAAAATTAGAGGCTTAACTTTGGAACCGACAGATATTATGGTCAGCTTCGATGTTGTGTCCTTGTTTACCAACGTCCCACTGGAAGACTCCCTGAAGGAGTTAGCCTACTTGTTCCCTAATGATATCGTTGGACTTTTCCGAGCATGTCTCACGGGGAGTTACTTTCAATGGAGGGGAAACTTCTATGAGCAATTGGATGGCGTGGCAATGGGAAGTCCACTTAGCCCAGTAGTAGCCAACTTCTTCATGGAACGGTTTGAGGAGAAAGCAATCAACGCCTTCGAATTGAACCCGACCTTGTGGCTACGCTACGTGGATGACACATTCGTCATCTGGAAACATGGTAGGGACGCTCTAAAACTCTTTCTCGACCACTTGAACGCTCAACACCCCAATATTAAGTTCACCATGGAGACTGAACAGGACCAACGAATAGCATTCCTGGATGTTCTGATCGAACGATGTGGGGCTAGACTAACCCACAAAGTGTACCGAAAACCCACACACACGGATAGGTACCTGCACGCGCTATCGAATCACCATCCCAGCCAAAAGAGAGGAGTCATTTCTACTTTAACGGAACGTGCTCGAAGAATATGCGAACCAGAACATCTGGGGGAAGAACTGGAACATCTTCAAGTGACCTTGAGGTCGAATGGATACAGTGTACCCGAGATCAACAGGGCCATGAAACTGAAGAATTCCACTGTTCGAAACAAGGAGGACGTTCAGATAGTTGCACATGCATATTTGCCATACATCCCGAGGGTCACAGACAGAATTGGAAAACTCCTGAGTAAATACAACATAAAAACTGTATTTAAACCCACAAAGAAGATTCAACAGAGCCTCAGATCGGCTAAAGACAAAAGAGATCAACTGTCTGCAGCAGGGGTTTATCGCATACCGTGCACCTGTGGGAAGGTATACATCGGTACCACCAAAAGATCCATGGGAACTAGGCTAAAGGAACATGAGAGAAACTGCAGACTAGGGCAAATTGACAAGTCGGCTGTGGCGGAACACGCACTTAGTGAGGGAAACCACAGGATCCTGTTTGAAAATGCAAAACTGATTGCACCCAACCAGGGATACCATAGCCGACTGGTACGGGAGGCAATAGAAATCCACAAACACACGGATAATTTCAACAGAAAAGAAGAAGCTGTCAACCTCAACCGAATATGGAATCCCATTTTAAGAAAATCGATAATAACTGCAGGTAGTTCTTCAGATAATAATGATGATTATTCTCCGAACCCACATGAGGTAAACAAGGTAATCAATATTAATGACAATTCCCCGAATCCGAATGGAATAATTAGCACCGCAAACTACCTGAATCGGCATAAATACAACTTGCGAAGAAACAATCTCCAGTCATCGGAGTGAATTCCAAGATGAATGAACCTCTGAAGAAGCTAGCCACTCGAGCCAGCGAAACGTCAGGAAGAAATTCCAAAAAACGTCGGCCTTCAAACCCGAACAAAAGTAGTGATACTATATCCCAATGATCTCCAGAAAGAAAAACAGTATTTGCAGTGTCATCCCCTTTGTTTTGAAGAGCTGGCCTAGTAAATATTCCACCACTTCCATAATTCACACCTTCAACTATAATATAATATCAATATATCCTATTAACGGAACGAATTTCATTAGAAACTAATCGCTTTTATATTCGGCATTCGAAACGTCAATTCATTTCAAATCATGTTAGTGCGTTTGAAATTTCTGTGAGCATCCCTATTATATTTGTCATGAATCCGATCATGACTCGGTAGCAGTCCATTAATAATATAATCATGCCTCTCGGAACGTTTTCAAACTTCCGTCTTGCAGGATACTTTAATTTTCAATTGAATTAACATCCAAGTTCGACAAGAAAGTTAGTCGAAATTTAAATTATCTGTATTCAGCAAGGCGTGTAGCAATTTCCTCAATTCCTGATGTCTATTGCAATTTTCCAAGACTGCCATTCCAGTGTAAAGTACTGAGTAAGTTATAACAAGTTGGAAAATCTCTTTTTGGACCGACTTTGAATACTTTGCATTTCTGGAATATTAATAACAAGGTTTGCCTTTTCCGATTATACAAGTATCGGGCAAATATTCCAATTGAACTTTGTAATTCACCAGACTTCATTAAAATTTCAAAGTAGAATATTTCTAGCATCTTGCGATTTATGTCGAAGAGAAAATGATTCGAAAGAAATATTTTATACTGTTTGATGTTAAGACTCTCTTGCTGGAGTCATTTTCAAGATCTCACAGGCATATCTCTGTCAATACCGCAATCTAATCAATAAACCCCCTCACGAATTGACCAGCTAAACCACAATACTGACTTCGACAGCCTGTTTCGGCTTCAAATTACTGGAACATAAAGAAATACTCCTTTCACAATAAGATCCGACTGTTGATTGTAATGTTCTTAACTGAAGGTTGTTTGTTATTCAGTAGAATGGATTTCTCAATTGATAACTTTTTATTGATTCACTTGACAATCTGTTTGACAACTTACTCTCCCGTCATACCAATATATACAGAGAGAATTATATGGATATTACATTCCTCCTGGGGTTCAAATGGAAGGAATTAACAAATTGAACTCAACAACAATAAAATCTAAATGAAGTTTTCAAAATGCTTGGGTTTCTTGATGATTCTTCTGGGACGAATAGAAATAGAATTCTCGAGATCCACTGCACTATTTGTATCATCAGTTAAATGGGTATCCATAGTTCCGAGATCTCTCGTACCATTTGTGTCATCAATCAATTGGTTATCTGTAGTACTTTCTTCTTCGTTCATTTCGAGAATGTGGCATTCTTCTTCATATTCATCTGGGTAGCATCTGATGAAGATTTTTTTTTGAAGATTCGTTATGACATTCGACATTTCTATGGTTCTTGATGTCATCATAGTTCTTTGGTCTGAAATGCCTGGAAAATGATGAGTTCCTCTGAATTTCGTTTCATTTGCTTACATAAAACAGCATCACCAATTGTGAAGTCATGGGTTCGTGTATGCCGTTTAATGTCAGCATACAGTTTCTGTTTCTCTTTGTTTCTTTTATCTTGAACAATGAAGTTATTTTTTTTTTATTTTCTGATAACATTGGGAGGAAATTATTGACTTCTCGTCGAAAAACAATTTCAAAACAATTTCAAAAGGAGATTTTCCTAATGTCGAGTGCGGTCTGCTCCTGTAGTTTATCAAAAATTGGTCAATTTGAGAATCGAATTTATTAGTTTCAATTTTAGCACACAAAATGTAATGTTCTTAATTGAAGGTTGTTTGTTATTCAGTAGAATGGATTTCTCAATTGATAACTTTTTATTGATTCACTTGACGATCTGTTTGACAACTTACTCTCCCGTCATACCAATATATACAGAAAGAATTATATGAATATTACATTGATAACACTCCTTCTCTTTCAGGTCTGATGCTGAAATGGATTTTTAACGGACGCTGGAAGAAAGTCGAAACGTAGAACAGTTCAACATTTCGCACACCGAATAATTTCCGAGAGGACTATTTTCTGAACCCTTTGAGTTACTCAACCTATCACTAACACGTATATAGAAACATCTAGAAAATATATATATAAGCCTATCCCGTTTCTATCTGTAACAATCCATATCCCATGAAAATTATTTAAAACAGGAACATTCAACCATCGTCACTATTTTTTACGTCACTTGGGAACGACTGTTTAAGGGCTCATTCACACGGGATCCGTCAATGACGTCAGTATCCTATAAATTTGAATTTACTGCCAAAACATGACATTATACACTCCGAGCTGACAAATTGACATTTGAGTGTCTTTACTTTATGGCTATGGTATAATGGGGTATAGCTTTGAATGAATAAGTCATGTCAGTGTCACATTTTGACACTACGTAACAAAATTGCAATTACAGTGTAATTTTCCCAAAATAGGCTTGGAAAAGGTGGCAGACTAGCTTCCGGAACGTCGCTAATGCAAAGTATACGCATTTTCGTCATAAATTCGTTGATTGAATCTCCGAATTCATAAAAATACGATTCATAACTGACAAAATAGCTACTCAAATTTGCATCTTTTTAATTCTGCAGTTACTTATCGGGGCAAATATACCAATTTGCCCAAATAACAGATATTATAAGAACTTGAAACTCTTTCCTTTTTATTTCCAGGGGGAAGAAAATGGATTTCAGAACATTTTTACTTCCGCAACAATCATTCGAACAATATTTACAATGAATAAAGTAACAATCTTCTTGAAATTTATACTTCTTTTTCTAGGATGGATGGATCTTCCTATGTCGAATTCTTCCCATTGGGGATGTGATTTCCTGCATTTACGTCATCGAAACACAAACCTTCTCGGAAGACTTTCACTTTCAGTGGAGCAGATAACCTTAGAAATTCAAATCTGCAGGACTGGATTTTTATATTTTTCGGAGTGCAGCAAAAATGCTGAAAAAAATTTAGAATGAAGAATATTACTTTAAGAAAACGTATTGCTGAGAAATTTATAATAAGAAACCATCAAAAAATATGTGGTACTTTATATATGAATCGTAAACAACGTCAAAATTGTTCATGTCTTATAATATTGACAATTCAATAAAGGCACAAGTTTTCACTTTCGATTATGTGGTCTTGGATATCTAATAAAGAGAACATCATTTCCACTTCTCCACGAAAAGATATTACTGACTTTGGGGATGATCTGCAATGATTGGAGGGGAGGGAGGATATTTGACCTTTTCAAATATTCATTTACTTACCAGAAGCCGTTGATTCCATGGTTGTAAGTACTAATAGATCACCTTCATGGGTACACCCTATCCCATATGCTCGCAAAGCAACATTAATTTTCTTCAACGTTCTCAGTTCTTCTCAATTACTGTCAACTGTTGATGGAATCTGTCCTATTTTGACGCGCTTAATTTCTCCCCAAATTTTGTTAAAATCCCTTGTGCAATACATAATTCCAGATGTCTTGTGAGTAAGAATTTCGAAATGAAGCATCTGAAAGGAATGTGAAATAGCTAGGACTCAGCTATTCAAGTAACCAGCTAGAAAAAGTAACATTTTGTATAAACAACACGATTTTTGTGGGATGGAATTTTCATTGTGTTGCATTCAAGATTTTTTTCTAATTTTTCTAATTTCAAAGGAAATTTTTAAAAATGGATATTTAATTGACCAATTCACAGTTTTTGCAAAGCTGCAGAAATCATAGAAAATACTGTTCCAGCATTCTTTTACATCATAAAGTCATATACTCGATTTGAAATGAGGTACCATTCCATTGAAAGAAATAGGTGAATTATTTGAAAAACTACTCCCCACCACTCTTGAGGCCGCACAAACTATGAAACAAAGTGTTTTTGGATTTTTCCACATAAATAATTCATATACTCGAATAAGAATGAGGTATTAGCCCACTGAAAGAAGTTAGGGAATTATTTGAAACAACTACTCCCCATCAAACCCCTCTCGAGGCCGTACAAACTAGGAATTAAATTTTTTTTTGGTTGTTTCACAAGAATAATTCATTTGCTCGAATGAGAATGAGGTACTATTCATTGGAAAAAGTGAATTATTTGAAAAAACTTTCCCCAACACACCCCTCCAGGGACATATCATATGTCTATCAGATCATGAAAATAGTGTCGTCAGGCTTATTTGTCGCTAATAAAATGCATTTCAAGTTGAAAATACGCTACAAAGTGTTTTAAAACAAAGGTCCTAACTTTTTTCGTCGAGTTATGTGTTGAAGTGAATAACTTCACGCCGGTTCTAAAATGCGAAAAGAATAAGATATGCTTGTTTAAAAAAATTAACGAAAATTTTTGATGCGTTTTAAAGGGGTAATCATCTGAGATTGCCAACACACTACAAATATTCCAAGCTAATAATAGTAGTTATTGAAAGCATTTCGAAGGATTACAAGCATGGGTCAAAGCAAAGTATATGGCGCAAGAGGCTGTTCTGTAACAGTTTGATGTTTCAATATTTTTAGGATGCAATAATCATTTGGGTGCTCGTGAAAAGGCAGAAATGAACCTTCTTCACATCAAGATGTTATTGAGGAAGGCACATATTGTTACGATCTTTCCTTGAGTTCGTTTATCAAAACTCCAAACAACACTGAACTACTTTTATCACAACTCTTTATCAAAACACAATACAATACAATCACTCAAACTGCTTCGCTAACTATCCAACTCTCTTTACTAAAACTCTCTGTAATACAAATTCTCCCGTAGCATTGAATCGCTTCCGTATATATACTTGTTCACACCTATGGAGAATCTTTCAGTCAAATCCCGACGATCGAAAATTCCACCCGTGACGAGATTTCACTGGTGAACGATCTCTTTTCGACCCCTCATATTAATTTGCGTTGCTGAGCGACAGGGCCGGCACTAGGAACTTCCTTAACAATATTATAAAGATACTATGCTAAACACTATTGAATGAAGACAATACGTGTTCACAATCATCAAAATAGTTGAGATATTGAAGGTTTACGTTCTGTTGAGATAGTGAGATTTGTATCATGAAACTATTTTGATAGTTTAAGTCAGGTCCAAAATGAATTATTCCTCACTTCACTGAGCATATAAGAGATTCCATGTGTGATTGCATTGTACGAGTGAATACTGTTTCACTTTTTTTTTCTGTGTTATTTAAAAGTAATCGAATATATATTATGAATGATTAGGAGGAGGGCGTTTTGACATTTTCGTCAACTTTGAAAAGTGTCCCTCTATTTGACAAAATTAGAAACACACACTTATGTGCGCGAGGGAGAGCTGGAGTATAAAATTCACTGGAAATCTTGCAAATATCTTTTGAAATCCAGAAATCCCTTCATGAAATTCTAAAATCCAAGTGGAATTCACGTTAAGATCCCGTATTTTGAGTCAAATATCCCTCCATATGCTGGATAATTCGGTGATGCTATTTTGATATCTTTCGTTGAGAAGTTTTCATTTGTTAAGATATTTGAATTATAATACAGTATATCAGTATTTCTTCCATCTGAAAACATCAGACATCAGAGAGAAGGAAGTTTGAAGTTACGACTCTCATTTAGTCGATAAAAAAATGCTCCTCTGAATCGCAATAAAACCTTATTATGAATATTCAACCAAAATAGTCTATCTGGAGAAATATTATGTAGAAAGGGACTTCGCTCAGAACGTATGGCTCTTTCATATTTTAGTTGCGGTCCCTGTCATTTTAGAATTTTTCATCCGCGTCGGATATATTCAAGATAGTTTCTTTTCATTGGTACATCTCATGTATAACAAATTGGTGAATTTCGTGATTTGAATTAGATGAACAGCGACATGAAATCAAAACAAAATGAGTACCTATTAATTGATTCTTAATTGATAATAGTTCTAAATCGGTCACGATCAAATCAATTGCCTCCAATAATAAAAAACGTCAAACCACTTTTTTGCCACATCAACGAATTCAGCCAAACAACAAAAGGTCAAGTATCCGTTCAATTAAGGGGCCAAGCATCGATTGATCCGGATGGGTTTTGCAATTGGAGTGGTCCTCTAATGATTGTGTCATCCGGCGTTGTCATGTCGTTTCATTGTTACAACCTCTCTACAACCACTACCGGCTCCAACCGAGCACTTCATTCACATGATTGTTGATTAAACACGAGTTTTATTGTTTCGCAAATAATGACTTTCGAATTGTGGTCCGATTGGTCCGAATTGTGTGGCGATTTCGCCGTGACGGAAATTTCAAATCGGGTTCCGTGTTTTCTAGACCATGATGGATTCTTTCAACACTAGACGACATCTTACGAAGATATGAGAGTAGCAAAATGTTTCTTCCCGAAAAATTCATTTTGGAATTCTTTTCTCCGATGACTTTCCACCATGTCATGGATTATTCATAGTCCAAGGGTTTCATAAATAGACGAATTCGCCTATAATGGCTTGCCTATCAAAATGTGGTTCAGACTATATACAGCGAGATTCAAAAATTCCCACCGTATGAAAAACTTTTTATTATCGATTTAATGAACGATGAGATCGGAACCTTTGACGTAAAAGTCGATTTATCAGAAAATTTTATTCATCATAAAAATTGGTGTATTGCAGAATACTTGCAAATGGGTTGTCAAAATTTGAAATTCCTGAACATTATATAGGTGAGAACGAAAAAGAGAATTTTGATAAAATGTGATTCTAAATTTGAATAAGTACTGATTTCAATTCTAAACAGCCCCTTTTAATGAACTTTTTGATTATATCAGAAATGAGATGTGGTTTCCACCTGATCAATATTCCTATTTTTCGTTCTCCCCTGTACACTGTTCGGAACTTTGAAAGTTTGATATCTCATATGCAAGTATTCTGCAATACACCAATTTTTATAGGGAATAAAATTTCTGATAAATCGATAATAATGGCAAGCCATTATAGGCGTATTCGTCTATTTATGGAACCCTATCAAAAGTATATTTCATCCGATAAACAGATGGGTGTAGGTCATCTTAATCCCGTCACTTGGACTATCAGTTTCATTGAAATCATTGACACAATGGAATAGTATAGGCAAGCAGAAGATAAAGTGCGTTTTATAATAAAAACGACATATATAACTTTTTGAACTGGAAGACCTCCCAAACCATATGTATTTATGTCCCAAGTATAAACCAAATAACCTGTGTGAATTATTCTCAACAACATAACCTTTCGATTTGAATTTCACTGGAATCATCTCAATTATGATAATTGAAGAGAAACCAAGCACTAAAATGGTAAAAATCAGTTAGGTCAATGAATGATCGTCTAATGAGTGAATTCAACCACATTGCAAGTAATTTTGTCCAGGAATTCTGGTTGTTGAATCTTCAATAAAATGTTTCAGAAAATTTCATATATCCAACATCCTCCTTGTGAATATGGATTCTATTCGTGATGCATGTCTAATACTGTGAGCATTTTTGAATGATAAAACCCCAATGATATTTATTCATGTATCAAGTAGATGTTCATGCCCTGAGGGCGACGATCTTCAAAGCTGAGAGCCGTGGTGCGTACACACTTTCATGTCAAACTAGATTCTTTGCATCAAGAATATAAAAATTTGAAACGAATCGGAAATTCCATTCAATCTATATCTTTCGAATAATTCCCACTGACATTATTTGTAATAACCATTGAACTTTATCATAGTAATGATACGTTTGGCTTATTCCCTATTTTGAGTCTTTTTCATCTTGGCAATTTATTAGCGTTATATCTTGTTCTTTATCGATATTCAAATATAACTAATGATGATTAATATTTCAATTATTTCTAATATTTCCAGATGACTTCAATTGCAGTAATGCAAATTGAAGTATGTATTCATAAGATCTCAATTCATCTTATTGTCTTTATATAGGTACTCCGTACAGAAGTAAATTTTACTCATGACAATTTGTGTCTTCTCCAATCGACCATAAAAGGATTCAGTTAAAAAGGGATACCAATCCTGCCTTGAACGGTCAGTATTATTCTGCCAATACAATATATTGAACGTTACGCTGAAAACCAGTAGTAAATATTGTCCCATTAGAACCGCTCATTCGTCGAACTCATCAATATCTACTCATTCCATCCTAGCATTCGCCGAATAGGGTAGACATAAAACGAGAATTCCAGTCATAAAATAAAATTCAGCCACGAATCACAGCTATGAATGACAAAAACGTGATACTCCACCACTGAAGAGCACGGAAACATACAATATTCATTCTCCTTAGGAACGTGTTCTGACACTCAAACGTACTAGTTACTGGCAATGATTCAGTAATCTGAAATGGTAACTGCAGTTCGAGGAATTATTTCTTCTTCGGTGCCATTCAAACTAATAGAATCAAAGCGTTCATCCCAACGCTGGAGCTGTAACACGGAGTTCCGAGGAGTTTTTCGAAGACATTCACGAAAAGAGTTCTTTTCTTATTCAGATTTAATAAGGTGGCTGTGAATGGAAGAGATTTCCTGAATCAGTGGCGCATCAGTTACTTTTAGAAATTAGTTCATGGCAGAAATGTAGATAGAAACTGGAGGTATGATCCTATCGAAAGCAGTGCTACAAAACACATGAAAAAAAGTTGTGCCTTTCATGGTGGTGAGGAACACCTTTATTTTCTCCTTGTTTCCACTAATGAAGAGAAATGGAATGGCGTCTTTCTTGACCAGAAGTTCATTACAAAATGGTTAAGGCTTTCGCGGTCGAGTTTTTTAGTATCACTACTTTGGTTCGGGTTTGAAGGCTGTCGTTTTTCTGGAATTTCTTCCTGAAGTTCCTCTGAGAATTTCATGTTTGCTTACCCTGTCACTGAAAAAGGAAGAGATCAGTTTCTCAGTTGACTTACTACTCAATTTCGTTCCAAGACTGTTAACTTTCGTTTATTATTAATTCATCTTCAACCTCTCGACCTGTCGCGTAAATGTAAAATATTAAATTATGAAATAATTAATAATAATCAAATTATAAAATTATATCCTCAGTGATTTATGAGTCATTCAATAATCACTTCCCCTCTATGAGACCTTTGATTAGTCACGATACATTTTCAATTTGGAACAAGTGATTTTACCTCTGGATAATTACTTAGTATAAACGTTTCTGAAATCGTATTCTCTTTATATTTCAAATTCAGTTTTTCCTATGTCATACCCGTCTATTTATGCACCTGGAAGGCAGAGCCTTGTGCGGGAAAGGGAAGGCAATGTTCTCGAGTACTGTAACGCTCTGGTACCTCTCTTAATGCTTTGATAGCGCATTTGCTGATTCAATTATATAGTACGCGATCCCAGGATTGATAGTCGTAACTTATTTCCTGGAAGACAGAGAGTGGGTTATTGAGTACCGGTCACATGTACTTTGAAAGCCTACAATTCTGCTAAGAAGTACAAGGCGGCCGATTTGCTGGTACCAGGTGGAAGTGGTAGAAAAAATAGGACTAACTCGACCTGAATTCTAATGCCTGATTGTCCTAAATACTTTGTGAAACGTTATTACGAGGTAATATCCGGAAATGCCAGACATTTCCAGCCGGCCATGACTTCCACTAGAATCTTTGCAGCCCCTCAAAAATTATTGATCTTCACTTATATTCTGATGCTTGATTTTCAAATATGTTACCTAGAGGACTATTTCCAAACTATATTCGCTCAGCTAGACATATCGTAAAACCATTATTCCACCAGAGCCGTAATTAGCACGAGGGTACAAGGCTATCGTTTTCGAGTGAGAAACCCGATTTATACTCACAGCCCATTCCGGTCTACTGTAGTTGTGTTTTACTTCTGACTGAAAACAGGTTTATAACACTTCAAACCAGGAGTGCAATGGTGAATTGGAAAATTTAGAGAGTGATTCTGTGACTATTTTGAAGTGAATCTTTGATGTCGTGAAGGAAAATTGATATTATGTGTACGCGAGGGAAATAGGGTTAAGGCTGGATTGAGACAGATCCGAAATCCGATCGTACGACGATCAGCCATCTGATTGGTCTCAATTATTCTAAATTTAAATTCAGACCAATCAGAGAGCTATCTGATCGTCGTACGATCGGATTTCGGATCTGTCTGAATCCAGCCTAAGACTTCACAGGCTTGCGACATACGACACATTTGTGCCGGTCGAGGCAAAATTCTGTTAACGAAGCACAACGGAACGAACATACAATTGCAAATTCTGTGAAAATTGGCACAACCTCGAGATATCAGGTTTTTCATTGAGTTTTACTATGATTTGGGAACCGAAATTTAATCAGGTGGAAACGCGAGCATAGAACCCTCGTGCTAATATTCAGTGCTGAATGTTTTTAGTGACTGGCTTAATCATTGGCCCTTACTTATTTTTTGTATGAGCTAATATCGTATTGAATTAGTCCCCTAGTTGATATATATGAAAACAAGCGTCAGAATGTGAATGAATGTAAACATTTTTTTTGTGGGGCTTCAAAGCGTCTGGTGGAGGTAATAGCCTACAGGAAGTGTCTGGCAATTCTGGATATTACTGTAATGTTTTACGAAATATTGATCAGGATTTGAAAGAAGTTTATTCAATTTTCACCTAACTCTCCCACCATATGTGCAAATTGTCCGTATACCTAACTCGGCAGGTGAACATCAGGCGTTCAAAGTACATACGGCACCACTCTTTCTATCAAGAATTATGTCATCCTAACCCAATGGCAAACACATTTCGGAAACAATATGGCCATTATATATTATTATTGAACAAAGCAGAGAGGGAACACGCAGACTAACCACAAAACTTGTAATTCTAACATAATTACTGAGCATTGCATGCTCCGATAAGGACGACAAATCGTTCATTATTCTGATCCTTCTATTCATCAATTCATTCATCAATTACTTTTTCCATCACTGAGTAAACGGTGAGTGATAGAATTAGAGTTTTTTATGGAAAACCAAAAAAAAATTATAACAAAAACGAGTTTTTTCCTCATAGAAAAAACACAAGTTCTTCTATTTTAGATGGGATATGTTTTAGAATAGCTCTGTTGGAAAATTACATAGGAAACTCAAAAGGTCATCAAAAGTTTGTTTGCTTTCTCGAAGTATGTATTGGTATATTATTATGGAAGAGGTGTCCTGCTCCTAACGTATCAACTATCGGATCAAAAAGGTACTTGAATAGTTCTATATAGCGATATCTACCAATCAGAGAACTTGAAATCAAAGGCCTCCATTGAGGATGCATGCTGGTTCTCGCTTGTCATTTCATATTCGTTTTTCCAGTTTCGGTCCAAAATATATATGAATAACCATAAAACCATCGTGTTCTATCCCATTACTGAATGTCAACGTCCTTAATAGATCTGGCAGAGAATTGATAATGAATTTGTGACCTGATGCAGTAATGATACCACAAACGATCCAATTCATCTGAAATGATCCATCCTTGATTTATACTGTAATTTCAAAGCCATAACGATTCTCCGCTCCGAATTAATCGCTTTAATTAATTGCTTTTTGTTCTCTAGGGTAAACTGAAAATAATTCTAATTGCACACAGATTATGTGTAATATTTTCTCGGTCTTATCCTCTCTGAGTTCTTTGTCTTTTTCCGTGAACTAATGGCCTTCCTCAGCCACACTAAATTCGAAACCCTCTTCGCTATGTAGGCATTAAGGCTTATGCAACCAGAAATTCAGTTCAGTCCGGTTGAACAGACTACGGCTGTCTCGTCTGTAATGCTGTAGCTGAATGAATGAAGTAACTCGTCTGTTATTAACATTCTGTATCTTATGAATTCAATAATTCTCGGTTCAACGATTGTAGAGTCGATACTACATATTGTTAGCACATATTAAAGTATAATATATATTGGCATAAGGCATATCATATTTGCGAAATCTTCGGTGGACATTCTTAGAGAATTTAAAGCTTGAACGAATCTCACCACGTAGTCCAGTATCATCCTCACGTAACTGAACTTGAATGTGATTATGGAATCACTTTCTCGTTTTTTTTTTGAGCCCAGTCTTATCCAAAAACGTTTACGTTTTATTTTTCCGACATTGGATGCAGAGGAGAGAAGGATATAACAACTGGCGGCTAACATTAAATCTTCATTTTTTGAAAAATTCCTCCTGTTGGAAACGCCACATGGTTGAACAATGGATTCAACTGAATTTTGTTACACATTTATGCTTGTGGAGTAGAGTTTGTCTCAATTTTGTCTGGTCTGCAAACCTAAAGTCCATTTTTTGTCTACTTGGTTCGGACCCGGCACTATATTTCGTTCCGAGACTACAAATTAATGATTCATTCACTGATTGAAAACACGCTGCGACAAAATTTGACACTTGAGGAGCAGTAACGAGCAGTTGAAATGCTGGAAGCTGACCAAACTCGAAGAGTCTTTGTGACTGAAGCCAGTGTGATCAATCTTTTATGGAGGAGATATCGAGAGCCTGGAGATATGAAAGAATGGCATACCGGCCCTGCACAGGAACCACTGGGCTAGTTCAGGAACGTTTTCTACAGTTGCAGGATAGCTTGATTACTAAAAGGATTTTATCCCAGTCTATTATTTTCGCCAAGTCATCGTTAATTCATAGACGCTAATGCCTCTCTGGATTTTTGTTTCTCGTGTTGATATGGGGACTCTGGAAGAGAAACTAGTACAAAGAGTACTGTCGTCCGCAAAAGTATGCACTGTACCACGATCTTCTCTCCAGCAAATCATTGATATGAAGCGGAAACAATGTGGGTGCCAGAACAGAACCCTGTGGAACACCTACCTTTATTAAAGAATTATCAAACGGTACTCTACCAACAAACACATATAGAGACCTATCAGACAAAAAAACTCTTCAACAAAACGTACAATCGAGGAAGTATATCATAATATGGCACTATAGACAGGAGACCCTATGCCAAATTCGATCAAACGCTTCGTAGTAGATGGAGATATTGACTTCATATTCTAGGGTTGTAAAGTATTCACCAGGAGCTTCAAAATGCCACAAGAGCCCCATTTCCATTTATTTTTTTTCCACCTGCGATCTCGAAATTTTTATCCAAATTATAGTACTTATGCATCAATTTCGTTATCCCAAGTTTCAATTCTCTGAGCCAACCAGTTCAAAAAATAAAAGGGGGGCAATAAAGAAAAGCACTGTATTATTATGTATGCTACTAGGGGCATAGTTGAGAAAAAACAGGACATTCGAAATATATCTACTTTTAATGTTAGAGTATAACCCCCATGGATTTTTTTTCTATATTTGTGAAAAAACTGTTAACTATGTTACTGATAACATGTGAATTGAACTCGAGAAAAATACTTGAAATTCGGTTGTAGGTAGTGACTCAAGACTTGCTATTCATATTTCAAAAGGGATTCAACTACCATAGTGACAAGAAAAAAAAGGAACTTATACGCATATCACTTGAAATGAAAGAAATGAACTAGTCAGAAATGAAAAGAAGAAGGCTTAAAATGAAAGAAATGAGCTAGTTAGAAATGGAAAGAAGAAGGCTTGCCTATATGGTGTTTTCATTCGAAAACTATCTTCCTCAGAAAGAGGTATTATTATATTCACAATATCGGAAACCGCAGTAGCGGTGTGAGAACTTCTTTTATCCACAAAGCAGATATCTCCAAATAAACAAAATATCCCATATAACAAAACTCTATACTCTATTCCTGATGATATAAAGCGACCATACTGAATTTGATCGAAGAAAATATGAAAAATAATAGGTTTTAGATTCAAAATACAAAAATAATCTCTTCAACAATCTGTTCCGATCAGGTCGCCGGACTACCTAAGCAGTAGTTTTATGGGCTGACACATGTAAGAATACAAATGCTCCCTTGACAAATACCAGAAAGGGGGTTGAATTATATCTGACTATATTGTTTGATAGGACCCATACGTATCCCTTGTAAAGGCAATGTGCCAAATGTGTCACTGAAAATTCGCGGGGTAGATCAACAGCCCACGATAAATAGTAACAACTTCAAGCCCTTTTTCTGCAGGTGCTCATACGTTAATACGCCATAAGTTTAACAACCAAACTTGTATTTCAAGATCATTCTGATTTTTTTTCAGTGTATGATCCAGAAGTCCGTTCAATAGTGTATCATTTTTTTCCTATAACCAATAGCTCAGCATCAAATTGAAGCCCACTCTGAATTCAACGCCTTACCCCAAAATTACATGGATTAGATATAACGTAACAGAAGTGATTACAATTGGCTGTTTTGCAATGAATGGCTTTAATCAATTCCAAAGTTAGAGAAATCCATTCACAACTCAGGATTCTTGGTGATTTATAACCCAGCCACGAACTATGATCGAGTGAATATCCACTCGGAACTTTGTTCATTAATTGGGGAAAGTATCAGGATTCAGAAAATGTTCATCATATTTGCAATTTCAGACTGGAAGACGAATTATAATTCGCACAGATTGTTTCCTTTCGTACTGCCATTCCTATATGCTAATTTACGGGGTATGGAGTGACGCGCCTGGCGTGTGAACTGAATCTCTACCGTCATGAGAATATAGTGGGGCGTGACAAGTTCCAGAGTTCCAGTTTCTCAATTTTTCAGTGACGAACGTACTTGTTACTTTTTTGAAAATAATGTCGTAGTTGAGTTATTGGAATGATTTCAGTCGAAGCAGATCATTCAAGAGCTGATATAAAGAATACACTTTCAGGAAAAAATTTTCAGGATTCGCAGGTTTGGTGTAGGAGTCTACTCCTACGAGCCCGAATTGGGAATATCATATTGTGAAGAAGCAATATATCAAATAGAAATTATATTGAAAATAAAAAATTATTTCAAGAAAATGGACAATAACATAAATGAAATATATGTAACAGCACGGAGCTATTACATAATAAAAAAATTGAACACCAGCTGTCCTGACAGACGTTGATCTCTACACACGTCGTAAAACTGAAAACACTTGACGACGGCAATCTGACGCTATTTTGAAGTTTCGGAACGTAGACAGAAATCAATTTCCCTCTCTACATAATGTAACAAGGCGCTTCTGTGAAAAACGCTCACGCGTTTTCACCTCTTTTCACCTTTTCAGCGATTAGCAGTTATTAGCACAGATTGACGAAGTTGACAAAGAGCCATTCATATGAGAGCTAGAGCATTGGCCTCAGTTGAATTATTTCTGCAGAGGATTGTAAAATATTTAATTGATCATTCCTATAATTATCGTGTATTGTGTGTGATAGAAGAGAACATCTGATAAGGAGTAAATAGTTACTGTACAAGAGTGAACTACACTCTGAAAACTGGATAAAAAAATCCCTTCACCCTTAATCTTCATCGAATCTCACAATGTCATATATCCAGCACTTTCTAAATTTTAGCTCTTCCAAAGTTATGATGGGAATCCTCAGATCAACGGTGAATATTATAGAAGTATCAACAATATAATGGGGTTTCATTATTGATAAAAGAAGACAGGGAATTTTCAGCGATATAATTCAGTTCGTACATAGTAGGCACCATAAAAAACTGATCAATGAAAATCAAGCAACCCAACAATATAATTTTATGTTCGACTTGTCATTCATTCATTTCTCACATTCAACGATGACTTTCGGTAATGAGCAATGTTAGCCTTTCAAAATAAAGCACTTTCTACAAAAAAACTGAGTAATGTTCCAGACAGAAGACGTATTTACGGTTTTTGATTTTTTCGTGATTGTTATGCCTGATAATCATTTTTTCTTTTTCCGTGAAAAACTTTGGGTAACCAATTATGATTATATGCAAAAAAGGTTCGACAATAATCAAGTAGGTCATGATAGGAACTACCTACCAGGCATGTAGGACCTCATTTATTAGTAGCGGGATTATAATTTGTGGTTGCTTAGTATTTCAGAACTGATCGCTTCTTTGTTGTGCTTGGTGCCAAACAACACAAAATTGTGAATCATTAGCTGCAACTTTAATCAAAGCAATTCCTTGATATAATGAAAAAATATACAAAATCGACAAAAATAACAATTATCAGTCAGCAGAATAACGAGATAAATAACCTCAATGAAACGAAACAAAAAATTTTCATATATATTATATGATTTAGATTGAAGTATAAAAAATAATCATTCAATTTCACTACTAGGTAATTTGAAAAAAATATTAGGTACCTCAGTATCTAGATTATGAAACAAAGTCATTTCAGTATTGCTTTGAATATTGAATCAGGTTAATTTGACTAGCTTTTCCTGACTCATTGTGGACCTCAACTATGATTTCAATCTCTCAAGTCTCTCAGCACTTGCCCACTCACCGGCAAAACATAAATTATCTGTAGGCGTCCATGAATAGTGGAAAAAATTCCGATAGTGCAATGCTGAAATAGCATATTATGCAACAATCCTGTATTAATCATTACATGAGAGTTGCATACTCTATTTTTCTACCTTCGATAAATATTGAAGGACTACACACATGATATTTTCATTTGTATCGAACAAATTAACAATAATTACTCGTAATTACAAAATCTACAAAATTTTAATTGATGGTATTACCTTGGATATTACCATGGTTGAAAAAACAGAAACATTCTATTCATATTCATATTGAACAAAATAATTGTGAAATATTGAGAATAATAATATAAAATGAATACAAAGAATAATTGAAAATATTGAGATAATTCATTATCTGTTTGAAATATTTATTCCAGGTCCCACTGATCTGGAAGTGGAAGGAATATTCATATTCATCATAAGTGTATTATTATTATTATTATTTTAAGTATATTATAATAGTACAGGTGTAGAAAAATTATCCCACACAGTTATTATTTTTATTTTTGATTTCTCCCCATTTATTCTTCTAAAGATCTATTTCCGATGCTGGGGGTACTGTGCCCCAGAACCCCCCTCATATAAGCCGGTGCAACCTATTATTTTCTGTTTTTTTTTTGAGTGCGGTTGACGACGATACTTATTGAGTGCTATTGGTTCGAACATCAACTATCTCTTCATGAGTATTTTTTACTCTATTGAAACCTATCAGAAAGCTAAATTGAAATGAATGCAATAAATTTTAAAAGGATCGCAACATTATATTGATCAATGAACCGAATTGGAATGTTACAGGAAATGTTGAAACAGAGTTTAGGTGGATTCATACAAGCCAACCTAACTTGTATTCAATTTAACTCAAAAAGTTCGATGTTCGAGATCAGAGTGAAGCATTCATGCATTATATCAAGCAACTCATCAACATTTTCTCCTCTAACGCTCCAAAAATTTGTCAGCTGTCAAAATCAGTAGGGCATATCTTCCTTATTGAATTTTGGGAGTTGTTACATGAATGCCCTTTTTTTAATATAACTTCCTAAGATAAGTTAAGTTGGCTTGCATGAATTCAACTTTGCAATTTAAGTGTGATCAAACGTTTTGATCGTCCTCAGGTGATGAGTGGCGCGCTGATTTTCTGGTGGAACTGGATTTGTTGTGCGTTTTTACATATTCAGAATCCATTCCAAATAAAACACATAATCAAAGTTCGAACCAATACCATACTCCTATTCTTCTGTAAATGAGTTTGAAAAAATGCATCTTCGATAACTATTCTCATCGTTCACCGGAATTGTTGATTTTCCTGTCGTGATGGTCAACTTTCCGCATCATTTTCAATTTGACATCTAATGGATTCGTTCCATACCCAATTGACTGCACTTCCACGGTAGTGTTCCGAAAAACGAGCTCATTCAGCTCCATTCTTTCCGAACAGCTGAACACTATACGCCTGAAAGTGCTTTTGTCTTCACGTCAATGAAAACAAATACACACAGGCCGAACATCAATTCCAGTTAGGCGGTCGGGATCACAATTTATTATTTGAAACGAATAGGGTCGCGGGAGCTCGGTAGCGAGACGGGAGACGAGATAACAACCCTAATAAGCTGCGTTCTTATCGGTATATGGCACGGCCTTTCAACAAATAACCGTGTATAAGGTATCGCGTCTGTAACTGTAGATGACGTCTGCATGTCATAAATAATTTCTCTATCTCTGGGTTCGAATAAAAAAGCCTGTGATGCTCGAAGAATATCGTGGAAGCCAACGGAGTAGAGATAGATGTTCGGGAGGATTTTGAATTTTCAATTCAAATTTTGAATACCAACTTCCTTTCGGAAATTGTATTGTGAGTAGTTATTTCATAAATATCAGCGTCCTTTCGCTACCAATACTACTAATGATCAACAAAAATAATTCATTGATGCTGGTATCAAGTTACGAATCACTAGAGAATAACGCGATAACACCAGTCAACTGTAATTTGCAGTCAATTTTGTTTTGCTGTCGAACTAGCGCCTTCGCCAAAAACTCCAGGTTATTCGGCGCGGCGTATCGAGTTTTTTATTATGCCAGATGGTTCTATCTACAACACCCCACCTACTCGATGTAGTCGAATTTCGCAAACTCTGTTGGCATACAGAACTTGGGCATTCACTAAATAAGCATTGCACTGCAGATATTACGTATTTTAACCCTAACCTCAGTACCAATCTTCCCCCCCTGAAAATGCTAATCTTGTTAGCATGCGCTCGAGTGCAAGTAATATCCTTTTTGTGTCATGGTTACTGATCTTTGAAAAAGTCTCAACTTTCATACCAAAGGTTGCAGTTTCATCGTTTATTCGTGATTTCAATAAAATTAATTAATTTGTAACGAATATGTACCGAATACTATTCAAAATTTGGCCCACAATATGCTTAATTTTCCGAAAAAATATACTTAGAAAACTCTTTGATTGAATTTTTTCTTGAAATATTTTATTCGATTTGTTGAAGGTTCACTAAACTTCTCAGGTGTGAATGTGTTGACTCGTAGGCAACTGTTTCAAGCAGTTATGAGAACAGAATGAGAATGTTGAAGAAGAATGCAATATAATAATATTCTTTCAATGAATATTCATTTATAAATGAGAAAAAGGTAGGTACATGCATATTGAATTCACTACCGAACCTAAATGAACCTTCAAATGATTTTGGGAGCTCAAATGGCTTATGTGCGTTGTTTGTACTTCACTTGTTTAAGAAGGCTCTCAAATGCCGGATGATAGTTGAGAGAGAATTCTGAGTGGGGGAAGTGACTTGAGGGGGAATCTCCACGGTACAAAGTGTAGTTGGGTTGAATTGGGAAAATATGCGTGAATATTTCGAGTGGGTGTATGTGGTTTGCTTTTATAGTATTGCGGTGAGGGTACGACCATTTGCAGTTGGTAGTTTCCATTTATGAGTTCACAATGAGTTCACGTTCAATAACATTGAGTAGGTTCATCAGTAACTTCACATGGCAAATTTCATTATGATCAATTGATTCAAAATATACGATAACGTTTGAGTATTCTCACTTACAAGTGTGCTATCAACGAATAGGAAGCATGTATTCCAAATCAATCAGGACTAAATGATGTCTAATCATGTAATTAATGAAACGGTTGGTTGCCAAAACAATTTTGTAAGCGTGAAGAATGATATTTTCATACTTCTGGGAGTACAGTGATATCTCGCAGACAGCATAACTACGGAACTAAATATTCCACGACAGTTTCCTCGACTGATTCGGGACAATCTACTTCGTATTGTGAATTAAACCGAGAACTCCATATAAAGCACACGATCAATCTTTTCCATTCTCCACCTTGTCGTATAAACAGACGTGTCATAAACTAGCTTCACGTGTTTACCTAGCATAAAAGGATAATACGAATGAATAAAATATAAAATGATCATTTTTATTACCCAAAACAAATATCATTCACGAATATCCCCCTTTTTATACGGCAATAAAGCCCAATGTGTTCCTGAATGGGAAAAGAATGCTCGATTTTGAAGATTGCACCGTAGACAATATTATTGGATATAGACGAAGTGGATAGAGCCAAGGACATTCGATATGGCCAATGGCTTTTCCTCGAGAGTATTTTGTATTCGGTGACTGTATACAAACGATATCTTAATTCTTCTTTCTTGAAAAAAAACACTTGGTAAAAATATTCCAAATGGATTTCCTGTCCCCCTCAAAAATTTTCATGGTAGGTCGAATGAAAATCCCCTGTACCTTCAGCTGGTACCGAACCCGTTACTGATTAGGTGTATTCAATCCAGTTCAAAATAGTTAAGGCTTTCGCGGCCGAGGTTTTCAGTATCACTACTTTTATTCGGGTTTGAAGGCCGTCGTTTTTTGGAATTTCTTTCTGACGTTTCGCTGGCTCGAGTGGCTAGCTTCTTCAGAGGCTCATTCATCTTGAAATCCACTCCGATGATCGGCCTTCAAACCCGAATAAAAGTAGTGATACTGTCAACCCGGTTCAGTTTTTTCGCCTTTCATTTGGGAATATTGTTATAAAATTGTTCGTTTCTGTTAACCAGCTGACGAACGTCAACCCTCAGAAGTCGAAACCAGTGCGAGCAATAGATCAACGAGGCTTTACCTTTTAACGTACGATTACCCAGCACGGTGGCTCGGCGGGGAATCAAACCCCGGTCTTCCGCTTGGAAGGCGAATGTGCTCACCTCTGCACTACCAAAAACCAGCAGAAGTTCAAGTGTACTCTCATAACATTGTTTTTCCCTTATTTTAACAAAGGCTAATGTCACCATCAGGGATGAACAACAAAATTTAATAACTGATGGGTTCAAGATGGAAGATGAATTTGTTTAATAAGTACCCATAATGTTAATGAGAATGGTCGCTTAATGAATTGATCCATATAAGAGTTAGATGTAGTATGAAACTCAAAAACAATGATAGTTAACAATACAACATTTATACATTTCAATACTATTTTTTTAATTGTGGTTTCAGATCCACTATGTGGTCTATGATAACACGGACAAATTGGAGTTTATGAGGTTACTTATATATAAGTCATCTATCAAGATGTTAAATGTACAGTAAAGAATGCTGTAAAAGATGAAGTAGGCATTAGAAATGTTTATATTATATTATAAATATATTATTATATATAAAGTAAAGTCACTTGAACTGCTTCTGAGAATATCCCAGTTTCCACCAATCAATAATAAGTAGGAATAAATCTCACTCAAATGTTTAAAATACTTTCTTATAATTTAAATATCTTCGAACAATACCATCAAGTTTCTAAACTTTTCATTGAACTGTAATTAATTGCATGACCCTCCTCGGAAGTGTGCTCACGGAGGACCCAACTCTCTGGATGGAGTCTCTTATGTGAAGAAATGCGATCTTTCACTGATCTTCCTTTCTGTCCACAATACTCAGCTTCACGGGTAGCCCAAGGAATACACTAAATCACTTTCGACTGTAATAATGTCATACTTAATGATGTTGGACCTTTCCAACTTTAGAGAAAAAAATATTTCAAACCCCTTGCAATTTTCATATTATCTGTGTTACTAAAAAATCTAGTCAGTACAGGCGTGATCTTTGCGAAAGGAGGTGGAGATTCGAGGGTGACGTGTCAAACAAAATCTCATTCAATAAAAAAAGGTGTGAGAGTTAGTCAAAAACAATAATTGGATTGAGAGATTTTTTTCGAACTGCGTTAGGGCTGGAGTGGTTGAGGATGCTCGTAGATACCCTTCCAGAAGGATTCCACCCGATCAACGGCCGGCCGATTATCCACCACACGTGAAGGCAACTTGAATGGGCGAGAGAGTTTCTCGCGGAAAATTTGTTACCCTGAGAATGTCCTCGACCGCCACATTTTTGCAGCCACCAACATTCGCATCATCTCAAGGGAATTGTGCTTGATGGTTAGCAGCATTCCTCGATTCAATTTGTGATGGGATATCTAAAGTTTTGCAGCAATTTGCTGCACTGCGTGCGTAAATAATCATTGATCCGCTAAGTAGTCCATCACACATTGGATACGAGAAGCGTATTGTCCCACCGACTTGATCTTAGCCTCGATCTTGGGTATGCGCTGCTCATACTTCCTGAAAGAGTCGAAGGTTTCATTTTCCCCTTCTCTCCGAAGATGAGCCTGAACAAAGTCATACACGACACAGTTTATCTGACAAATGTCAATCTCTTCTGTAAGGGCGTCATGAACCTCTGCATCTGGGCCAGTTGTTCCGGCGTGAGGAGCTTCACTTTGTGAAACATCCTTCGAGTCCCGATGTTCTGGGATCTCGGTGCTTTGAGACGCACCATTTCCTCTGTCAATGAAAATGCAATCTCGGTATTTCAATCTCCTGCTCAACTGGCTTTGGTGGGCACCCACATTGCCACGGCCACGAAGATGGGATACATACTGAGTTCGCCTCATACAGCGAGACTGCTTCAATCGAAACTATTTCCAACATGGTATGTCTTCATAAATTGTTTCAAATCAAATCCGAAATGATCTCGACTCTCTTCTTGACCTTGTCATGGTTAGCAACTGAAATGAAACTGTGAGTCTTGCAATTGATACTATCATCCCTCCAGATGCCTATCACCCACCCTAGGTTCTCTGGGTAATGATAACGAACTCAGCTCTCAAGGTTACTATTATGATTTTAAATCCGCTAACTATTCTCTCATCTGTCAGTTCCTTGATCAAGTTTGCTGTGACGAACTATTCGAGAACAAATCTCTCGCTGATATGACCAATATATTATACGATATTCTCTATATTACTATTGATATGTATGTTCCCCGAAAGAAATATTCATCCAAAAAATGTTCGATATGGTATTCCTATGAACTGAAATCCTGCATCATCAACAAGAAAATAGCGCACAGGAGGTACAAATCTACGAACTCCTTTATAGATCATCAAGAGTTTTTTAAACTTCGTTCCCAGACTCATAAACTTGCAAGAAGAGACTATCAATTTTACGTGCATACCACAGAACAATCAGTAACTACAAATATGAAGGCTTTCTGGAGTTTTGTGAACAGCAAACGAAGGATTGGAGCAATTCCATCAGAACTTTCCTATGATGGGAAAACAAGTTCATATTTTTCAATGGTCTATAGCAATGCCGAAAGTGATATAACTGACTGTGCCTACTCGATTTCTATGTTGAATATATCAAAATGTCATATATCTTTATCAGATGTGTATTCAAAGCTGTGTGGATTATGCCCTTTCAGAGGTCCTGGCCCTGATGGGATACCTCCAAGTATTCTGAAGTACTGCAGTTTCAATTTGGCCCGTCCTCTCTTCTCGATTTTCAACTTGTCATTAGAATCCGGGTTTTTTCCTGATATCTGGAAAATGAGTTTCATCACACCTATATTCAAATCAGGTGAAACATGTTCCATCACTAACTATAGACCAATAAGTATTTTAAGCTCCATTCCAAAAGTTTTTGAATCTCTTGTCTGTGACTTTTTGAAGTCATCAATAAACGGCACAATAATAGATCAGCAATTTGTATTCCAACACCACAAATCAACAGAGTTGAATTTGCTAACATATGATCATTTTATATCAAATGCTGTAGATCAGGGAATACAAGTCGACTTCATTTATACCGATTTTGCCTAGGCTTTCGATAGGGTGAACCACGGAATTCCCATATACAAACTAGAGAAATTCGGTATTTTCGGACCACTTTTACGATGGATTCGTAGCTACCTGTCGAATAGGAAACAAATTGTTAGGGTATGTGGTTTCATGTCCAGGGAAGTGAATGTGCCCTCAGGCGTTCCGCAAGGGTCACACCTCGGGCCTATTTTGTTTAATATATTCATCAATGGCATTCATGAATCCTTCCACAGCTCAAAATTCTTTTTATTTGCCGATGATCTCAAGCTTTACACTACTGTCGTCGATGAACGGAACTGCATATCTCTCCAACGTGACTTGTCAAACTTGTACGACTGGTGCACCAGAAATCATATGGACTTGAATATCAAAAAGTGCTTTAGCATTACGTTCAGTCGCTCTAGCTACCCATTAACTTACACCTATCAATTAAACGGTACCAATTTACAAAGGGTATCTAATATAAAAGATCTGGGTGTCACTTTGAAATCCGACCTCAATTATAACCTTCATATCTCTAATATAACATCAAAAGCCCTGAAAATGCTTGGTTTTGTCAAAAGGTTCTCTCAACATTTCACGGACATAAATTCCATCAGGTTACTTTACTGCTCATTGGTCAGACCTCATCTGGAGTTTGCAGCATGTGTATGGTGCCCTGGCTATAGCACTTACAGATAGAAAATCGAATAAATTCAGCAGGCTTTTCTAAGATACATAGACTTCAAAAAACACTACACTACTTATTATTATGAGAATCTCGAAAATGAGTTGAACTTGAACAGTTTGAACTCTCGTCGCCAAATAAGAGACCTCAGGATGTTGTTCAACCTGATTAACTCCATACATTGCACTCCTGAGCTAATTAGCTACCATTAGTTTTCACGTTCCGTCCAGATCCACTCGTTCAAAGTACTCCTTCTATATTCCACCATTCAGAAACAATATAACCGGTAACTCATTTGTTATCAGATCATCTAGGCTTGCCAATCACCATTCAGACAGCCTGGACTATTTTATGGGTTCTGCACAATTTGAGTATGCCCTGAGAAAGTGTGTTCAACATTAGCTTTGTTATTTGTTTCCCTCAGCATGCATTTCTGCCATGTATCTCCTTTGAGTGGCTCACTACTCACTCCCCTAGCATGGCATCAGGTCCTTTATCAATTCGTCGGTCCATTCAAAACATTGTCCATTGTCATTGCCAAAGTTGCCACGGGGCTGTTCATCGGTTTGGCCTCTATATCCGAATGGGGTCGGTTGTGGGGGCCCTATCGTTTAGTGATAAAAACCAGAGTTGGGTGGACACAAGGTGGTTAGCCTAGTAGGCCCACGGCCGACATCAGAGGGAAAAGGCATTTCTCTCTCGGATGCGCATTATCTGCCGGCCCGATTTGGCATCCATATTATAATTATTATTATAATCAGTATTATTTTTCCCCTGTCACTACTCTATCTCAATGGGAAAGAACTGATACTATCTTTACGCCATTTTTCCATTATCTGAAAAACTCTGGAAAATCAACTCAACGGTTCAGTGTTGAAATGGAATAATTATGTAATTGATCCAACTAGTGAACACATGTGAACCTGCTTCTGCCAATTTCAATTCACCACTGAGTACTATTGACTAATATAACAATCAACTATCTTCACCTACATGCAAATTTGAACAGAAAAAAAGATTTTTATGAAATTTTTCGTCATGAAGGAAAGTGAAACAATATCAATGATTGTGAATAATTTTTATTCATTGAATTCACAATTACAATTGAAGAAGTGAAGTGAAGCATAATGCTGTTTTCCAACTTTACCTAAGCTGATACCGAATCTTGAGAGGAATTGATAATAATTATATAAATGAAGGGTAGAAGAAACATACCTTAAAAATTTTATGACATTGGTCAGCTCCTTTTTTGAAAGGAATACATTCTGATAGATTGAAGCTTTCATGAGTTTTTCAATCTCGACCCGAAATTAAGAATAGAATAATTTCTGAACATGACTGGCAGAGAGTTATTATGCTTGCTTGTGAAATATATGGATCTTCGAGTATATGATTGTTTTGTTATTTGGAATTCTCGATATATCTAGTTTTCTGGTGATCACATCATTTTCTTCCAGAATTTATCGAATGACTATGATGGATGTTTGCTCATAATTTTATGGGCTAAATTCGGTGCATGCAAAAAAGCATTTTCATCAAATTGAGCCAGCCCATTCGCAAAATTCTACTTGATATCCTGTCGAATTTTCTAGTCCTGAACAAAAAAGAGAACAGGAATTTTGAATCCGTTTTAATCTTTATATTGTTTCTGGACTGACTCTATACTTGTGTGACAATAGGATGTTCGGGACAAAATTCGACTCTCACATAGCTTTCCTTTCAAATTTGGTGGTATGACATGCCTTTGCGGAGAAAGTTGTCGGAGAGTAGCATCTGAATATTAACAAAGACTCTGAATATGTTTGGTTAATCTCGAATCAGATTCAAATCAAATACTATTGTTCATTCCTATTCGAAGTGTCTGTTATGTATTGAGTCGCTTGTTGTAACTACCAAAAATGTAATGGAAGATTGACTCTCAGATGTGAAACAAATGCATTGTTCATTTCGTGCTCACTCTCTTTCAATTATGCTGGGTGTATTTTCATAATCTATTGGCTATCATCAGCATATTTGAGTATTCTGCAATATTCAGAAAACTTGTAATAATCAGAGAATATGAAAAAGAAAAAAGAGAAGACCTATAATTGAACCCTGCGGCGCACTTAAAGGCACAGGCGAAGCATTTGACACATCTCCATTCAGTCTGAATGCTGAGTTCTATTCTTATATTAACGCAGTTTATTCACCAATAATATATGATCAATGGTGTCAAATGCTCTGCTGCAGTCAAGAAAAATCAAATCTAAAAGATTTGTGAATTTGATCGGCGATATTTGCAAGTGCAGTGGTTGTATCAAATTGTTTGCAAAAACCCGATTGAGGATCTGGAATGATTAGATTAGTAGAAATGAACTTAGTCATTTGATTTTCCATGACAATTTTCACAACCTTGAAAAGCTCTGGAAGAATGCTGATAGGTCCAAAATTACTCCATTATTTATTTTGGGTGCAGGTATCATACTGGCCAGATTATACGCCGAGGGAAAGATACAGGAGAAATTTGCTGTGTTGACTATAAATGTGAGATGATCCATCAGGTTTCCAATTACAATATTGAATGTATTCAGAAAAATTTTGATTGATTTGAATTTTGAGATCTGAATCATTTTTGCTAACAGCACAAAACTTAAAATCTTCGATGGGCAACTAATTCCGTATATTTCGCGAGAAGTTCCTTTGATCTATAGTTGGATCTGTGCGAATGTTCGTTTGAAATTTTCTCTTTGAATGAAGTTCATTTTTCCATATGTAGCCCACAAAACTTTACTTTCATTTTGTTGTATACTATGTTCGACGTGGGCACGTTTTTCCCTCCTCATTGCGCTTGTGATAAATATTCACATTTCCTCATAATAGCGCCAATCTCCTATGGATTCGGAGAGTTTATATTTCCTGAAAGCCCTATCTTTCTGATCATCTGCTATATATCGTATGTGTACCTCAGGGAAAATGGCTCACTAGCCTTGATACGATGCATGGATGCATGAGCTACGAATATAATAATTATAATTTTTCTATTGAAGAACCTAATGAAAACTCCCAAGCCTCCACTCCTTCCTCACTTGTCGGTTATAAGATAAGTAAATCAGAATTCATATCGTGGCTCATGTTTATGTGATTGCGAATATACCAGGTGGGTGATTTTCAATATAATTTTGCAAAACAAAATTAAACGAACATTCAGATGACAAAATTCAAATAGTTATCACAATAGACAATAGAATTTATTCATCTTGAAATGTACATAATGTAACAAAAACCATCACATCACACAAATTTATCAGACTAGTCAAAAGTAAAGCGATAAAATAGGACTTACACTATAAGTATAATAAAATTCAGTTCACAAGTAGGATTTACCCTATATAATAAAATTTAGTTCACAAATACGACTAACACTATATAATAAAATTTAATTCAAAAATTTGAAGTCATCGATGCTATAAAAGGCATGATGAGATAAGAACATATTTAATTTCTGCTTAAAACTATTGTTTTTCAGCTGTAAATGTATGTCTGTATCCAATATGCTACCAAACTTATTAAAACATTTTACACCTATATATTCAGGTGAATGTTGAGCAATTTCCAGACGTGAAAATGGATGATGTATATCCAGTTTACTTCGTGTGTTGTATGAATGTATGTTGACATTCTTAGGAAAAGTTTGTTCATTTTCTTTGATATACAATATGAGCTGGGAAATATACAGACTTGGTAAGGTTGAAATGTTGGCTATTTTGAATAGTGGCCTGCAAGATGTGGTTAGTGGTGCATTAAACATTGTACGGAGTATTTTTTTCTGGACAATAAAAGCTTTGTTAATATGTGCTGATGACCCCCAGAAAATCAAACAGTATTGAAGGGTTGATTGCACCAACCCGTAGTATAGGAGCTTAAGTACTGAAAATGACACTGTGTCTCTCATACTACGGATTAGATAACAGAGAGAACTTAATTTTGTACAAAATTTGTTTATGTGGAATTCCCAAGTGAGTTTTGGATCTGAAATTAATCCCAAAAATTTAATTTTGTCAATGCTTTGTATGTAAGTGTTATTGATACATAATTGAGCATCATCGGTTAGAGTCATGTTTTTTGGCAAAAACTGCATGTAACTAGTTTTTGTTGGATTTAATACAAGTCCATTTTTTTGAGAATAGTCATTGAATTCTTGTGATGCTTTATTGCAGTTGTCAATCAGTTGGTTGAATTGATTATGAGATATTATAAAGTTTGTATCATCTGCATATTGTATTATTCTGTCGGGCGATGTACATATTTTGGCAATTTCGCTTATAAAGATTATAAAAAATAAAGGACCAATATTGTATGGTATATTACTAGAAAACTTATATTGAGTACAATCAGAATTGATTGTAGTAGAAGAAAAAACAAAAGGAAAAGAGGAAAAATAAAAAAATAAAAAAAAATAAAAAAATCAAAATATATTTCTTATTTTGTATCGATAGTGGGTAGCACGAATCAGAAATACATAGGTACATATAACACAAATATGACATATACGCAACTGAAACTATAATATACGCGATCCTGGAGAACGACTCATCATTCGGTATCTGTTTGTTGAGTTGCTGATGATTTCCATGCAATGGGAGAACGCCTTTTTGTTTCAAGTCAAGTTAAAAATATGAGGTACTGGCACGGTTATATTAATATGAATGTTTTTCATTTTTTCAGATGAGATTCCAGTAACTCTTCTTCAGTTTATGAATGTTAATTACAACTTCTTCCTAACTGACTGTATCTAGGTATACAGATGATAATTTTGTACTCTCACTCATAAAAGAATTTGGGAAATCTATGTAGTTCTTGAGTTATTGAATAAAATGTTCGTTACATGAAAATGTGTCTGCCCAGTGTTTATTTTAGAGTGAATTATACAGTTTTGAAAAATGTAAAATAATGCTCTGTCGTTTCAGTTGAATCATGGGTTGTGTGATTGGCAAGTATTTCATATGAGTTATTTTATAATAAAAATATATGGTCAATAATGATTTTTGTATATTGTATTACCCTCATAGTCGGAAAGCTGCTAACGCACGTTTCTTGAAGTGTTTTATGCATCTTAAAATTTCGCTCTAATGCATTTCATTCAGAGACATATGTGTATATGAAAGATTGACAACTTCTTGGCAAGTGCTTCCCAACCCGTTTTCAGTTCATCTGAAAGATCTTTGGATTACATTTTCGTTCCACTACGTCATGCATTTTTCCGAGTTCGATTTCCATTTTTTCTTTGAACGAGTAGTTCTCTAATATGACACAATCTATTTCACACTTGAGTTTTTTTTTTACATCCTGTTCCAAATCTGTCAGTTTGTCAATCATTGTTTTTGTCACCATCTCGGTCACTTTTTTTACTATACTCTTTCTGAATCCATCGTTTTTTCAACGTATTTTCCAGTGCCGATTGATAGCCGATTTCATTTCGTTTCAGAGGTCTCCGGTTCAAAGTCAAAACCCCGAAATATTTTTCACAGATCTCACTTTTTTCACGAAATTTTTGTGTTTTATTTCAGCTCACAGTGAGACATTCAACACGTGATCAAAAATTGAAAATCCATCAAACATGTTGCAAAACTTATTCAACCAACTATTTCCAGGTCCTTCCAAATTGTGAAGTCAAACTCCCCAAACACAAATAACGGATTCACCACTGTTGTTAAACACTATTTCCGAGATTGTCATATATCGACATTCTCAAAATCCTGCATCTATGTATATGATATCACGGAATATTGCAAGCCGTTAAAGTGAATGGGATACATCTCTTAGGCGATGGGAATCTCCGAGAAAATCTATAGAAAATGGGCTTTTTATACGAGATTTACCGAAAGATTTTCTTACAAAAGACCCGAACTATTAGTTGCAACGTCGTAGTTGAGCATAGACCGTTCAAAAAGGTCCCTCAATATTTTCTCATAACATCGCCGCAGGTTTAGACGAGGAAATATCCTTCCAATAGTATTTACGAAAAAAAATTATCGAAATAACACATGAAGAGTACTGAAATTTACATAACATATAGTCACTTAGCTAGTATACTGTGAATACACATATTTTGCAATTTCAGATGAGTCTATATAAACCAATACTCGTATCTTTCAGGAAAAGTAGAGTATTTTCTACTATCCTCTCATCTGTAAGTACTTCCGCTAGAGTTCCTTCCATATTGTTTTTTTTCCGGTTGACGCTGAAGGTTACATAGTCATCAGAATATATTTCACGGTGATGGAGACGTTGCAGGTTGTGCAGAGATGGGCCGCTTCGGAGGCCATTAGATCTCCATGAGTTATTTGAGTATGTCCAAGTCTCATACTGTGTCTAATTGTGTTTCTCATCTTACAAATTTGGGTAACCGGAGTGAAGCTATCAACGGGCGGATTTCATGGAGTTTGGTAGCATGTTCATTCCAGTGGATTTGCCAAGACATTCCAGTTTTTGAAAAACAGTTGGTAATTGTATTTTTTCACTTGAATATCATGTTCGAACAGAGTGTCTTCCTTAGACATAAGCTGATACAAACAACGAGCAAAATAGCCGCCGTTGCGCCATCTGACCGTAGACTAGGTACTTACCAAGAGCATATCCCCATGGCCCAGATCCTAGTAAAAGGAAACGAATTTCAAAAAACTCATGGGTATGCTTGAAGACTGGCTGTAAATCAAATATTCTAAATGAACAATTTTTTCAGGCCAGCCTCAACTCCGACATCCGACAGGTGTTAGCCCAGTATTCTTCACCCAAAAAATTCCTGTGTAATCTAATGCCCTTCGTGATATCAGCCAGGGAAGTGGTTGTTTTCTGATAGGTGTTGGTGCGTCAACCTACAGTGTAGTTGAGTTGAGGCTGGCCTGAACAAATTGTTCATGTAGGATATTTGATTTAAAGCCAGTTTTCGAGCATACCCATGAATTTTGTAGTATCTGAGCATAGTTATTGACTTAGTTAAGGATGAGACTTCTCATGATCAAATTCTAACTCTATCGAAAAAACATATTGATTTTATATAATTCTTTGTTAGAATCTATACTCATATATTGTAGTGTTGTGTGGGAAGGTGCTTTCAATGACACTATCAATGGCTCACGAACAACTCAAAGTATATATACAGCTGCTAATGTTTGATATGGATGTTCTCAAACATTCATAAACATAGTTTCAACACTCAATAATGACGAGACCAGAGGAGAAACTACATATCAAAATTCCACTCCCTAAAAAAGTCATACACAGAGATTTGTGTTCTGATAAATGTCTCCAAAGACTCACCACGAAATCCTGCACTGCTTATCGCTGGTCCTCTCTTCACTATTCATCATTCATTTATTTCATTGTCTCCATTTACATTTTTCATTATTATTCTAATTCCCTACCACTGCTGTTATATACAAATAAAATGTAATTACGTGTTCAATACTTCCTCAGAGAGTGGGTAAAAATACGAAACAGGCGCCACACGCCCAGGTGAATTTTATTCCACTCTGGAAGGAGTTTGGAATAGGTTATTACTTTGTGTTCAATGTCTTATTTTCGTGTGAATAACTTAATCAATGGAATTAAAATAACTTGAAATGGCTGTCATCAGCCAATGGAATATGCTGATCTATGTAATAAGAGAATACCAAAAAGAACTGGAGTGCTTCAAGGATCTACCGCAGACCCTCTTCTGTTTATTTTATGCGTAAACAATTAATTTGATCACCTGCTGCTACCTTACAACTGGGTGATATATTCAGATGGCACGTATATTCTGTATTTTAACGATAATCGGTTCACTCCTATGATTCTGAAATGAACACAAATCATTCAACGGTAAATATTTTGATAAATATCACATATTTTTTGATAGACCAATTTGAGTCATACGAGGAGTTGCTGTCTTATAGAACGTGTTTCATTCAAAAGAAACTTTTCAATATTAACGCAGCAACTTTTTGGGATATATATATATCGATGTTTCGGCTCCGATTTTGGAGCCGTTTTCAAGAGGTTCATGTGACTTCACGCTGAGATCTTGATCTAGGAAAGGCTTTGTGACTGGTCACGGGTTCTCTTTAACGTCTCAATCTGCCTACTCCTCAGATTGAACATCACCTTCTTGCAAATGCAAATCAAGCACAAACCTCTAGAAGCGGTTCAACCCAAGCTCAACACATTTCACAATACTCATACAATACAATATTTTCTATTTCTTGAGATATTATCAGATAATCTGACTTTTCGAATGCCAGTTATGAATTATTGAAAGCTACCTGAATTGTCATCAGTTGACATATCTAAAATTCAAAAAAAGTGTTCTATCAGGATAATGAGGAATGAAAATTGGCTTTTTCTTCAACTTATAATTGAACCCGTACTACGTACTACATTATGAAGCGGAAAATATTCTTCTGCAGTTGAATCCGAAGCCAAAAAAATACGATGAGATATTGGCCAGCCTAGAAAATCATTCGATTCCCAGCCGGGACGTTATATTCGAACGATTTAAATTCAATTCAAGAGTGCAAAAGCCCGGAGAATCGGTAGAAAGTTTCATAACAAATCTCCATGAACTAGCTGAATACGGTGACTTTAGAAATCTGAGAGATGAACTTATAAGAGACCGAATAGTGGTAGGAATGATGGACAAAAAAACAAGTGAACGTTTGCAGTTAGTATCAAATCTAACTTTGAGTGCCTGTGTGCTCGCAGCCAAACAAGCTGAGTTACAAGCAGCACAGAGCCAAGAACTTTATGGAGAAGAAGTGAGAGGAGGGCAAGTAGCTCTGGTAAAAAGTAAAGAAATGCAAGGGTCGACCCGACTCGAACAAAACCAAAACGGGTTTTGGTTCCATAATAGTGCCATGGCAAGGTCTACTTCAATCCCTGGGGACAAAAAGAAGAAGGATGTTACAAAGTGCAGGTTCTGAGGACTACAGCCGTTTCACGAAAGGTTCAGGTGCCCAGCAGGAAATGCAGTTTGCAGGAAATGTTCCAAAATTGGCCATTGGGCAAAGGTTTGCCTATCCTCCCAGGTGAGGTCGTTACAGTTAAGTGAAACTGAACATAGTGAAGCTCTCCGAGGGGACAGTCGTAATGGGGAATCACTTCTGGGATCTATTTTTGTCAATAATTTAGTAGTAAATGATTGGATGGTACCTATTGAAGTATCCCTTTTCGAAAAGAAAATCAATTTCTTGATTGATAGTGGGGCAGACGTATCTTGTATACCATATAAGCTAGTAGATTCAAACTTGAAAGATTTCATTGTACCTACCCGGAAAGTGATAACAGGACCATCTGGTAGTAAACTCCAAGTTGAAGGAATACTACGTACTAATCTAAGCTATAATGACAAGCAGACTCAAACAGAATTATTTGTTGTTAACCAATTAAACAAACCAATTTTAGGACGACCGTCCATATTAGCGCTTGAACTATTTCGATTGAATGTTGGAAAGTTACAAATCGAAGATAATACTGAAATTCTAGATTTGATATTACAAAAGTACCCATATATTTTTAATGAGATAGGTACTTTCAAGACAGACATGTCTATCCAAATAAAAGAAGATGCTCAGCCTTTTGTACAATCTGTACCTCGAGTGGTACCTATCCCATTACTGCAACCCTTGGAGTCTGAATTGAAAAGGTTACACGACTTAGATATTAGTATTAGTAGTGGTTGAAAAGGGTACTAAAATTCGAATTTGTGTAGATTATACTAGGTTTAATAAGGCAGTGTTGAGGTCCTATTTTCCTATTGGCAAGATGGAAAGTATTCTAGCTCAAATAAAAGGATCCCACCGCTGCCACCATGTTCTATTAGGATAATTAGGAATGAAACATTGGCTTTTTCTTCAACTTATAATTGAACTCGTACTACGTACTACATTCCTCACCCTAATAACTTGCCGCTTGTCCTTCACCCTACAGCGTTGCCAAGCATCTAGTTGTCATCAATCACAGAACAAAAAGCCTCTCTTACTTTTTCCTTGATCAGAGTTCTGACTTCAGAGAGCTGATGCAGTATGCAGATTGAAATACAGATTTCACGGTGATTATCTGATGGCATTGGCAGAGATCAATCAATTATAACATTTTGTTGGATAATGAACCATATGATAATATTCGTTTATCACCACACCTAATTTTGAAATAATTCTGGTACCAACTTAGGTATTTTGAACCGCTGAATACGAATCCGAAGTCAAAATGAGGTACTATTTCTTAATTCCGAAGATGTGGCCAGTTAATTCAAAGAAAAATATTTCGCCTTATTTTCTGCACCAAAAAAATCGGGCCACAAACGTCCGGTGCCTTTAAAAAATAATTCCTCACTTTTTATTACAATCACAATATTGTATCGGGAATTTAGATTCGAGTTTCATAGTAAAAATTGCCTATTATTCGGAAGAAGGGGGAAGTTAGAATGTGGAATCATTTGTATATGGCACCTGAGGAATAAAACGTGTGAGGTTTTTTATACGGTATGTTTAAGTTGAATGACCATTACTGCAGATTCTTGTCCGGTGGCTGGAAACTAGATAAGATGACATTATTTTGAAATTAGTTCCTAAGGGTGCAGCAAATATTTACAAAAACACGTTATCTAAAATTCTTACATTTAATTGAAGACTGCTTTTAAAAAAATTTCTGCGGTACATACGAACCAGAATTCAGAATAGATCTGAATTTATTTCTTTGGTACCCCATTTCGATATATTCTCCGAACAGATAACAAAAGGTCCCAAGTTTGATAATGCCAATTTTAGGCCATTTTCCATTTCTGATGTCTTTATAGGACAACTGAAAACATGATGAGAATTGTTATTGTTATTGTTGAAGACGGATATGACTAGTGTCTTCAGCCTATGTTATTCAAACGATATCATCATCATATCATTCTCAGTCCACTGTAGAATGGAGTACAGTATTTTATTTAATTTTTTACTAGGTGTTAACCTCGGTCTTACTGAAAAGCACTTTCATTCAATCGAAGTGCCTTTCAATTATCCCTTCGTCCAGTAATTGAGCAGAAATCTATATTTCCTTGAACGACCAGTGGAAGATTCCGCAATATCCAAGAATTTATCGGTCAAGTATACAGTTCTATATGTCCATAAATAAGTAATAAATTCGAGGAGTGGCCGTTCCATTGGGGCAGATATGAGTTCCGGAAAAGTGGAAACTTGGCAGGAGTCCCCAGTAATTATACTGATTTATTGGGTTCGGAGTTGGTGTCGTAGAGAAAGGTGAAGTTAACACTACTGGTAGACGAGAGAGATTTCACCTTATGTGAAATGATTGGCAGTCAGTTTTTTTGGGAATGAAATAACCAATCCGATGGAAGTTGATTCCTAGCATTTATGAACTATGAAAACTAGGCTTGCAGTTGATTTCAATGAGAATTTCGTGTACTTGAGAACACCTTCCACCTATTATGACCCGTTCCAATAATTGCAAATTGTGGCAGTTGCAACGCCAAGAGAATACGGAGAAATTTCTTCTGTGGAGAATCCTGCGCTAACACCAGTCGGATGTAATCCAGTGCCCTTCGTGGTATTAACTAGGGGAGTAGATTTTTTCTGATAGGTTTAAGTCCGACAACCTATAGTGTAGGTGAGTTGAGGCTGGCCTGAACAAATTGTTCATTTAGAATATTATGCCCAGACATTACATCGAAGTCGTTTCTTTCATTGTTGGGCTGTTGCAAGATATTCCTGGTGCGGGAGGGCATATCTGTATTTTGAGGTTGCTGATAAAGAATTGGTCATTAAAGTAACGAGAAGCTCATGAATTTTGTCTTTTTGATATTTAGACTCGGTAGGTTATTGTTGGACCAGGATTTCGATTTTTGTAGGTCTTCTTCCACTTGGTTAAAAATATTATGCCTACCATCATCTTTGAATATCAGGGCTGTGCCATCAGCGTTACAAATAACATCGCCATTGAAATTGTTTATGTAGGAGACAGCGTTGATGCATACAAGAAACAGAATTGAACCCGAAACTGTTTTCTGTGGTACGCCAACAGATTTATGTAATAGCCCAATAAAGTGGTATCTAATTTTTACTTTCTGTGTACTTTGTGACAAGTAATCCCGCAGCAAGTCCAACGAATAGTCTCGACCACCAATTGTAGAGAGCTTATTCAATGGAATCTCATATGGGACGGTATCAAAGGCCTTTGCTATATCAATAAATACCGTCAGGCATTTTGATGAGTTATCCAGGGCGTCCGCTGTTCGATCTATCAAATCTATTATGACATTCTCTGCGCTGGTATTGTGGATGAAATCAAATTGTCTTTCAGTTAATACATGATATTTATTGAAAATTCCAATGAGTTGGTTTTTAAATGATTGTTCGAAATTTTCAATCAATAACAGAAATAAAAATCATCAATTTCATTTCGATTTCAGGCTTTATAAACAAGGGTAACTTTGAGTTTTTGTAAAATAGGGTAATTTTATGAACTAATGGTTTCAATATAGGGGCATGAACATTTTCAATGAATGTTGCTGTTATAACAATTATTTCTGAGTTTAGCAATAAATATTATCACCTCGTTTTCATCAATTAATTAATTGAATAAAAGCATCATATGACTTTTGTGTTCCATTGTGTTGTAATACATTTGCCCACTATCCGTTCTCATAGAGGGGTTTCGAATTTTCATACCTAACCCTCATATTTATGGGTCAATTATATTTTGTGTTGCATGTGTGGGTGTGAATAGATACATGAGAGTTGAGTAGTGATAGGTCATATATATGACTGTGGTAATCAGATTTTGGTAATGGTTAGTATCCTGGGAAACCGTAGGCCAGTTGCACCGCTTTTCTTAAGTTGTGCTTTTTATCTGAGCCAGGCTTTGTTGCTATGGATTTGCCAATCATCTTCCTTATTCCTTAACGACAGAGCCAAGCTTAGTTGAATCTCTGCTGAGTTGAAGCAGTGCAACTGGCCCTTATAAATTTATTTATATAAGCTTCGTTCGCGGGTATGATTCCGAACTAGTTAAGGGACTATTCGCATGCGCAGTCTGAAAAACAGCGTTTGCGGATCACATAGTTAAGAATTTTTGGTAACCGTTCCGTGTTCGCGGATCACATCGAATATTTTCGTTACTCATTCAGAATCGGTTTTAGCGATCCTAGGATTTTGGTTAGGACGGAAAGTTCGCTTCTCGATGTTTTGAAACAGCGAGCAAAAAGCAAAACTATAACCTATCCTTACAGCATTATTATAAAGTTACTAATTTATAGTATGAAGTTTGTCTATGTGGTTATTCGTTTCTATGTACCGTATCGGACCATTTATCGTCTAGTGATGAGGACATGGAAAAATTTGCTAAAACTAATTGAAGTTTCCAAAAGTGATGCATACTTCGAAGAACTATTGCCACAGTTCAGTGATGATCTATATGTAGAGCATTTTCGATTAACTCGAGAAATGACCGAAGAGTTATCAAACGATGTGCTAGGTCTGATTATTAAAAATGGCAGAAAGGGGATTCTGAGAATCAATCTATAACAGGTTTCTTGAGGTTTGCTGCAAAGGGAGCAAATACATTCTATATGTTCCTTGAGAGTGTTCATACCTCAAATAGACTTCTAACACTTCCTAAAGACAAGGAGAGTGTTATTTATAATTCTATAGGTACATATCTGATTTTCATTCCTTCAATTCGACAAAGAGGAATATTAAAATAACATTCGTAGTACAAATATCAAATAAGAATAAACTACAAGAAGAATAACAACTAAAACTATTTTTTTTCATCTTAGAACACTCTCCATAATTTCGGAGTATTCAAACACTCCTGCCCCTGGCTGTGAGTTTGGAGTTCTTCTCATAATTCCTTTCAAGTACTTTCCTTCTGTTTTCGCAGTTTGCTCCAGTTATTTCAGTTTTGGTGATGCGTTTCATTTCTTTCTCAATTTCTTCGAACATTTTTATAGTTTTTCATTCTCATTGAACCTACCTGCTCCCGGTATTTTTGACACAGTTCTAGGAATATTGAAGTATTTGGGTGGGTCCATTCATGACTCTCCTCCTCAGATTTTGTTGAAAAGACCAAGCAATCGGCAATTACGTCCAAAAATATAAGTTGAATCAATAAATGCAAAACATAACTGTTTAATATTACCTCTTTCAGTATCACTAATTTTCTTAGTGACCAGAATACACGAACTTCGAGTCAGGTAAGATGTTGAAACTGTTAGAAGACTTGCCCCTTGCCCGAGACAGTATGACAGATGACCCTGCTGACAGTTCAAAATCGGTGAATTCGTTCGCGGTGACATAAAATCCTGAAAAAGTTCATAACCGGGCATGCGCTCTACGACAATCCTGCATTAGTTCTGGCCTGGTTCACAATCAGTTCCGAATGTGATCCGCGAACAAATCTATTTATATCAACCAGAATTATTTCACTGCTTGGCTACTAACAGCCAAGAAATAGTTTTCTTTGTCAGGTAAGTTCTCACATCCCGATCAGATCCCGATTTTGGCCTTTTGCTTAAATCATTTGCTATAAAAGTTATTCTCAATGAGTTTGAATCAATGAGTAGAAAGACTTCCACGTTTGCTGCTAAGGAGTTTTTTGTGTAAGTTATAAGACCATCGTTTTGGTTTGTTTTCGATTCATTGTAATGAGCTGTATGATTCGGTATGATTAAATATCTTAGAGATTCAACTTTCTACGTTTCTGAGAGCACAATAACATCTAGGTTTTTGAAAGTTTCTTGCAGATTTACTAGTAGTTCATCGTAATTTTTTT
This sequence comes from Zygogramma bicolorata, assembly GCA_032362365.1. Lineage (NCBI taxonomy): Eukaryota > Metazoa > Arthropoda > Insecta > Coleoptera > Chrysomelidae > Zygogramma > Zygogramma bicolorata. The sequence continues at coordinate 220,856 of JAVJAQ010001580.1, forward strand.
ATGCTTCGTATATTTATATGTATAACTCCTATATCACCCATCCTACTGGCCCTTCCTCTCCTAAAGTAATCATGTTTATTGTCAATTGTTTTCGTTTTTCAGAACTCAGATTCCAAAATTTACAGCATGGTATGTGGGTATAAAGATGGAGTCAGTACCCCTTAAGATAATTAGATATATTACAGTTACAGCTAGTATATTTATGAAACAATAATAATCATAAACAAAATGAAGATCGAACATTTGATTCACAATTCGAGACAGGAGTGGATAATGTCGTAGAAGATATTCTCCAGATCATCTCTATATTTCAGGATGTCTATTTTATTTATTGAAATATAGCTTTCCTGAATCTGTCTACACATTCCTCATTCCTAAGTTTTCAATAGCTTTTGTCAGGATTTCTACTCTTGTGCTAGTAAGATCTTCTTTGATGACTACTCCAGTCCCTTTGAGCTCCCTTTTTTTAGTGAAGATTTGCTGTTTGAGATCATATTTTTCAATTTGAGGAAGATACCTTTCGCTTTCCTCTCTTCTTTTTTGCCTAGTAGCTTGATCCATATGGTCAAACTTTTTTTCGAATTGCATTTGATCATAAGTCTTTCTTCTTACCTCCATTCGTGAAATCGGTCTGGAGTGAGTTGATTGTTCCTTCGATTTCTCGATGTTTTTTGTCCTCGTCTCGGATATATGTTTGGCTATGTTTTGTAAAAGAAATCGTCGTTTAGACATTCACATTGCGCCTGATTTATTGCAGTTCTTATTTTTTAACTGATTTGGCGGGTAACCCCCCTTTTTCTTCAGTTTCTCAACACACTGTGTTAATGGAAATCACTTTATGTTTATTACTACAAATTTTCGGTTTTCACTTTGCTTTTTATCCCTTTTGACTCCACGTGTGTTATCACCGAATGTCATTATTAGAATGTGAATATTGTTTTGTGTTCTTCACGATGCAATAGTGGTCATGTGGACTAATTTGTTTATTCAATGTATTCAAGGGGATGTGGTAAGGAAGAAAATCAATTGCTTCGCGAAATGATGCAGCACTTCAATACAAATCCTGTTTTGAGGACCTTTGAGTCCTGGTCTCGGACTACTCTCCAAAATATCTTATATTCCAGCATACAAAGCTTGTTTTGTCCGAAAAAAAATGGACGTACAAATGCCACTGTCATAAAATTGTACTGTGGGAGTTATCTAGATTGAAGATCTAGTAATCTAGAGTAATCCAATATAAACAAATTCCAAGCGTAGCTTTTTCCACGCTGCTAGATCATCATGTCTGGTATCACTGATCCCTCGAAGCCTACTATTTATATGATCGCTATAATCACTATCAACCATTTTTCTTGCAGAAGATTCTTATCGAATATTTTTTCTGTACTATTTGATTCTTCTGATACCAGAAGTTTGGGATGGAAGGCATATCCGACTTTTCATGACACTTGGTGCCCTGTCACTGCCTAACTAATCGAATATATTGCAAATTGGCAAATACTTTCACAAGCAGTTGAAATCTAGCAGAAGTACCCAGTTACTTCAATATAGAATTCATTTCAACTTTGTAGAACTGATGAATATATCATTTCCGCATAAGCGATCAACTCTAAAATCCTCTACGTCAAGTCGAAACTGAATGGGATTTCGATTAAACTTCCTAGGCGCTTCAAATGCGTAGGTAGCCATAAATATAATGAGCAGTTATAATCCAGTCAATGACCATTTTTCCGTGTATTTAATTCATAGAGCACCGATTTTCATAATAATTTGGATATAGGTTCTTCTCACCATCTATTTCAAAGTCTACCCTGTGCCAGGATTGCTTTTTCCATGGGGATGGATGCCACCCCTTCTTGATAAAGAATTTTTTATTGTTATCAAGTGCAGAAATCGATGAATTGATCAATTCTGAGCAACTTTCATTCAGGGAAGTTTTTTCTGAAAAGTGATACTTTTCGACTCATTCGCGAGTGAAAACCTGTTCCTGCGTAGAGAGCAAAATTATAGCTTAGGAAACAAAAAAAATCTTTTCTCTATGATGTATGAAGACCCAATACAAACGGAATCATTGCTTGTTGAAAGTTGATTGGTATTTTTAAACGCCAAAATGGAAAATTTTTACGTACAATAACCAACAACCAATGCATTTTTCGGGTATCTCAAATGACCTTTTTGAAATTCCTCTGAATTACCTTCATTTTTTATAAGGGCTCCTAGCATTGAAACTAAGGAAAGTGTGAAGAGAATAATGCAATTTCTACAAAAATGTGCTTTTATTTTATTCCCCATAACTCGCTTGGTTTTTAAAAAATCAAGTCCATAGAAAAAGCATTTTATAGGATTTTTCAAGAGTTATAAGCTCACCTAGGTGATTTGTTCTCAGATCTTTTTTTTTAAGTTCATGCTGAAGGTGCTCAAAAAAAGTAAATACACACAAGCTTCAACTGGCCATATCATAAACCATTTTTTCCTACAAAGGAATGAAACGAGAAAAAAAAACTCAAATTTTGTATTCCACAAAATTTTGCGTGTCATCAATAGTTTTCAGCTATTTTGATGAATAGGAGAATTTTCGCTAAATTACGAAAATTATTTTCTCATTTCAAGCTCAATTTTTTCCAAAAATAAGTACTTTCAACTGGTCAAACACTCAGAACGTATTATTTTAACATAAATGAAGTGAATTGTGAAGTGGCAGCATTTTTTTTCAAATGGGTGGAAGAGTGAGATTTTCAGAACGAAAAAATGGGAATCGACATTATTCTCTTCATACCTCGCTTAGTTTCGATGCTGGGAACTTTTATAAAAAATAAAATTTAAGGTTTTTGATTGAAAATGTTCCCTGAGTTTTCTCCTAAAAATGCATTGGTTTTTGGTTATTGTACGTAGAAACTTTCCATTTTGGGGTTTGAAAATACCAATCAACTATCAACAAGCAATAGTTTCGTTTGTATTGGGTCCGCATACATCATAAATACACGATTTCCTTTGTTTTTTTTTTATAAGCTACAATTTTGCTTTTTACAGGTTTTTCGAATATATGCATGTTTTTTCAGTTTTTCGTGAAAAATAATCTGGAAACGTGTTTTGTTGCCTGAAAACCGACAATTTCACACGCAATGAGTCGAAAAGTATTGCCTCCCAGAAGAAACTTCATTAAACCAAAGTTGATTGAAATTAGTCAAATTATTTCCGCACTCATTTTTATTGAAAATTTTTCTACGCCCAAGAAGGGATGGCATCCACCCCCAGGGAAAAAGCATACACCGGCGGAGGGTAGACTTTGAAATAGATGGTAAGTAGACCCTGAATCTAAATTTTCATACAAGTCGGTGCTGTACGCTATAAAAACACAGTTTACAGTTTTTTTGTCGTCATTGACTGGATTATTAGGAAGTTCTCACTCCCGTGTTGGAGAAAATCACGAGAAGTGGAAGAGCGCTTAAAAAACTTTATTGTAGGAGCTGACCTAATATTAACTTTTCCACTTCTAATTTGCCATTAACCGTATTCGAAAATTCCCTGCAATCATCTGCCATTATGGGGGGATATGAGAAAGAATATTCAGGGACGGATTAGATATAGTCCGAGCGGCCGTGACAGATTCTTAGAACCAATTTTTCACAGTATGCCTTCGGGAGAGGAAATAATCGAATCCACAAGTCGTCTTGTGCAGAAAAATTCAAGCGCTGCGTGATTCTTGATGTAGAAACCAATATTTTCGTTTGTTTGGTTTGATACTTATTCTGGATAATTTTTTACAGGATGCCTTGCATTCATTACACATAAAAACGTCGCAAAAATTACAGAAATAAGCAAGGCATAATGTTTCGAATGTTACAAGGCGAGTCAAAACTCGACTGAAACTGTTAAAAAAAAATTTAATAAAAACTAACGTTTCACAGTATGTCCAATGAAATCTGAGCTAATTTCATTGTGAGCTTGTCGAAAATTTTTGAGGCATACTGCTTGGCGGTATACAGTAGGTTGACGATCATTTTGCCAATTTTTTGATGATGTTGACCATTTCTTTACAGGCTAGATTTGGATTTGATATTCGATTCATAGCCCAAAATGCCCTTCAATGAACGAGGCATACTAACCGATGGTATACCAATCTCACTGAATTACTTATGAACATGCAAAAAAAAGTCGATTTTCACCAATTTTTCTCAGAATGCCATTTTGTTCACACGAAGTTTATTCAACTTCTGACATGAATATATGAAGGCAAACGATTTGAATATATACGAACATCAAATCCCACACATGATTTTTTTCAATTCCAGCTCATTCAATTATATTGAACAATTTCCCACACTATGAGATTTGTTTTTGGTCGAGTTCGATTGAAATATAATCATATATCAATACACTCGATTTGCACATATATTTATATTGATTCCATTGAAAAGATGATAAATCTATTATATTTTATGAATATTATGAAAATAAACTCTGAAGTCAATGGATATGCCATATTCGCATGTTGGAAACGTCTTTCTTTGGGAATAAACGATTTACAACGACAAACAGAAAAAATTAGTTTGAGGTATCACAAAACTATATCTCATTATGCTCGAACCGATTGTCTTCTTCTACTCATGTTATATATTCAGTGAAATCAGATTATATACCGTGACAAATTGACCAATTCATTTATTACATTAAGTTAGTAATGTAAAAAACCCCGCTCTTGATCATGGGGAATGGCTCCCGGAAAAAACTGTAGAGTTTTTGATATTCTATAGTTCAGGTTATGCTGATCGAAAGTCTCCTTCGTTACAATTTTTTTGGATTGAGGTGGCCTTTACTTGATGGAAATCCATAGTTATTACGCTATAAGGTAGACACGATTGAATTTCCACAAAATTTATTGTCTCCGCGACATGTTTCGATACACTGTATCTTTATCGAGTGAATGTTTTTAAACACTACCTTATAGCGTAATCCTTCGTTACAACCCTCATTACTGACCAGTTTCAGATAAACGGGGCGTCAAAGACAGAATTTGCCCATTTCGCAAAAATCATTTCGAGTGTATTCGATTGAATATCGGGTATGTTTAATAGTACGTACGTGGAAAACTTCCTGAAATCAATCACTACGAATTTAGATGGATTTCAAAAACAATTTTTCGGATTATTTTCAAAAATTTCAACGATAAAACAAAGAAAATATTGAGTAAGTTTTCAAAAATCCTGATAATCAAGAAATAATCAACATACCAGATAGCACACATTATCTCCATTTGGACCTGCTATCCAAAATAACTGATTTTCGTGAAACTAATAAATCAAATAGAAAATCTTGCTGATTGTCAATTTTTTCGTTATCACTTCCGAAAGCTACACTGAAACAAGTCAATTTTTACAAGTGAAGAAACTCACAGCTATGCTATTTAGGCCATATTGTAAGTAATCAAATAATTTTTCTATTAAGTATCGAGAAATAAAAGAACTTATCCCATATAATATTCGTCAGTATTTTCCAATAGGTTCACAGTGAGGTTGGCTATGTATTGGATATTCTGTGAAAGAGTTGATCTTTATTAAAAAATATAAATTCCTCTGAGTAGAAGTGGTCAATTTGTACCGTTTAGCAAGTACAAAGAGTAAAATTATCGATTCCCTGCAACAGTGCACGCTTCATCACATGATGGCCCGTTACCTTTTGTATTTCCATCAGGTTTCACTGAAAATGATTCCATTCTTGTGACTGAAACTCAAGTTATTGATCAACAACATACAGGGTGGCTTAAAATTTTATCTATAGAGAAAATCGATATTATTAGGGGTGTCAACTATGTAACCGATGAAAAATAGACTACTGCAAAAATATAAAAGGTCAATTTTTCCATATAACTGATCACCACCGGTCTCGGTAAGTGGTTAGCATATCTGCCTATCAAGCGGAAGACCGGGGTTCGAATCCTCGCCGGGCCACCGTACTGGGTAATCGCACGTTAAAATGTAAGGCCTCGTTGATCCATTGCTCGACTTCTGAGGGTTGACGTACGTCAGCTGGTTAACGGAACGAACAATTCAGAACAACATAGCCGAAATAAGGGTCAGCTAATATAGTCGTGAGTTTATTGATTTCAGAAAATCGGCAGAATTTACTGAACCATTCTCATACTATAAAAGAATGAAATTGATCCGAACCAGGATCTTCCATTTGATTTCGGCATATTACGAAAACTAGTGAACATGGATGCAAGGTCCAAATGGGAACAACCAATGATATTCGACACACTAATCATTCCTCGATTATCAGGCATTTCCATAAATCACTGAATATATTGTTCAGATATTCAGATATCTATCAAAATATTCCGAAAATACTTATTCGAATCCCTGATACTAGTAATTATTGAACTCAGAGAGTTTTGTAATGGGAATAGATTCAAGAACGTACCATGAGCATTAATATACTAGATATTCAAGCGGATACTCTAGTAGAGTATGCCTGTCAATTATACTTCGGTTGGTCCCATCCGAATAGATCACCTTGTAGTAGTACCTCTATGACTGAAATGCGCAAGTTGAAAGAAAGAATGATTCACGATGCCCTATCTCACGAGTCCTCACCCGAATATCCGTCAATATACTTCTTGCGCTGAATGTGATAAGTTCGAAAGTGTAAATTAGTTTAAATAAGTGAATTGAAGAAAATTTTCCATATATGGAAAACAAAACAAACGATGCTCAGTGAAAACAACGTAGAAACTTGGCGAACACTACGGAAACTTGAGGAAAAACTCCGTTCCTACTCGTTTAGTGAGTAAGATTGTTTTTAATGTTTTTGTCATGTTTTAGAAAAACCAACGGAATGAGTGGACATATAATTGGAAATAGATGAGACTGACAATGATTTCTGATCATTGATCATCGGCAGGGGCAATCTACTCTGTAGATCAACATACGGCTGAACTTTATTCATCATCCTAGGCCGTTTTCTGCCCTGCATACTTTTTGAGTTATACCAGCCGAGTGTCTCGCGACCAAAGACAATTTCTCTTTGGTTGGCGCAGGTCCGTCATCAGATTTGACATCGGAATTTTCCGCCACCAACAGTGAATCTTTCCGTAGTGATAACGCTGTTACTACTATACTGGGAGATGATCCGACTGAAGCAAAGTTTTACGGTAGTGATATCCAGAATGATTTCGCACTGCAGTGGTGTACCTATCTGACACAAGCACAAGAGAACGACAACGAGGAACCTAAAAACACTCGAGGACAAACTCTGTTCTTACTCGTCGTAAGTAGGTTTGTTTTTCATATTTTGTCACGTTTTAGAACGGAACCAAAGACGTGAGTGGACGTATAATTGGAAACAGCTGAGACTGACAATGATTTCTGATCATTGATCATCGGCAGGGGCAATCTACTTTGTAGATCATTCTACGGCTGACCTTCAATCATCATACGCCGTTTTTTTGTCCCACACACTTCCTGAGTTGTGCTCGCCGCGCCGAGTGTCTCGCGCACGAAAACAATTTTTTTTGTTGGCGCAGGTTCCAGGCCATTACACTACCTCATATCCACCCCAACTGAATCCGGTAGTTCAGACCTTTTTTCTCGGCATCTGAATTGAGGTTTTCTACTGGACCCTCAAATTTCGTTGGGCAAAGGTTTCTCAGCCCTCAGTACAGCTATGCCTGATGAGTGATCGATATGCTGAAGCATTCAAGTCTACTTTGTCTGACAAAGCCGGTGCTGATGAAGCATTATGCAACGTTCCTACCTCGATTTCGAACCACAGGAGATTTCTGCTTGCACTAGACCTGAAGGTACAACCTTTCCCTTCAAAACACCTCGAGGGCACTGCTCCCCGCCGGGCCCCCGGGGGCCCCCCCCCCCCCCCCGCCCCCCCCCCATATATATATATATATATATATATATATATATATATATATATATATATATATATATATAATTATCAACTAGTGATGTTCGTCTCATAAATAAATTCGAAATATGAGTTTATAGCAGATCAAAGTCCATGATGTTTCACCTTCGGAATGCAATATCGAGAATACGCCTTCCAAGAGCGGGCCAAAAATTTCGATAACCTGAAGTTGAGCTGTTTACTAATTACTCTAACACATAGGGTAAAACATTTCTATCTTCACAGCTAAACCCCATAAGTTATGCTACTGATGCATTACATTAACTTGGTCTTACACAAACATTTGTGTTTTCCCAATCATCACCACTTCCACATTTTCCTAGAATATTGAAAATGATCGAAGGGGACAAAGTAACATGTTTTGTGTTTCTGTTATCGCAGTCCCAAACTTGGTTTCCACAATTTTGAATTCCATTATATTGTATTTTGAACCACAATATATAATTTTTTCAGTTTCGTTTGAGCACCTACATCCACTGTGGTGCCATCTTTCCCTGGGTGAACCGATTTTGTCTGGCATCCATTTTCCAGGAGAAAAACTGAGGGGTGAACCTTCAGCGATTCTGATGGCATCACCGATTGCAAATACGATGAAACCATACAATTTATTATCGTCTCATTGGTGGATATTTGTGAAGGAGATGTGGATAAGGTAGATCGCCCATAGGTGCAGCTAGGTAAAAATTATAGTACCTACTAGAAAATTATATAGATCAGCTTGAAATCTGATATCTCATGCATGTAACTATGATACAATGGAAATGTTTTAGAGGGGTATTTTCAAAATACGATCCACTTTTTTCCCGATATGAGAAAATCTGGGAACCTTAACAAGTGTTGACCAAATTAGAAAAATCGGAAAACCTCATTTTGAAAAATATATCACAAACTTATTGTTATGGTTGCTCTACAGCTTGCTAAAGCGTAAAAATATGATTCAAAATCAGAATGAGTAACATTTTTATTGTATGATCAGTAAAAATAAATAATTAAATAAAAATAAAAAAAAATAAAAAAAAAATAAATAAAAATCGTTTACCGGTTGACGAGTGTCGCCCTTCAGAGGTCGAATCTTCCGCAGAAAATGTATTGAGGAGGCCTTTTGCCTCTTGGCGTGTAAGTCCCAGCACGGAAGCTCGATGGGAAGTTGAACCCGAGTCTTCCACTTGAGGGGCAGACGTGCTTGTCTCTTCACTGCCGAGAACCAATCCACAGAAGACCAAGAGAGCAACAAATACAAACATGTATATTTTTCTTTCACCATTTTCCAAGGTGAAACGTGAATTGTGTATGACATCCACGATTATCAATTAAAAAAACGCACACATTCAATTAGGTTTTTTTCTCATTTTTTCTTATAAAAATCCTTATCACCCAGCTACACTTCAGCACAAGACATGCTGCCACTTCTGCGGCCAACCAAATCGATATGAGCACGGACACCATACGATCAAATGAAGCCTGGTCCGAAAAATAAAATACTTTTGGTAAATTATACATAGACCAGTAATTACAAATGGTACATTTGCGGATTACCTCCGCAATTTCATTAAACGAGTGTAAGTTTTCTGGTTATTTGAGTTTTGCAACAGTATATTGTATTAGCATTCAAATACTGTCTGTACATTTGCGGATTACCTCCGCAATTTAATTAAACGAGTGTAAGTTTTCTGGTTATTTGAATTTTGCAACATTATATTGTATTAGCATTCAAATACTGTCTGTATCAAATTCTTAGTTTATAGTGGTGAATCAAATGACATAAACAGTTCATTTAGACTACTTCATTAGTATGAGATCAGTCTGAATAAAATTTTGATCGCCTTTTAATGATTCTTTAAACATCTACAAGGTGATCTATTCGGATGGGACCAACCGAAGTATAATTGAGGATTAAACGACTTACCTGAAGGAAGTTCAATCCAAATTATACGAGGTTGGTCACATCCGAATAGAGAGACACCCACCCATCTCAAAGAAGAAAAAAAAATCCAATATATTATTTTTTCTGTCATCCCGACCCAAAAAGGCGATATCATCGCAAGGTATATTGACGGATATTCGGGTGAGGACTCGTGAGATAGGGGCATCGTGAATCATTCTTTCTTTCAACTTGCGCATTTCAGTCATAGAGGTACAACTACAAGGTGATCTATTCGGATGTGACCAACCTCGTATAATTTGGATTGAACTTCCTTCAGGTAAGTCGTTTAATCCTCAATTATATCCGGGTAATGAATATGTCAATAACTGACCACGTGATGATACTAATAGATACTTGAATATCTGGAAGGCATACTGTAAAAAATTGGTCATCATTATCAAAACAATAAGCAAAATGATTGTCAAATGAAACCTACTGTACACTGCCAAGAAGTATACCAGAAAAATTTTCGTTTCTCTCATGCTAAAATTAGTTCATATTTCATTGGGCATACTTTTTATTACCTTCTTTCGTAACACTTTTAATCGTGTTTTGACTCACCTTGTTACTTAGAAACAGTATGTCATTCGTTTTTTTTTTCAACGATGAAAGAATTCAAAAAAGCCTGTAAAAAGTTGTTCAAAGCTAGTCCTAAAATTAACAAACCAAAATCCTTGTTGAAGCTTCGATTATTTCCTCTCTCGAAGGCATACTGTGAAAAATTGGTCCAAAAAATCGTCACGGTTGCTATATCTTATACCATCATGGCAAAAAAATCTGAGATTTGAGGCCACACTCAAATTCAATGATTGAATTCTAATCATTTTTCATACATACAGATTAATACGGAAGGAAATTCCTGTATTGTTCAGAGGGACAGAAGATACGAATAAATATTCACTTTGAATTTTTGAAGTTTGTATTCCTTGGGAGAAACCTCTCTCGGCAGAGAGTTCCAAAGTTGAGCCGTTCTACTGAAAAAAGATCCTTGAGCAAGAGAGGTTTGACAGGTCTTCAAGCGGTGGAAATTCTACACTCATCGTGTCATCCGTGGTGATACTGCCAAGGGTGGAACGATTGAACGATTGACAATTCAGCAGAGCACCTACCTTGGAAACATCTATTGAAGAAAGACAAGTCTCCGACTTTTCTACGATGTTCCAACGAAATTAGCGAATCCGTGAGCAAAAAATCACCAAGAAGACGGAATGCTTTTTTCTGAATACAATCAAGAGGTTACAATAAATGTGAAGTTTTTAGCGAAAGCTTTAGCAAATGACCAAAATAAACGATAACAATGACCCGAATTCGTGATATCATGTTCAAGGGGTACATCTTCCTTATCAATCACAATATTTTAAGGAAGTTAGTGACACTTTGTAGGAATCGTAGAAGTCGTAAAACTCATGCCATATTTCTGTATAAGAAACTGTATTGGGTGTCGCTTGATTACTACCTAATATATAGACCTAGTGGAATATCAATGGTGGCAATAATTTCCATCTCAACCTTTTTTTTTGAATGAAAACATTTTGAATAGATCTCATGGGATCTAATTCATTTGATATTTTTCCTCATTGATAACACATTGGTAACGATTATCATTGGGTATTAAACGACTAACAGGAAGGGAGTTCAATCCAAATTATACGAGGTTGGTCACATCCGAATAGATCACCTTGTTGTAACACCTGTATGACATATATGCGCAAGTTGAAAGAATGACTCGAATAACCGTCAATATACTTCGCGATGATATCGCCTTTTTGGGTCGGGAATATTGAATTTTTTTGAGATGGGTGTGTGTCTTCCTATTGGAATGTGACCGACCTCGTTTAATTTGAATTGAACGTTTAATCCTCAGTTTTTCTTTGGTTGGCCCATCCGAGTAGATCTCCTTGTAGATGTTTGAAGAATTATCAAAAGGCGATCAAAATTTCGTTCACACTGAACTCAAACAAAGAAAGTAGTCTAAATAAACTATTTATACTTTATATAATTCCCCGCCATGAACTAAGCATTTGACTCAGACAGTATTTGAATGTTAATATAATGTTTCAAAACTCAATTAACCAGAAAATTTACACTCGTTCAATGAAATTGCAGCCGATGAAATTGATAGTCCGTAGAAGTGGCAGCATGTCTTTTGCTGTGGCCTTTGAATTGATCATTATCAACACCACCAAATTGCAGACTCATTGTCAGCAAACGGCTCAAGAGCTGAGGTGTAACTGGTGGTGAGGATTTTATAAGTGTAGCTCTTGTGATGTATATCGGACAAGATGGAACACGTCGTTCCACTCCAGAAACGTTACAGGTATTCCTGTGGAAAGAACACGTAAATCAAATCTCGTCAATGCTCAATTCATAAGTGGGATCTCTTAACTTTATATCATAATTGATTTTCTACTATTAGTTTGACCGCATCACAAATGAATTTGTGGAGATATGTTCAGTCCGACCCTGAATAAGTTCCATACTTTGGTCAAATTAACTTACAAAATACACAAATCTATCATGTATCGTGTTGGGTTCAAGCCGGGAGCTAAAAGTCTTACATGCAAAATAGCCATTTAACCTTGTAACCTAGAGTTATTACACCAACTTATATAATTACTGCTGTTCTTGTGCCCATTCATAGTAGATTAGAGTTTCGCCTTCGCTTCAACTTGTGACGCGTGAATTGCGTTTCAATGAAAGCGCCCGAAAATTGATTTCTTGTCTCATGGGAAAATTCACGTTCCTGTTGTGACATTGAATGATGGAACTTCATTACAGATTATTCATATGATATCACTATTAATTTCAAACAGAACATTCCATGACATGAGGAGTGATAATATTGTACAAAATCCAAAGTGGAAAATGTTATTTTTGATATTTTGATACCAACCACCACTTCGATCTAAATCCTAAATAGCAACTGAATTCTGAAAGTTTTTTTATATCATCTGTTTTCAGGACAAATCGGTACATTTACCGCGAATTGCAACTGCGTAATACATCAGGAATCAGGAGCAGTATAATCTGAAAATTTCATTCTTTTAAATTTCAGGCAATTTTCATCAGTTCCAATTTCTCTCAGAAAATTCAGAACTCGAAGGACTTTTCAGAAATGATTATTTTTCTGAGGAGAGTTCATGTGAAAACTTGGACAGAAATTCCTCCGTCATAGAAAACTTGTTGGCAAATTGTATACGACATTCCATCGCGATAGTTAGAGTGCTGACAGTAGAAATAAAAATGTTAAATATTTCGTAAACTGGCCGTTGGGAGTAAAGAGCTTGCGTTGAAAAGAGCCAGTGAATCTCACTCGATAATTTTCATCCAAAAAAAAAACAAAATGAATAAACGTACAAATACCGCCTCAAGCGACTGACTTGTGGTGACTGCCATATATATATATATATATATATATAAAATTCAGGAGTATCTTGACTGAACTTGGTAAGAAATGATATACTTCTTGCATCCCCAAGAAGTATATCATTTTTTATATATATATATATATATATATATATATATATATATATATATATATATGTATATATATATATATATATTATTTTTGCAAATTATGGCAAGAGCTCTGATCGCCATAGTCAATCGGTTTAACAAATTTCAAACACAACTAACTCTATTTTATCTCCGACTGTATGAAGTTTTCAATGAATGGTTTCTCATACCCCTCTGCCCACAAATATGGGCGACTATAGTCAAGAAATGACTAAATTGCAATTTGGTAGGTGGCTCTATTCTAACGCTCTTGCGTCGTCGTTGCTATTCAATTCAATTGAAATCAATCATTTTTTTTAAATAATTTCATGTACAGTCCTCTCTCTCTTTCTCTCTCTGTCTCAAACAACAATAATCGAAACTAAAAGGGTTGCCTTCTGTTCTTGCCGTGAATGAAATATTACAGTTGAAATAATTTCAATTAGAGGGTTCTAGTTGTGACTGGGACCAGCGGAAAATTACAAACCCGATACAATCACTTACCAATTTGATAATCGCATCGTGAGCCTACATATCCAGATAGTGAAACTTGATTTAACGAATTACATGCAGTAAAGGTTCATTGTTTTGGGCATAACAATGACTACTTCAGCACTGCGTTCAATGATGTATCATGGAATGTGAAAAGCTAGACGCTCACAAAAAATTATACTTTAATATTAATAATATCGCCAAATCATCTGTCAAATGTGCCATAGAAATAATTGATCACAAACATAAATTAAATAATATGAAACAAAACTTCAATCGGGTAGCTAACTTCAGTAGCTAACTATAGATTTTATCCACAAGTTAGCAGGAAAATGATGTTTCACCAAAGTATCTGAAATCAGAAAATGAGACTTTCTTATAATGATTTCATTCGTGTGCTAGTAACATGCGCTTTAAGATTCCAGAATGCTGTTGATTGTATTTGATTCAATACAGGGTGATTCACGGTAGATGGCACATTAGACGTTTCTGGTGAACAAGACAACTGATTACTTTGAAAATTCTTCTATTAGAAAATAATAGCAACTGTGATATTCCGAATGGATCATCCTGTATATAATGTCATTTTTGGAATCTACAACAATAACCACAACTTTCCTTGATATTTCCCTAATTTATCAATCTTCTCTTCAAAAATCATGACTCTAAATGCGGATTTCTGTGAGTTAAGCGTTACTATGGTATCGAAATTTAGTGTGGAATTAGGTGATACTTGGAGGCTTCCCACATTCCAGCCTAATCTCCGTTACTTTGATACAGGGTGATGAAAAATACAGTTGTTTCGTTTGCTTCTGTATATTTTTGAAAATTCAGGAAGCTGTTAATATTTTCTTTCTTCCTATCTATATCGTCGGTATACCAAACTAGTCAGGTTTCGGACTTATGAGCATTTATTTGTGAAAATGGTATTCCAATTCGTTATTTTGTAGGCAGGCCATGATAACTATTTGACGATAAATTGAGACAATTCCCTAATAATATCGACATTTTTGTATTCGCTTCTGTTGAATATGTTTTTTTCAGGAAATTATGCTTATGAAGATGAGGAATCAGACCATAATTATGGTCAGCGGATATAATTGTTCGCATAAATGTGAAGTGTTTTAGTGTCAGAATCAGTATAAAGTTCCTTATTTGTTCAGAAGTTTCAAATACCTTCAAAATGATGAAAAAAAAAACAATTCAAACGAAGTTCTTATGGAATTTTTGGACAGTGTGATAAAATTATTAGCAGGTCATGTAGAAAGTTCAATGAAAGATAACCGAATCTACTGCCAATGAGCCTCGAGAAATTTATACGAATTCAGAGAACAGTTTCAGTGCATTTGGATCAACTTTAAAAGCACCGAGAAACTTACCTCGACTCGTAACTTTTGTAGACACTCGGATTAATGCTTAGCATATTTTAGAGCATTTCCCGAGTCATCGATAAGAAATTCTGGGGAAGATTTGGCTATAACATATTTATCGGTTCAAAGAATCTTGCAAAGACATTAAATATGAATTCACAAAATTCAAGCAATGAAGCCTCAAGATCTTCAACAGAGAGTTGAATTTTATGAAATGTTGTTGATACGCATTTAAGAAGATAAATAAAATTATTTGGACTGATGAATCGAAATTTTCGAAAGAAGGAATATGCAATAGGGAATACTGTCATTATTGGTCCAGTAAAAATCCTCACGTCACAAAAAAGCCGGATTTCAAGAAAAGATTAGTGTTGATGTGTTCTGCATGCTAATGGACAGCAATTTGAGGTACGCGATATACGAGGAATCATTAACATCTAGAAGCTACCTGAATATTTTGGAGAATACTGTGGAGAGCTTCATCAATAATCTACCACTCGAAGTATATCGAAACTATTGGTACCAACTAGGCGGAGCTCCTTCATATTGTAAAAGATATGTTAGCGCAGAACGGGACAGATTTTTTGACGACCGGTGGATAAGGCTCTTGAGGCCATGATAATGGCCAGCGAGATCACCCGATCTCAGTTGGTTAGATTTTGATCTGTGGGGAATGTTAAGAAGAAACGTTTGCAAAACACCCGTGCGTTCGAGGGATGAATTGTAAGAAAGGATTACCCAAACGTTTAAAGATTTGGATCCCAATGAAGTCAGATTTCCCACGACCGGAGCAGTCAACACCCGCATTTTTAAGTGCTTGGAAGTGAACGGCCAGTGATTCGAACAGATTTTGAAATATTCCACTTTTTCCTAACTATGCATATCAATAGTCACACTTTCCAGATTTGTCATGTTTTTAAAATTTTCACAAATAAATGCTCATAAGTCTGAAACTTGACTAATCAGGTATACGCATGATATACACAGAATGAAAGCGAATTTTATCATCTTTCTGAATTTTTAATGATATACAGGGTGATCCATTGATCCATCAACTTTCAGTCACTTTGTAAAGCAGACGAAAACATCGTATTTCTTTACCACTCTGTATTGAAGTAACGGAGAATATGCTGAAGTGTGGGAAGCCTCCAAGTATCACCTAACTCCAGTCCAAATTTCGAAACCATAGTATTTCTCAACTCAAAGATATCAACATTTTTAGTGATAATGATTTCTGAGAAGCTTCATTCTGTTGATTTCAACACCTATTGGATTCGAGGACCGTTGTCTAGCGAGTACATGGCCTAATAAGAAAACTGAATACTCTCTAGGTTAGACTTCAAGACAACACTTCGAAGATATCGCATCATTATTTTTGATTTTATTATTATTGTTATCCACGTCTTCAGTTCCAAATGAACAATAAATATGCATATCACCCGAGTAGAAAT
Source organism: Zygogramma bicolorata (assembly GCA_032362365.1). Classification (NCBI taxonomy): domain Eukaryota; kingdom Metazoa; phylum Arthropoda; class Insecta; order Coleoptera; family Chrysomelidae; genus Zygogramma; species Zygogramma bicolorata. The sequence goes on from JAVJAQ010001580.1 coordinate 237,505, forward strand.
GGAGTTTGCAGTTCATCAAATGACGAAACTTAAACAGAGAAAAGCAGGGGCCCAATGTTGAGCCTTGTGGCACTGCACAGGGAACTTTATGGGGTTCAAACATCTGACCTTTATGTTTGACAATTCGTTGTTTCAATTATTGATTAATCTTTTTATATACTCAAAGGAATACTGTTAGAGGTAATATGAGTAATATTGATGATAATTCATGGTTGATTTTATCAAAGACCTTGAAAATATAACAAAACAAGAATTGTTCTGTTTGGGGAAGCTATTGTATAATGAAACACTTGTGTTGTTTTGTAAATCCATTGTGTGACAATCTCATACAAAATTGTGATATTTCTTGTTACGACAATTGTTTACTAATTTCTGTCAGTTGCCCAGAGAATATTTTCGACCACCGTTGATATTGCCCTCGTACAACTATGACCTTTGCTGATTCACAGGTTCAATAGAGTGAAGTCATTCGAAAGTGTAGTGTTTTCGCATACAATTTTGATGAATCCGGCAGTATACTGATAGGTCTAAATTTCCTCAATTTCGGTGATATTTTTTTGCCACTGGAATCATAACAGTGACTGCTTGCCTGGGCTCTGCTTTGTGTCGTTCAAGCATAGACGGGAAAGTATAAATTTCCTTACTCATTAGCGTACTCACAATTTGATCCGCCTATGGCCAACGATGAGTGTATAAATCGAACATGGTCATCCATTATCCACCCTAAACAATTTGGAAAGTTATTCGAAGATGTCAAATATATTCCAGTTGATCGAATGCCTAAACACTTCACCGTAAATCATTGGATTGCACTCTTTTTCGTGCCTGTTCTAGTTCATTTGCGAGATGGGGTTAATGTGAGCAATAACTCAAAGAAGGTTACAGGTCTTCCTAAGCCCACGGCAATATCCTGTAGAGGCGTTATCTTGTCGGAAACTGTCAAAAATTTTAATGCAGTATAAATTAGTAGGTATTGGAGGGATCATCATATTTTGTACAGTCTTAGGTAATTGGCCAATTCGTCAGGATAGTTTGAATGAAATATGGCGTCAATTTACAATATACTTCCGCTTCACATAATGGAGATTACATAGCCCAGACAATTCATCACTCTCAGTTCATTAAATATGGTTTTTCAGAATGAGCAAGTGCTACGCATATGCATAATTATTATGAGGAACTTGAATAGAACCTCGGATAAAATTTCCTTGCACATTTTGCCGGACACCGTTATATGTTCTCAGCATGTACTGGAGTACATTCATGTTATACCTTTCCTTGGAATGAACTACCCTTGCGTGATTGGGATGTATCGCATGTGCTGAGTGTGTGGAGAAAATGATCGTATAATACGACTGAGCATTGGGGCAGATGATCACAAGAGTTGGAAAAAATCTGAACATCTTAGATTTCAATATATTTTGGGGAACTGGCACCAAAAAACCGATAAACTCGCAATAATGGTCTCGTGAAATGTTCTTGAATTGTATTGCTGTGAAATTAACAGTTAGGTGTTATGGAAAAATAACATAAGTATATGTGATATAGATTACATATGAATTGTAAGACAACTTCAAAAATGATCATGACAATTAGAACTGGTTCAGGCAATAAAATTGTTTTATAGTTCGATTTCAGTATGAGAAATGGCACAAGTTTTCACCTTTTGCGAACACAAAACACTTAACTATCACTTCCCCACGAAGTAAAAATCTGATATAGATGGTGTTAACCTTCTAAGGCGAGACTACATCTACTGGATAATCAAAGACTTAAACTCCCCTTACATCCAGTAAAAGAAACCACTGACAACGAACACATCACTTCGTACGGCGAAACCGCAACGAATGACCCGCCGAGCAAGAGAATCGTCTTCTTTCGAATTCAATTTGGTTCAAAATTCTTCCTATTTTAGAATTCCTATTACTAAAATAATATGTTTTCAATTCGTCACATGTAAAAACAGTTCATGCTGTTTTTTTACTGTATTTCCCTATATCAGTTTAATGGATTCATGTATGGATTATTTGCACACAGTATTGACATTATATAATTATTTTGCATGTAGGTGCAAACAGGCTAACGCTTAACAGATTGGGTTCACTAATACAGTGAAGAGTTAGAATGAAACCCTTTTTTAAAATAATTTCATCTACAGTCCTCTCTCTCTCTCAAACAACAAGAATCGAAACTGAAAGGGTTGCCTTTTGTTCTTGCAATGAATGGATTATTACAGTTGAAATAATTTCAATTGGAGGGTTCTAGTTGGCACTGGGACCTGCGGAAAATTACAAACCCAAAACAAACCCTTGTCACTTACCAATTCAATATTCGTATCGTGAGCATTCATATCCAGCTTCTGAAACATTATTTAACGAATTACATGCAGCAAAGTTTCATTGTTTCAAGCATAACAAAGACTACTTCAGCACTGCGTTTCCTGTTTCCTGGAACGTGAAAAGCTAGACCCTCACAAAAAATAATACTATAAAATATTGCCGAATCATTTGTCAAATGAACCATAAAAATAATTGATAAGAAACAAATTAAACCATATGAATCAAAACTTTTATCGGGTAGCTACTTCAGTAGACTATAGATTATATCCACAAGTTAGCAGGAAAATGGTGTTTCACCAAAGTATCTGAATGCTGTTGATTGCATTTGATTGGGTTCACTAATACAGTGAAGAACTTTCTTTCATTCCAGTCACTTACCACTGGTTTCAGAAGGCATATTTTTCTAATGTATTGAAGACGAATATATGGAAACTTCAAAGTTGCCTCTCAACGTTGTGTGAAGCGAAAATAGTTATTTGTTTGAACTAGTTTGATATTTATTGAATAATTATTTCGCACTAGAAACAGCTAGGTAGAAATTCTGAGCTAGCATTATACGCCGATTCTCTGATATTAGGAAGTGTACAATTGATTTAATTGGAAGAAAGATCACAATCAATATTGATTTTTCAGCCCAATATTGAATATTCTGAAAATTCATCTCTAGAACTTGAAGTTGTGTTCGATATTTATTGAACAAATTAATTTTAATTGACATTTTTGTGTTGATGAATACTAACGACAGATTACCGGCCATCCTTACGTTAACAGGATAGCAACGTTTAAAAAAAACAAGTTCAAATCGATAGTGAGAATTGAATAATAGTGTGGATGAAGTGTTTTAAATTTAGAATTGATATGACTTTCAGGAAAGGGGCATTACAGATACCGAAAATTGTCGGTAAGCAAATGATTTTCTTCTGGAATAGTCATTTCATTTATTGTGCCAGGTCGACTTTTCCACATTTTTGGTATAATGAACATGGCAACCAAGCAATATCCTGAAATAGCCATCTTTTTTTACAAAATGAGTGAATACAAGAAGGTAATATTCAGGTGGTTTGGGAAAATAGTATATTTGCCCAGAGTTGCAAGTAAATGGAAGGAACCGAGAGATGAATGACTCCTACTCAAAAGATAAAATACGTAATACCTAATCAGTGACAGAATTTTCATTAAATTAGACTCGCTTCGCATTACATTTTGGCTGCCTTCCCCGAAGCCGATATTATCCAAAGTTTCAAAAAGAATCGTGAGACTGACCATATCGAGAGCTTTGGTTAGATCGACAAAGACACATATTGCTGGATATTTTCTGTCTAACGTGTTATACATTTGATTCGATGAGTATGAGATTTCATCTTGTATCGATCTACCTTCCCTGAAGCCATACTGTCCATCGAATAATATATTGTACTTGTTTATATAACTGGTTATTCCCTCTTTCAATAATATTTCTCCTTCTTTACCGTTGGCAAGAGAGTATAATTTTCGGGAAACGTTTTATCGCCGGTCTTTAAGATTGGTAGCACAACCGCTTTTTTGAAAGCACTAGGAACGCAGCACTTCTTCTGTTGTTTGAGATATTACGATGGAATTTGAAGAATTCAAATTATGATTTCTTTCACCATTTGTTTAATTTTATTTATGAAAGTTTTTGTTTGGAATTATTTTCTCTGTGATATCGAAGGTATTTGTTACATTCGTTGAATTCGTCTTTTATTGCTTTATTATCTGTATCGCTTTAATTTTTTTTTGTATAATCTGTTTTTACTTTCCGTTGATTTTCTGATTGCAGGGTATTTCTTTCAATTCCTGTTCGTTTGATTTTGACACAGTGGAGTATTTATATCCATTTTTGGCGTCATTTCCCTCTGTATTTTCTGGCAAGTTTATTGATAGGTATACCGAACAGTGATCTGTTATAGAATAGCCAATGACATTAGGACTCCGAAATTTTGAAGGCAGTTCATTATTTATGGAAATATGATCCAAGATTTATATCCTGGTTGGTGTAGTGATGCCTGAAATATAGTCGCGTTCTGCAAGAATACTGAATTAAAGAATTATGTCGACAAACAGTTCTCTTGTAAAATAAACTCAAAACTATTAAAAGGTTTTCCGTTCTCTGGATCTTTGTTGATGATTCAAAGAAAAATACCTCACTACGACATCGCGAAAGCTCATGGTTTTCGAAAAAAATGGTCTCAAATATGCTGTTGGCCGTATACGGTAATAAGATGAGTTGAAATTCGATTTTCTGGCTCATCAGGGTTTTCTTCTGCTTCACACATTATGTTAAGAAACTTACTTGAGTTACTTGAGAGTAATATCTTGAGTATATGTAAAGAAATTAACTTCTCGACAATATTCAATTTTGAAATGGATTTCGAATGCGTTGGTATCTCTATAAATGATTACTGCTGAATTTTAACTATTTTTCGATCACCATGTGGAGATTTGAAACTTTTTTTTGAATGTCTGTCGGAAATTCTCAATGAAGTCACTGTCTCATATGCGGAAAAAATTATCTGTGGAGACTTGAACATTGATAATCTCATAGACTCAACACAGTTGAAGTGTTTTTCCGATCTTCTTGAGTGTTTTCAACTGAAATCCCACATATCCGGTCCAACACGTATCTTAAATGGATATTTGAAACGTTTTTGGCTCATTTCCTTTTTCAAAGATGTTGCTTTTATTTTGGAATCCAAGATTGCTTTGAATAGGTATTCCAACTTCTCATACTGAGTGTTATTTTATCATTCATATTCAAATTCGAAACCCCTGTTCATTCCTGTGTTTCTTTTTTTTTTCAAGAGTTTTTTCTTCTCGTGCAGTTCTTATATTTATCCATATCATTTATATATATATATATATATATATATA
>JAVJAQ010001581.1:0-11435 GCA_032362365.1 Zygogramma bicolorata
TCACAGAAGTTGCTATAGTCACTACATATCTGAAAGAAATTTTGAAGCTACGAAAAATGAACTAAAGAAACATTCGAAACAAATCCCACAAAGTGTATCCTAACAGGAGGAAAATAATTTATCAGTTCAGTCCAATGATGCGGTAGATGGAATTTTCACCAAAAATAATATACATAACGAATAACTTATTTTGCATAGGGCAGCGGAAATCTTATTTTTGAAATGGATTCCTGTATATTTTTCCGATATGGAAAAATTAAAATCCGAAGTTCCCGTAATGTACGAGTTCTCAGCTGGTGGTGATTTTGTTGTTGAAAAAATGAGAAAAAATTTCAACTGTGTGGCGTCTGATATGGCTCTCGAACAATCCATTAATAAACCCTGTAAGAGCTCTTCTAAAATTATAGGATTCTCCAAACAAACTCTTCTCCGATGGATAACAACTCGTCATATATTGGGTGCCCGATTGGGTGATTATTCCGAACATTCTGCAAGTGAGTCGATATTTTCAGAATTAATACATCAATTAAAAATCTGGTACTCCAGTCACCAGACAGAAAACGATTTTGCAGAACCCAGTAAAAATGGATGGATATTAGAGGAAAACTCCTGGATGCCCTTTTTGTCTACAGTGGAGCCTGTACCAATAAATTTAAGAAGAATTTTGTCAATCCGTTGCTCCGATCAAAAGTGTATTAGTAACAGATGTATTTGTGTGACTCAGGGCCTCAAATGTTGTAATGATTGTGAATGCAGATCATCCTTTAGAAAGATAACTATTAGCGAAAACTTAGATTCAGAATCTGAGAATTACTAGGTAATTAAAAGAATAAGCGGAACTCTGTTAATGTCTAACCGTCTCTCAACATACTACACTTACTTTTTAATATAAACGTAGTAGCATATTTATTCATTTTATTTATATTTATGCTGCACCAATTAAGCAGCGCGACATGTTGGTCAGCTGCGTTATATAACTGAATTTGACTACGAATATTTCCTGAAGTACAAAAGATAACAAATTGCAGTTTTTTTCAAAAACTTCTCGGAATGTTTTTCAAATTTCACTCTCTCAGTATACATGGAAATTTTCAGAAATAAAAAGCTTTTTCGATTATTGAAAAAAACATTACGCTTGCATGACAATTTTACTTTTTATGTTTTTTTTTCGGACAACGATTATTTTCTTTCGATTTTTATAGTGCTATAAGTTTCACTTGTGTCTACTTTTCACCAAAATAATAATCGTTTCGATACACCCATCAGTTTGCTAGATATCATATGTTATGTAATGAATTGTACGATATTTTGAAATTACCCGATTTGCGATTTTTTTGTGAATAATTAGAACACGCCCCAGTCTACCATGTCGTAAATAGTCAAATGGGATGTCAAAATAACTCTTTAATGATAATATATAGGTCACTGATTGTTCTATGCCCAAATTCTCGATTTCACTTGCATATCACCTGAGTGAGCATTCACTATTGGATATCCTTCTACTAGCTTCAGATCCTTGATATTGACCACTTTGGGCAGCTCCGCTTTCCTCAGCGGAAAAATAATGAAAATTTGTATTGGCCTCAGTAGACCCATTGTTTCACGAAAGAATCACTCAACACACGTTTTTAGAGCAAGTAACTCTAATTGGAATATGGTAGTCGAGGTTGTGTTGTATCCGACAGCTATCGAAAGTGCCGAAATCTGGACTCTGTTGATAACTTCATCATTTGTTATCATACTGCAATTCCATGAGCTTGATGGCTGAGGATAATTCAGAAGATGTGTGGCTTTCAGTTCAACAGATCACTTGAGAGGTAGTAGCCTTCACAAAGTTGTTTTGATACATAATATGTTTCTAAAACCGAACATCATCAAACTTTGACAAATATCTTCAGGTGAAAGTGGCAGAGACCTAGAATTCGCACCATATTGGATTTTCTTAAACAATGGCGAGTACATGTGTCAATCAACTCGATTGATATCAAATCCAATTTGCTCCAGAAAGAGGAAAATGGAAAAGAACTTCAAAATTGCAAGAACTAGGTGAGAAGTCTAACAGGGTTAATGACTGGTCATCACCCATTCAGTGGGTAACTGAACTAGAAAAGTCCGTATGACGGTGACCTCAGCTGCAGATAATGAAGCGAAGGGATAGAGACAGCTCGCCACGTATTTTGAGAATTTGAGTTTTCAGATAACACATATATCCAAACAAAATGTGGAAACTGAATAATAAAACTCATACCCAGCAATGGACCTATAAAAACTCTTACAGGGTCAAGATTGTTAGAATGGGTATCGTGACTATTCGGCAGTGAAGCGCGATATAGACCGGGAGGTCATGACAGGTGACGTTCCACCATTTTTTCGTGCATGCCTTTTTAAGGCTTGATAACTAACCCTAAAATATCAAAGATAGTCGGGGTTTTAGCCCCCCCGCGCGTCCTCTTCATAAGGAAAAACGCTTTTTTTTCTGTACAGAATTTTCCGGAAATTTTTCACCGTTGGTCCTACGGGGGGTGCATGCCAATTCTTTCATAGTGTTTTTATTACAAAAACTTCAATTCTTCACATCGGCATGTAATTTGAAAACACGGAATTTTCCTTAATTTTTTTTCAGGTTTTCATAACCCTTTGATCATCTTGGGCCGCTGCGGGGTGCATGCCATCAATTATTAGAGCTTCAATTCTTCCGTATATTACAATGGCATGCAGTAAAATATCACGGAAAAACACGAAAATTCGCTACAGAAAGAAAAGCGTTTTTCCTTATGAAGAGGACGCGCGGGGGGGCTAAAACCCCGACTATCTTTGATATTTTAGGGTTAGCTATCAAGCCTTAAAAAGGCATGCACGAAAAAATGGTGGAACGTCACCTGTCATGACCTCCCGGTCTAATAAGCCTAAGAGGGCTAAGTGCTTTCCGGGCATTTGAGAGGAAGTACGAACGAATTAGGGATTGGAAGGACTAATCCCGATTCTTTGGGAACCAGGATCTATGGAACACAAATTGTCTAGGACATTTTCTGGCGCACCTTGTACTTTAATGAACCCTTCTGCTCTGCCACTCCGAAACATCTGAATTCCGTCGCCGCCTCATCCGTTCTAGTTGATTCTACTCTGAAGTGGTTTATAGGAAATTATGAAGTGATTGCTGATTGTAATTACGGAAGCAGCAGACAAACGGTCGTGATTTATTCGTTGGGAAAACTTCGCATCCAGCTCCGTGAAGCGTGACCCGGTGCCAGTGTTGGCAGACGGGTTTCAGGTTGGAATTTCATATACCCGCTATCTCCAGCTCAACTTCATCAATGCATGCATGTGAGGAAGGTGAATTCCTGCCGTTCACTAATTTCTAATGGAATTACTTCAGCTTGCACTTTATCACCTCTGCAGTCGTTTGGAAGGGTTTCAGGAAATTACTCGGCCATTCGCGAGACGTTGTTCTTGCCACCTATGGGGCGGGTTCTTCAAGCTCGAGTTTATGGTCGAACTTATATGAGCAAATGCTATTATTTGATAACGGTTTCAGCGAGATTTGTGTCGGAGTACAGTTGATGTGGTTATGGAGTATTGGTGGTCTATCAGTAAGTATGACATGTTTCCATGTACACATTTTATATCAGATCATCTTAGATCAATTCGCTCATGTCAGTCTCAACTACACAGTGGTAGGTCAATGGACTAACACTTGTCAGAACACAACTATATACTCCCTTGCTGATATCACGAGGGACGTTGGATTATATCCAACAGTGCTGATTCAAAAGTCAGGCCTCGTTAATCCATTGTTCGTACAAGTTTTGACTTCTGAGGGTTGACGGAACTTTTTTTTTTCAGTGACAGTGTATTATTTATCATTTCACATTCTGTATTTCCATTATATTGGGATATGAAATAAGCATGCTCAACTGTTATGCGAATAGAAAAAACGAAAAGACTAGTCGAAAAGGGATCTCGATATTTGAGAAAATCTGAGTTTGTATTGAGACATTTTCTTTCTCTGAAGCCGCCTTCCAGAATATCGACAAGAAAGCATACAAAGATCATTTCATTATAGAAGACGAAAACGAAGGTGTTCATTCACTTCAACAGCAACCTGATACACAAACAATTACTGAGTGAAGCATATGAAAATAAATAAGAGATTATTGAGAAAAATTATATCTCAAAACTAATGAATTGAATATAACAAATATAATAAAGCCATAATATATGTAATGAATATAGTCGCAGTGGCTACTATAATGTAAGAATGATTTGATAATCACATAAGAGGTCTTATGTGAGTAATGTTTTTTTTTATTGATGAGCACTAGTGCATTCTTCCAAGACTATTGGACATCTGTTATATTCTTTCAGGACCCCATTCAAGGGGGATTTCATAAATAAACTCTTGGAATATGAGAGTGCTGTTGAATACTAGTTATTGTTTGGAACTTGTGTACTTCAGATTGAGAATTGCCAAAAACCTTCCAAATAGTTGGGCAAGAAATTGTGTGGGAATTCAAAAACGACAATCATGGTCATTTGATACAACCCCTGAATGACAGATTACCCTTGTAGGCAGTTTAACTTACACGAAATATTGGAATATCTATTAACTCTCAGTATAGACGCATGACATGCTTCTGTATTTTCTGTGATACTGTGATGTCGTATTCAGATCGAATGAAAACAAAATACTAGTAGGTACAATAATGAAAATGTGGCATCGTAAGTTTTTCGGACATCCTCGAGAAGAACTACACTTTTTTTGAAATCTCTGATCCATTTTCGTGATTTGTTCGCGATTGGATAGATGGTCTTTGAGCCATTGGAGAACAGTGCCTTTAATGCAAACTGGCTCCAATTGTGATATGTATGGTGATTATTTCACAAAGCATCATTGAATCTACAACAAGCAATAAAGTTTTGTTTGAGGCGGTTTTTGTTCCCCATAGTAAAACAGTATAAAGTTTCATCACCCATATCTCTAGAAGTAACTACAAAATTATTTTAAAAAATCTGAAAATTATTCGATTTAATCGACATTATCTAAGGATTATGATTAATAATCTGCCCAAATAGAACATATAAGAACATGAAGGCTCTGTTCAGTATTCATGTATGTATGTGTCATCAAAATATAAATTTATTAAGGGCAGGTTAGTTGAAAATTGTCCTCATCGGTAATATTTTATAAAAGTAATATAATTTACCCTTATGCCTGCTGATGGGCTCAAGCAATATTTAACTCTGAGCGCAAATAGCTCGTCTGCTATCCTGACGAACTGAATTGTATTGTGAACTGTTTATTCGTGTTGAAATATTCCTCACAGAAAGTAAGTCTCGTTTTTGCATTGACCTGTAGGAGAAACAACCCATAATAATTGTCTCAACTAGGATTATTCAGCATGATGAATGATTAAAACTTAAATCTGAATAGATTTTGAATTCTCAGTGAAAATAAGACTTTCAGGTTTTTTGACCTCCTACAGCTTTAATCATCTCTGCTCACTAACTCAAGCTTCCTCAAGAGGATGTATTTCGTTCAACATAAAAATCAGATGATATTTCCATGACAGACGTTCTCTGTTCGCATTGAAAACACTCTGTATCTTTCCAAATAAGTCTCTGCTCCATTTCCCAACCAGACGCCCGATCGTGATTGTGCGAAATCGGGAGCGCAAGATACATCATGCGAGGCCGTTATTATTTCAATCACCGTTGACGTCTGCCAGGGATGTACATGGCAATGACTGCGGGATTTATTTATGTCGGATGAATGATGCACGCGTTCTCTCGGTTTCCTCTTCTTCTCATTCTTGTTCTTTTTTCTCCATTCGTCGGGTCACACAACGTGCTGTGTGGTTTCGCTGCCGCTTTTCGTACCTGTTGGATGATCGCGGAAAAGTTTGCTGAATATTTCCCTCATATATAAAATGTCCCATAAGAGCAATGCAATTATCGAAAACTTACAGCGGTAGGTAATTGCATTGGATCGAAAACTTACAGCGGTAATTGCATTGTATCAAGTCACCATAACAACACATTTGAAACCGTATCGCTTGACGTCAGTAAACAACACAAATAAATGTCAGATAGACTTCAAAAATAGACATCTCGCGTTTATGTGAGTACTCCATACAATCTATAGAGGAAAGTATAAATGAACAGAAAATAACATTTCCTTGAGAAATTCTTCATTGGTGAAATATTCCAATGAATTACATTCGTGCATAAAAATGACCAGATAATTTTGCATTCAAGCGTGATATCTTATACAAATTGCATTCGGTTATTTTCATATTTTTCAAAAGAGCACTCGTCCTTCGGACTCGGGCACTTTCGCCAAAATATGAAAATAAACTCTTGCAATTTTTAGATATCACGCTTTCTTGCAAAATTATCGGTAATTTTTATGCGCTCGTGCAATTATAACCGATAATTGGGTCGGGATGTGATTGAAGTATCGATTAGTCCCTTGATCCACTCCTAATAGTCCAGGAGTTCATGTTTCTATTCTTCGTCATATTGATAAACCGGATAGTTTTTATTGAGTGAGAGGTATATAATAATGTCGAGTTCGGTGGGACATCAAGGTAAAAAAGTATAACGAATATTAAACTTTCTGATAGAGGACACTGTAGTATTCTTCTTATTGTTTTGTCATGAAAAGAGGCGGGAAGTTAACCATTTCTCTCTAGAGAAATAGGTGTCTGATATTATCGAATTCTGATTGACATCAAGCTACACGACATACTTGATGATTCCATTGATAACCGAATTGATATGGGTGTCCCAAACTCAATGGCCTATTAGCCATTTCTGGAAAACAGGACTTAGGATTATTTTGAAAATTTGAATTCTTGGGTAATCAGTTCTGTTCTATCGATCTGAAATGTTTTCAGCGCTGCGACGTTGCCGCTTATATTGAAAAGTAGCAACAACTTTGATATTTTAAATGGGACATCCTATATATTATTGCCTTTTCTCGCTTTGTTATTGCTTTCCGATTATTTTTGTATAATACTTCCCTATACCTATCTTCAGTGGTTTTCGAGAAATTCATTGATTTCCTTATTTTTTTGTGCGAAACGTAGCTTTAATCAAATGCTTATTATTGCGGTATTTGGATTCGAAGACAGCTGAAATTTTGAATGTAGTTTGACAATGCCCTGTGTATTAGTTGTGTCTAAGGAAATTTTTTCTCCATTATACAGGGTCGTTCAAAATTTGTGAATTCACCGACACATACAAAAGTGGTGAAAAGTGCATTTTTTCAAATGGAACATCCTGTATATTATCGAAAATCCTGAAAGACAATTGAAGTTCCTTTTCAATTGATGTGTCATGTTCCTATACCTAGATAGTCAGGTTTCCGAAATAAATGCAAGTTTCTATAAAAATTGGATTATTTTGACATATTTTGTATTAGGTAGCTACGAAATGTCATGGAACATGTCATTATGAAAATTCGACAATTAATGCATCAATAATGAAACGTCATCAACGTAAATTTGATAAGAAAAGAATCAAAATGGAAGGCAAAAACAATTCAAATGAAGTTTTGATGAAATTGATTATTCTTCAAGGCCAAACAAACTTTAAGTTAGACAAGCAGTGATTTTCATAGTGTTTCTGTCAGAAGAAAGTATTGAAAATGGATTATAATGCATATTCAAATGTAGATATTTCAAATTTGTTTTAAATTCACGGTGAGTGCCAAAGAATTGTTTCGAGAACATGCATCAGAAAATTCAATGAACTTTATCCAAATTCACCGCATATGAATAGAAGAAAATTCAGAAGAATTGAACGGAATAATGCTGTGTTTGGAAATATTGAAGCACCAAGAAATCAAATCATGCCGATAACTGGAGATGAAGTAAATGAAACAGAACATTATGCATGTTCTTGCTATAATTTGATCACATTGACCATGAAGAATAAACAATTTCCTTTTTCATTCTTCTCTAATAAAATTTACGTCATTGAAAGCGCAAAAGTTTTATTATTGATGCATTAATTGTCGAATTTTCATAGCCACCTAATACAAATTATGTCGAAATAATACAATTTTTATATAAACTTATATTTATTTCGGAAACCTGACTATTCAGGTATAGGAATATGACACATCATTTGAAAGGAACTTCAATTGTCTTTCAGGATTTCCGATAATATACAGGATGTTCCATTTGAAAAAATGCACTTTTCACCACTTTTGTATGTATCGGTAAAATCACAAATTTTGAACGACCCTGTATAATGGAGAAAAAATTTCCCTAGACACAATTAATACACAGGGCATTGTCAAACTACATTCAAAATTTCAGCTGTCTTCGAATCCAAATACCACATTAATAAGCATTTGATTAAAGCTACGTTTCGCACAAAAAATAAGGAAATCAATGAATTTCTCGAAAACCACTGAAGATAGGTATAGGGAAGTATTATACAAAAATAATCGGAAAGCAATAACTAAGCGAGAAATGCAATAATATATAGGGTGTCCCATTTAAAATATCAAAGTTGTTGCTACTTTTCAATATAAGCGGCAACGTCGCAGCGCTGAAAATATTTTAGATCGATAGAACAGAACTAATTACCCAAGAATTCAAATTTTCAAAATAATCCTGTTTCTAGAAATTTCTAGAAATGTCTAATAGGCCATTGAGTTTGGGACACTCTGTATATTGTAATTTGAATGACTGAAAGCCCTGGTATCGGTACTAATAGCTGGGAAAATTTCACACCAACAGTTCTCGACCAATGAAATGTATATTTCGTTCCGCGTTTTCATGGCAACTCAGGTATTCAAAAGAAATCCCTCAGGGGAAAACTATCTACATCAATAGGGGAAGGAGGGTATGCTTTTCTGGGCCATCTGCTTCCGGTCATGAGATTCTGCACAATTTTTGGTCAATAAATAAAAACATGAATGATAAATTCTGTTGTTGCTTCGAGTACGGATCTCGTGAGGCCTTGTTTCTTTGCATTACTGTCCTTTTGAGGCGTTGATATATTCCAGTGATACTTTTTCGCGTTTGAAGTTCTGAGGAACTCCTGTAACGTTGCGGTTTCTCCTAGATCATTTCCATATCTAGTCTAGTCTAGTATCGTGGTCAATGATGAATTGAGTCACTTTCCAAGTCTATAAAGAATCCTACAAGGGTATCAATTGTTCGCATCAAGCATCGACGTATAGTAGCCACAGCCAAAATCAAATGAATATTTTTATGTGTGAGACAAAGATGACCAATTTTGGTATTATGAGCAAATTGTTTTGAATTTGTGTACGGGGGCCCACATTTCCGAACATATTGAATTCAAGTCAGTAGTAAAGGATTTCATGCAGAAGCAGTGTTTTTCTTGGATTGATTCTGAATAATTGGTGTTTTGAATTATTTTTCACTGATTTAACCCAAGATACTGGAATGAATTACTGTGTTTCATTTCAGACAATATATAGGGTCTGTTTTCTCGTTCAAATGGGACAAAAGTTGAAATAAGTCCTTGAGGCTATCCCAAATAAGACTATGGATAAAACATTCCACTTCATATTTCATTGTATATATTTATATATGTATAGCTTTCTCTATGCTGCTAGCCTTGTTTTTCTCACTAGCCATTTTAACCGATTAAACTGCACTCGGGATATAACCGCCGAATAAATAATATAATGAAATCTATTATCATTGATAGTATGAGTCAGATGTGATACCCAAGTTGAGGATTGGTTCTATATCTTTGGCTAGGGTACTCGATCTCGGCATTCGATTGACTTTGGAGAACTCAGTTAACAGCTAGGCCAGTTGTTGAAACTAAATTTACCTGTGGTTCTAGTGGTTAATGCCTATTAAATAAAACCAAGGTCATGTGAGCCACATTCAACTTTAGATTCGAAAACTGGCTCTTAGACACGGTTCATCGATATAAGGTTACCACGATTACCAGTTTCTAGACCATAGACATTACAACTAATGGCCTTATGACAGTTTTCCATGTAACACGATACGGAATCACATTGAAGTGATATTGTGAAGGAAAGAATGATAATTCTATACTTGAATTGCTCTATCCTTCTTAAACTCTCGACCCTTGTGAAATCACTTTTTCCCTTGAGAAGAAAAGCGAATCACTGCAGGCCTCCTGTAAATTTTTTTGATGACAACTTACGTTCTATGAGAGATACACTTCAATCAATAAAAATAATTTGTGACACCACTAACGACCCACAAGATAGAGCCGCATTCAAATGCTATAGATCACACCACAGAAGATCGTTAGCTGTCTCAAAAAAAGTATCATATCACTCGTTCATTCAAAACTCCAATCACCGATCTAGAGATGCATGGAAATTAATCAATTTTGAAAGAAATAAGTTCGAAATCCGATAAAGTTTCCAAACTTAGCCCAGAAGAATTCAACAATTTTTTCGCTTCGGTAGCCGAAAATACAATTGAAACTTTGCCCGACACCAATCATTGCTTCACTGAATTCTTAAAAGGAGTACCCAGACCTAGGGAGTCATTTTTTCTAGCACCTATATCTTCCGAGGAAGCCAAAATTGCTATAGGTAGGTTAAAACATTCTAATTGCTCTGACATATATCGCTTAAATAGTAATATCCTAAAAGGGACAATGATGGCTTTATTCAATCCCCTGGTCATTCTCATCAATCTGTGTTTTCAGCAAGGTGTCTTTCCGGATAAACTGAAAATCACCAAGGTAATACCAATATTAAAAAAAGGAAATCCTGATCAATCCACCAACTACAGACCCATTTCTATAATACCAATAATCGGAAAGATAATGGAAATAATACTAAAAGATAGATTAACTAGCTTCTTCAATAAAAATGAGACACTTCATGGATCACAATTCGGTTTCCGTCCGAACTGCTCCACAGTTAAGGCTGTCCACAAGATTGTATCAAGTATAGTAGATGGCTTTGAGAGGGGGGAACATACAGAAATCACTATGTGTGACCTCTCCAAAGCCTTCGACTGTGTATCTCATGATAAGTTGCTGGATAAGTTCGAGTTTTATGGTGTACCCTTGAAACTCATAAAATCTTATCTCCATAATCGGACACAATCTGTTGTTATCGAAGATACGAACCCTTCTTTCAGAAGTATTGACCACGGGATTCCCCAGGGAAGCGTGTTGGGACCTTTGCTGTTTGTAATATATGTGAATGATATATTTCATTTTATGTCTCCTACCGGATGCATCTGTTTTGCGGATGATACAACTCTAATACAATCACATTCAAGTACAAAAACTCTGAACAACTTGGCACAGGAAGCTGAAGAAAAAGCTATGACATGGTTTTCTACGAACAACCACAAACTTAATCAAGAAAAAACTCGAAGAATTATTTTCTCTTCTAACAACAATTTGACATCAGGTAATACAGCAACTTTACTTGGTATAGTACTGGA
>JAVJAQ010001583.1:0-299359 GCA_032362365.1 Zygogramma bicolorata
AATACTTCGGTTCCAAACCCTACAGATATCAAATTATTTCTATACTGATTCGACACAATTTTCTCTATCTACCTCAGGTATGCATTCTTTTGATGAGAAAACTATGGTAGAACTAGTTTTTGTCGGATGCATCATGTGAACTGTCATAAAATTAATAATGAATACTAAATGTCCCAGTGACTCTTTCGTAATTTCCTTCCGTCAGTATATCTTTAATGGAATGCTCTCAGCTATCACAAGAAGATACATTGGAATATTATTCTTTTCTGAATTTACAAAAACTGCTATGAGTGCATCAAGTATTCAAGACTAAAGCAGAAAAAATGAAACGTATGGAATCTCATTGTTGACTGGAGTATTCCCAACTGACCAGTAACTTTTTGTTTATTAAAATGAATATGTTTGTTTGTTTTATTTGTTTGTATGTCTCTAATAGACTCGAAAACTGCCGAATTCGATTGTCTGAAATTTATGGAATATTTTCGAGAAAGGTTGGTTGGGTGGCAGGATTTTTTTTAACAATTGTTTTCTTGCGGGCGTTTCGAATTTGATTATATTATCCTTCGGGACTCTGTAACAACGAATTTTCATAAATATACCTCCCACAAAACTTTCATGATTATCATCATTTCTATTTTACGAGAAATGATGAAATCGTAGTCAAATCAGTCACAGAAAAATATGTTTTTTCTTGTTTAACTTATAACTATATTAAAAACCATCAGACATATTTGACACATAATAAAAAAAAACATTGCAACAACAAAATTTTTATAGACAAACAACCAACACAAGCGACATGAAACAAACGAATAATTTCATGTATGATTCCTATAACGTGGTGTTTGTTTTTATCAATGACAGAAAGAATGGGACTAAAAATGGGGGGAATTATTCAGGTATTTCACTGATCAAGTTGAAATGTGCGGTATTCAGGCCATCGACATCCCATCTAGTGTTGACACTATCGTGTTTGAGAGTTTTTCATTTGAGAAAGCCACTTTCATTTGTTCGTTACTGAGTAGCATTCTGAGTTTTTCAGATGAATTCTCTATAAATGAATAATTCAGCGTTATGGAATAGATAAAGCCATTCATTTGTTTCATGTCGTTTATGTTGGTTGTTTGTCTCTGAAAATATTGTTGAGGTTTTTTTTATTTTCAATTATGTATATGTGTGACATGTCCGTTTGTTTTTGAAATGTTTATGAGGTTAAAACAAAAAAAAAACCTTTCTCGGTGAGTATTTTGATTGAGAATTCATCTTTTTTTCGTTAAATTGAAACTTCAATTGTGGGAGGTATATTTATAGAAATTCATTGTTACAGAGCCTAGATAAAACTCATTGAATTCGAAACGTCAGCAAAGAAACAATTGTTTTTTTTTATAAAAATTGATCTTATTACCCAACCAACCTTTCTCGAAAATGATTATTAGATCACTAAACCAGTCAAATGTTTACGGAATATGTTCGACAGATTTTGAGGATTTTTGAAGTACTCCGAGCCATTTTCATCAAGATGGCAGATCCAAGTTCCGTAATTATGGTTCGACTCGATTCAAAATTGGAACGGAAAGGCGTGCGTTGCAATGAAAATGAAGAAAAAAAAAGTCATTAATATAATAACCGGCTCTGGAAACCGAAATAAAATCGGACCCTCATCATATAGCTCGGCAGCCATATTGATCACTATCATTACTCAAAAAAACATGCATGGTACAATTCATGAAACTTCTTTTGAAATGATTTTCGAAAGATGAATATTTTTCATACATTCACCATTTCAAAAACGGACTAAAGAAAATAAAATAGTTTTCCTAGCCCCATAAAGATTTATATCTGTATAAAGATTCCAACCCTACAATGCATGATTTTTTAAAATTAAAATTAAAAAATATTTTTGGGTAGGTATTAGTACTCTCAACAGGTGAAAAATAATAAAAAAAATTATTTTGTGTTACATTGTTTTGTTTTTTGATTTTTTCTTTTGTATCATATATGCTACATCATGAACTTAGATCTAAAATATATTATAAATCATATCTCTATTTTATTGATGGAAGTTAGCGAAACAATTTTTATTTCTATTGAAACAAAGATTGAGTTTGCATTTTTCACAGAAAACAAAAGAAAACCCTTTGCAGCCAGGCAATTTACATCGCTGCCGAGTCTCACACCATATAGGAATGTGGCCAAAATTGTCAATTCTCACATCTTTCGGAGGAATCGAAGCCGAATTTGTTTTTTTTTTCTTCAGTTCCAAATTTCGATCAACTGATGAAGAAGGTCTACCTTTTCTTTTTGAATTCTGACCAACGTTGCATAGGCAATTGGCAATTCGCCCACGGAATTTTTCCATTGTTATGGTATTTGTGTTTCCTTTTTGATTTTCAACCCTGCGATATAGAAGCCATGCATTGATAATAACAACATCAACTAAATGATGAAAAATTCTACAATACCATTTTCTGCTTCTCATCGAGATTTTGAAACGTCCCAAAATACTGTCCAAAATGTCGACTCCGCCCATAAGTTTGGACACTGTATTGGGACTCTTTTCTTTTTTATCAAATCTTTTTACGTGTTGCTCCATATTTTTTAGAAGAATATCGTCACCACCAAATTTTGTACATTCAGAATTTTCTTCAAAACTAGCTTCTTTCCAGGACATAGATTTGAAGGCCTTTTTATCGAATGTAAACAAACTTTCATTTTCAGGAAAATTTTGGTCGATAGGATCTGAATCATTATCACATACTGTATTTTGAGTGATGGGATCTGATTGACTGTCACATATAGTTTCCAAATTGATAGCATCTACTGCATCTAACTCATGATCAAAAATGATAGGTATATTTTCAATTTCTAAGTCAGAAAAATCAACGGGATTCTGAAATTTTTGAGAAGCCAAGTTTATACAATCTCCAATATTTTCTGGAAAATTCTCTTCCAAATCTTGCAAATCATCTTCGCTTTCATAAAAAATTTCTGCAAGCTTTTGCAACTCTTTTTCTGTGATACATTTTCGTAAACAAGGATTTCTGTCCAATGCGCTTTGAAAAGAAAAAAAAGGAATAATGCATGTTGTAGCAGTTGTGCTACATTTTTTAAAAAACAATGCCGATTTATTTTTGATGCGTTTTACTACAAACTAATTCAACAAAATATTTTGGTACATACCTAAATTAGCAAATCCACGGAGTTTTTGGACAAAATTGCATTTATTTCTGTTAAAAACAATATAATTTGAGCACCCGACACACACAAAAGCCGCTAAATCTAATCAGCTTATACAAACATCTGTATTCAATACCCGTCCCGCCACCTATGATTCACTAGATGGACAATAATGTAAACTGAGTATCTGGTATGCTACAATATGCATTTAGGAGATAATCTTCAATGAATAAGGAGGTAGAATTGTTTATTGTTTTAAAAGTAGCAGATATGCTACACGATGCATTGTAGGGTTTTAAATGAAAAACGTGGGGGTGTATGCCCATGTTGTATTATACATTGCAGGCAACCCATGTTTTTTGTTGAAGGAATCTGTATGGGAATTGAAAGAATTCATAAATACTTTTCAGTCTTAAAAACATCGTATGTTGAAAAATATCTAGTTAATGATAATTATTTTCTGCTTTTCAGTCTTGTGTTGGGTCTACGAAATCTTGCAATGATTAGAGCTTACCCCAAAAACTCCCACATACCAATTCTGGATGGAATCGAACAAAAATCACAAAATTCGTCTGCCGTCTTGAATTCATGAATTGCAACAAAACATTTGTAGTCCCCGACCCCGAAAGCCCCCACCAATTTTGAATAAAATCGAACCATATTCACAAAAATCGGTCGCTATCATAGAATAACAATTTCTTTTTACCCAGATACAGATCTCGTAATGCATTGTCAGCCACTTCTGAGCAATGGGCCAAATTTCTAGTATCTAGCTCATTGGGAAGTTAGTTCAAATTCGATCACAAAATTCCACTCGAATAATTATATGTAATTAAAACATGGTGATTAAATATCAGAGGATATTTTCAGAGAAATATGGCGTAATGAATTGACAAAAGATTTATGAACACTTGATCATATATATCAGTTCTTATTATTTTTTTGATAGGCAAAATTTGAGTTATGCAAGAAGTTACTGACTAATTGTACTTGTTCTATCCAGAAAGAACTGTTTTTCAATAGACGCAGCAACTACGGAACAAATATTGATCCACCACAAAAAAATTACGTTCAAACAATAAGTAGTTCTAGTTATGGAAGGTGGTGCTAATGAAGAGGTGAGAAATATTTGTTCATTCGTTTTCATGTGATCTCGATGTGGATTCCATCAAATTCACATGGTGGAAAACTCAGTTGAAAATTGAATTAATGATTTATTGAACAATACCTGATAACTAAGCCTAAGGTGGATTTTTGCAGCTTCAACTATCAATTACGATCAAAAATTATCAAGTAGAAAGTTATGGGAAACAAGGCATTCATGCATCTTAATTTTACAATGATCAAAGCTTGTGGAAGGGAATCAACTATAACCTTACATAATCTTTCGAATAGCATTTTTTATTCATTTTCAATTCCCTAGCTCCATTCCGAAGAATCAAATATTGAAATTGAAAAATCATTGTTTTCCTGAAAAGGTCCACCAGAATCGCATCTACAGTTTCAATTTCAACTCTCTGACATTCTTCATAAATTCCACATAGTAATGTAAAAGTTTTTCAGGGATTTTGATATTCATTTATTGAATTATTTCAATTTCATTGAACTCCTCGATGCCATTGGAGCACCCTCTCATAGCTTTGTCTTTTGCGGGAAGAAGTGGAAGCTTTTTAAGCTACTCCGTTATTGGGCCTCATTATTCTTAGTGTGTTTCCTCCTATAAGTATTATCATTGAGCAATGAAGAGGTTACGCTAGTTTCAGAATCTTTCACACTGCTTTTTCTCTCATGAACAATCTTTGCTGGTGGCAGCATGATTATTATGATTTCAATTCCTAATCGTGGAATGTTTGAAATATTTGTTGAATTATTTCTTTTTTCCCAATACTCTGATAGTGAGAAATCATTTTGAAATTTCCAGGTGCCGTTGAAGAAAACTTCACCACCCTAACGGATGACCAATTTGAAAAGATGGTGATGGGATGGTTCTAACATGCCACCACAAGATGCAAACGAAATGGCTGACTTTTTTGTATAAGAAATCAATGGATTCCTTCATTTTTTCATCCTGTATACAATGGGTTCTGTTTTTCATTTTATCTAGTTTACTTAATATTGGTTGTTATAGCATATCAACAAGAAAAGTATCTTCCGATTTGATGGCTTGTTTCTGAAAGTCATTCGATCCACTTATTTTCAATACCTTCAGGAAGCAGCAAGTAATCTGGTTTCGTTACCCATTATATGAGTTGATATCCAAATTGTGCATGATATATTTCTGTTACTTGAATATTAATATTCATTAAGAATAGTTTGTTTTAGTTCAGTAAGTAAATGGATGCACATTTATAATATTTTTCAATGTTTTAGTATTTGTATAATGGTCTGATGCGAAGTATTCTGTAAAGCTTTACGTGAAAACTGACAAAACTTTGAAAAATCCAAAAATAAATAAGTATTCATCTATTCATTCATTGAACAGAATTATTATCTGCTGCTAATGTTTTCATTATTTTACGTGCAATGTTCTTATTTCGGTTCAATAAATTGTTGAAGTATTTTATTTGAATTTAATTTTTTTTGGGTTCTCTTGTACAAAGTTCAGAATTGACCAATTCTCAAGTCCACCACTCATGAATCTCAATAAGTAACAAATTGCCCATAGAATATAAATTTTCTTCACAGATTTTATAAAAGCATTCAAACAACACGAAGTCAAATTGAATTTCCTATCCCTCGACAAACCCTGCTAGCCTCTACAGCAGTGTACTTCATTATAGGTACAAAGTCAAAGGCTAGTGATTCCTATTTGGTGTTGAGTTACTGTTCCATTTTGAAAGATTATATTCCTATTGTAAGCATTTTTCCATCATCATTGTGATTGATAGAACGCTTCTGTTATTTCCAATTATGTTGCCAAATCATATAGAAAATTTAGTAAACTGAATTCAGCATTCTTTGCAATCAAACAAATGAAATTCTGCATAACAAAAGAAAGTTTACTAAGCATTTATTTTGCCATGGCATTTTCTCACATTTCACTCAACATAATGGCGTGGGGAAACGGTTCAGATTTGAATAGAGTTTTTGTGGGCCAAAAGCGTATTTTGAGACTTATATTCGACATGGATTTTCGCGAGAGTTGCAAACCGGTTTTTATTAGTGAAAAACTTCTAACAGTTCCATGTACTTATATTCTCAAATGTGTCAAATTCGCTAGAAACATACATACATATAGTAAAAGATTAGGAGGCCATCTGCGGTTGCCAAGTCATAAAACCGCCAAGTTCAAAAACTCCCCAGTCTACAATGTTGTGTCTCTCTACAATAAATTGCCGACTCATATAGTAAATTCTCAAAGTGATAACATCTTCTTTAATAGGGTTAAATCATTATTAATTGACAGGTGCTACTATACTGTGCAGGAGTATATAAATGATACTTTTTGATTATTTATTTAATGTTGTGTACTTCATGTATAATTATATATGTAAAATTTGACGTTGAAATATTTATTCAAATATTGTTAATGGTGCTTTTGTCTCCTTTTTTTCTAATTTTTCATTCCTTTATATTTTATGACCTACCATATGTACCTCGTTGTACCAAAAATGGTTAATGAATTTTTATTATTATTTATTATTATTATTGAAATGTTGATTCAATCTCTTATTTGGATGGTGTATGAAATATCCTTAGGTAACATCACCTATAAATTTTGAAATATTACAAATGAACGTTGCAATGGCGGCCGCTACGGCATTGCTGGCATGTTAATGAAACATCACTGCAGAGTCTGAAGCAACATTATATATATACAGTGTCACACATAAAGTTCGCGACATATGGAAGTTTTTT
Organism: Zygogramma bicolorata; assembly: GCA_032362365.1. Lineage (NCBI taxonomy): Eukaryota > Metazoa > Arthropoda > Insecta > Coleoptera > Chrysomelidae > Zygogramma > Zygogramma bicolorata. The sequence continues at coordinate 7,036 of JAVJAQ010001583.1, forward strand.
TTATTAATAGATATAATGAAAATTTGGCTTGGCAGTTAGTTTGTGCTTGAAAAATTAGTAAAAAACAGCCTCTTTCCTTTTGTCATGTGATACTCTAAACCTGTCAAATTTGACATTTTTTTCGAAAATCCTCAAAAAATCATTTTTTTTTTGGAAATTTCGAAAAATGCCAAAGAGAAAAAGTGCTCAGTTTCCAATTTTATACCTTTGCTCGAAATTTGGACTCTTTACTGTCACTTCGACTTTTTTCCAATTTTTTTAATTTTTCGAATCTTTCGCTCTATCGATTCGAACGAAACATGATTCAAATTTCATAATTTCGATGAATACGAGACTTCAATGTCATATCTTGCCCAGAAAATACCCGCATTGGCCTGTTACCAGAAAAAGAAATGAATACACCTCCAGAAATTCGTCTTTGTTGTTGCAAAGTTCATCTAGTTTTTTCATTTCATTGTTAAACTGATTCGGTTTTTCCATGTATGGACGTTAATATGTCAGTAATCGAAAAAACGTATTTCTCTTTATTCTTATTACACTCGTATTCCTTTTTTTAGCAGACTTGTATCCCATTAGCTGCAGATGAGTTCCAAATATTTTGATGCAGTTTACACCCAACAGTGTGACTGTTGGATGTAAACTGTTAGATGTAGTTATCGAGCAAATAATAACGCTTCTTGAGTTAATTTCATAAATCTTATATTTTTTATTTTCACCATTAGGTGTGTAAATAACATTAAAACAAAATAACTATAACCAAATTCACAACAAAACATCATAACATTCATTGATTTATCTCAATAATCTTATAAAGAACCCGAATTCATCATTCAGTATGCCGTCCTTCCCGTTCTATACAAATTATAGTCCTTTCATTCACAGACTTGGTGGCATTTTTAATAAATAGGGGATTTATGTTAGAACAACACTCCCGAATGGTATTCTCCAAATGTTCTTTGTTTGCAAATGGTCTGTGCTTATACACTTTTTGTTTCAGATAACCCCATAGAAAAAAGTCCATCGGAGATAAGTCCGGTGATCTTGGTGGCCAATAATCTTCCCAATCTCGTCCTATCACTTTGCCCCTAAACATCTGACTGAGACACTGTTTCACTTCTACCGTTTGGTGGATCGGTGCCCCGTCAAGCTGATACCACAAATTTCGTCTAACACTTAGAGGCAGATTATCCAAAACTTCAGACAACTGATTCATAATGAAATTTCTGTACATGGCTGCGTTCAAATTTTCTCTAAAAAAATATGGTCCAATTATTTGGTTATGTAATAACCCACACCACACATTTGTCTTGAATGAATATTGGTCACGGCATTCTATTACAAAATTTGGATTAGTGTTGGACCACCAGCGACAATTTTGGGAACTAACTGTTCCGTTCGACGTGAAAGTTGCCTCGTCTGTCCATAAAATCCTGTAGGGAAATGCGATATCATTTTCTCTCTCACCTTGGAACCAAAAGGAAAATCCTACTCGAATATCGAAATCTCTTGCTTTAAGAGTGTGTATGAACTTTGGCTTATAGGGATGGAATTTATTTTTGTGCAAAATTCTTCTCACAGTTTCTCTGCCAACCCCTGTATCTTCACTAATACTCCTAATATTAGTTTTTCCGTTTTCAACAACGCTCAAACAAACATTGAGTTGTTCTTCTTCATTATACTTTATTGGATTATGTGGTTTCTTGAAACGATTGTCCACAGAGCCAGTTTCTTTGAATGTTTTCAATATCCTTCCCACGGTACTGAAGTGAATATTTCTTCCTGGATGCCGGCGATTGAAAATACAAGCAACATCTCGATATGGCACATTCTCACCACATAAAAGAACGATTTCCACTTTGTCTTGCGTGGATAACATTGTACATAAAACTTATTTGTGTATAAATGTACGAAAATATGTACACAAAACAACTCGATTTATTGAAAGCAATAATTTGACATTAACCAAAACTAAAAATTTGTTTCAAAAGCCTACTGAGGGAAAATTTTATTTCGATTTGATCAGTACCTACTATTTTCTTCCCGACATGTTGCATTAGTCTTGTAATGTTTAAAATCACGAAATTTTATATCATGTTTAGTACAAATCGCTAGAACCAAAGTCTTTTGAATAGTTTTGAAACTGTAGGTCAATGTTTAGTTTACAGAAAAGTATGATATTTCGGGTTAGTTTGTAACTGAATTATTGGTCAGAAAAATAATCAAACTGGATAAAAATCTATTGAAAAAAGAAATACGAGTGTAATAAGAATGAAGAGGAATTCGTTTATTCGATTACTGACATATTAACGTCCATACATGGAAAAACCGAATCAGTTTAACAATGAAATGAAAAAACTAGATGAACTTTGCAACAACAAAGACGAATTTCTGGAGGTGTATTCATTTCTTTTTCTGGTAACAGGCCAATGCGGGTATTTTCTGGGCAAGATATGACATTGAAGTCTCGTATTCATCAAAATTATGAAATTTGAATCATGTTTCGTTCGAATCGATAGAGCGAAAGATTCGAAAAATTAAAAAAATTGGAAAAAAGTCGAAGTGACAGTAAAGAGTCCAAATTTCGAGCAAAGGTATAAAATTGGAAACTGAGCACTTTTTCTCTTTGGCATTTTTCGAAATTTCCAAAAAAAAAACTGATTTTTTGAGGATTTTCGAAAAAAATGTCAAATTTGACAGGTTTAGAGTATCACATGACAAAAGGAAAGAGGCTGTTTTTTACTAATTTTTCAAGCACAAACTAACTGCCAAGCCAAATTTTCATTATATCTATTAATAAAAAAAACTTCCATATGTCGCGAACTTTATGTGTGACACTGTATATATATATATATATATAAATATATATATATATATATATATATATATATATATATATATATATATATATATATATATATATATATATATACATATATATTTCCATTATCTGAGATATAAAACTCTTCTCTCTCCATTAACATAATGGCGAAGTGAGGTGTCATCTTCCTTAGGCATCTTTGCAAAGAGTGCTAAACTCAATTCAATTAGGTGTTTTCTGAAAAAAATTCCATATCATTCTGATCTTGATCTATAGTCAGGTATTCTTCTTGTTCTGAAGTGGAATGTGGTTAGGTTTTCACTTCCTATCAATATTACAATCACAGAATCATTTGGTTATCTGAGGAATAAGAAGAAAAACGTGAAATGAAATTCTCAATAAAAATCACATAAGCGTTTTTCAAACTCCTTTAAGTTTCACTCTGGTATGCATTTGAATAAAACTGATTCCAAGATTTCTTGAAAAGTTCCTGAACACGACGTGTTACAGGATACATAAATGATTGCGTCTATTGAACGCAGACTTTTCACAATAAATATCAACGATTACGTCACTACACGAAATAAAAGTATATCACAACTCAGGAATACGGAGGATGATAAATAAAATCTGCAGTATAGGTGAAAACAATGTTTCTTGATATTAGATCTCCACATAACAGGTAATCCGTTGGTGCCCCAAGAAGAATCGATAATAGGTGCTCCTTGAATACATCGTCAAGTCACGTTATGGAATATTCTTCGAGCTAGAGTGATCTCTAGATATGATTCAATCAACTCAGCTGTACAAGAAATGAAGCTCCAATTCATCTGAATCTGAAAGAAAACAGTAGAAGCAATGAAATAATTCTCATGATGTTTGAATGCTTATTAGTCAATTCTAAGTATAAGTCAGGATAAATATAATTCGGAGAATAAGTTGAATATTGAATATTTGAAATAAAATAAACAGTAACATGCATGGAAGAAATTGGAATTCACAGATGATTGATATATAATGATAGTTGCTCATAGGGTAAGACAAATCTCACACAAATATAAATGCAGGAGACGACGTTGCGTTGGTTGAACTGAACCTGATATGAGGTGACGAAACAAAATATGGGTTTCATTTGAATCCTAGGACGCCGCACTTACTTGGATACAAGTGGGAGATTTGAGCCGGTTCTAAGCCTCCCCCCACCACTATGACGTCACTAATGACTAATTAGTGACATCATAGTGGTGGGGGTTGACCTTGAACGGCTCAACTGGTGCATAGGACCTTGAAATTTTTTTTGAAAATGTAATTATGGGATTCTTTGTGTGTGACGTCATTCGACCTTGAGATAGGCGCATTGTAATGCATCTTCATGTGTACTCTAGTCGAGGGGGGGGGGGTAATTAGAATTTGCATACACGGTAAAGATATCCTTCATGTATGAAGAATAGATTGCATACACACGGATAAAGCATGTGTTCTCTGTACTACATTGCATAGAAGTACACATGTCTACACATACACGCACAAACACCACACACCCAAAGTTCACCAACACGAGCCCTCACTAAACCTCACGTCTGCACTCCACAAAGTCACAGTCACGAATGAATACCCGAACTGACAAACACCACCCACCCAAAGTTCACCAACACGAGCCCCCACTACACCTCACGTCTGCACTCCACAAAGTCCCAGCCACGAATGAATACCCGAACTGACAAACACCACCCACCCAAACCAACACGAGCCCTCACTACACCTCACGTCTGCACTCCACGAAGTCACAGCCACGAATGAATGCCCGCACTGCTCTCTGAAAGCTCATCGGAGAGTGGAGGGGTAGCAACGTCAGACAGTCTGGTGGGGTACTAGCGATGTGTGCGCATCCGCTGCACAGATAGTGGTGGGAGGCGGCTCACTATCCATTATATAAGAAATGCGGATTTACATGTGGAATCATTATATCTGCAGCAGTTTGTGAGTTAGTTATTCAGTGCCATATCTGCAGCAATTGTGTGAGTGTGTTTTTCTGTTGGAAACTGTTTATATTTTTCCATTCATCATGTCCGTTTCCAAAGTAGACTTGCAAAAAATCAATAATGTGATTATACAGGAGGTAGAAGTGTTAGAGCAAAAGGTCTTATCGTCATTGCCAATAAATGAAACATATGTAATAAGGAATATGACTCCTTTTTCCACCCGGTTTGGTAAATCAATTTTATTAACTATGGAAGATGTTAGGAATAATAATAAATTATTTAAAACATGGCTTCCCAAACGAATCTCAATGCAATTTAGTGATGATGATATAACTTGCATCAATTCATCGAATGGTAAGTATACACTAGTATACTTAGGTCAAAGTCCACAAAGTTTTGCTGGCATGAAAACAAGATCTCTTGTCGAATTCAGTTGCATTGAATAGCATTAGTAATAATCATTGGTATTAGGTTAATAGTGTTTTATTTGTATATAAGATTATTTGGATGTAAGTTTTGAGGAAACATATAAACATTTTCATACATTGTTGAACACACTCACTTCATAAATCGAAAGACGATACAATTTTCTGTGAGTATTATTAATGATGACGATAAGTTTATGTTCTAATGTTTTCTTTTCATTTGTTTTCAGTTCAATCATTCAAAGATGTGGATGCAGTATGCTAGTGAACACTGGGTCAAGGCTGAGGATCTCGCTTCATCCATCCAAAGACTGTCTTCCGAACTGAAGGCGTTGAGTGAGAATGCTGAGCATGCAACAGTTTATGACCTGAGTGTGTGCTATGATGAAGAAAAGATCGAATTGTGCCTTCGTGATGCTGAGAACTACAACAGTGGTGCGGAAGTTTGCGACAAATTTCTGGCTGGGACATTGGATCTGAATCATCTTTGTGCTGCAATGATTGAATTGAACCTGAAGAGATTCCTGTACCGTCTTCAACTGCACCTACCAGAATGGATCATTCAAAAGTTCCAATTGATTGACGAATATCGTGAAGAAATTGAAGACGGTCGAGAGAATGACGAATATGAGGAAGAAATAATTTTAGATTGTTTATATGTACCAAAAAGTTAAATAAAACACATAAGTATAATTTTCATGTTTATTTATTCAATTCCCTTTAATACAATATTGAGAAAATTATTATAAATTAAAATATAAATGAAGAGAAAAGAAAACGAGTACAAAGATATAATGAAAAAAATATATAATCAATTAAAAGTATCAATAAGTGTCAATATCTGCTGTGAACTGAACCATCCAATGCATTGTACGTTAGAAATGTATCATGCAAAATGAGTGCATATACTTTGGTGTTGTCTGGAAATTTGGCCTTCCTGGTTTCAAATTCAACCTTTATGTCGATAGTTGAGGATTTTGTGGCATTCGGTTGATGTGAACAATCGATTACGAAGAGTGGATTGCTTCGAAACTGTCCAATATCCATTAGAGGTTCACTCATATCTTTATCATAATAACTACGTTGAAAGTTCTCATAAGCATAGTATGCAGACGAATCTAGTTTTTTGTCAAAATCCAAATTCCAACGCTCATATGGATATACTTCGGAATTCAAGTATACCCGAATATTATTGATGTCAGCTGTTATGAATTTCGTGATGTCCTCTGCTCGGTTTTCAGATATTGCGGTATTTTGAAATCCGATTATAATGAAACGAGGTGTTTCCAAAGCATTGGTTGTTTTTATGGCCCATATGTCTGAAGATGTAGCTCGTAATGAAGGGAGTTCATACAAGTCCCACATACGATAGGCCAACTTAATTTTCGCATTCAGACCACTTTTGTTGATTCTATGCAAAAGTTTGAGTTTGTGCTTATCCTCTGGTACTATGTGTCGTATTCTCCATTCGATTTTATTTATTTCCAAATTAGCATCAACTTCACCTATATATGAGTTGTTGAAGGTACGAGCGATTATCAAAATTAGTTCTTGTTTGGCATTCAAGATACTTTTATTGTAATCTTCGGCAAAGCCCATCAGATATTTCAGCGGTAATTTGCCACTGAATACATGACTGGTTGTATCCAATATGTCCTGTTTGAATCTTGAAAGACCCCAGCCTGTAGTCAGTAAGGTGTTAGCGTGCGATTGTCCAAATGAAATCATGGTTTTCATTGTAGAGGTTATTCCAGGTTTTCTGATGACAGCCACTTGTTCTCCACCCATTTCATAACGAATTTCATCAAACAGAAAAGCCATTGCATTATTCGATAAATAGCATGGTTTCGTTGCATCCTCCGGTGTGAATTTTCCCTCTATGTAAATGAAACTTTCTGCAATATCAAGAATGACATCTTGATTATTGATTGCAATTCGAATTTCATCTGAATTCCTGAATAGGGGCGAGCCATATGGTTTATATGTGTGCTCATGTAAACTTATGAGGGAATGATCGAGCACCGGTTCATCGAATATATTCAACTTTTCACTATTTGTTTCATGCACCATTGTTACTTCCTTACTTTCAATCCTATCGATTTCAAGAATTTGAGGTCTCTTACAGATAGGTGGTGACGTGTTGACTGTTTAGCGAACACTTTTGGAATGACCTTTTTTGCGGTTGAGCATTCCTTTTTGGTTTCGATTTGCTCAAATCGTTGATGATTTCTTCTATTGAAACAAAAACCCATAATAGAATTCAATCGATTTTTTTCAATTCCAAAACGATAAAGATCTCTTCTTCACTTCCGAAATCCACGAGCTTATTTTTCTGATCCAAAATACGCACTGTTATATTGTGAATCAATTGACGTCCTTCTGGGCTGACAGGCATATATATAATATTGTGTGGTTCTTTCGTGAGATTGTATCCAGCTTCGACGTCAACATCGAATGAGAAAAGAATGTGGGACTCTTCATTATTTATATATGAACCAGAAATTATATTGCAATCCAAACGGATGAGTCTCACAATCGTTATATTAATCGGTAGTGAGGATTCATGTATTTGATTCTGTGGAAATATTTTATGGTCAAATCCCATCATGCTCGCAATAGAGTTTGGATGTGTCAGATCAATTTCATATTTTGATCGCATTTCACATTTCATCGTATTATTATTGGCATGTAGGTAGAAAATATCATCTGCAGTAATATCGATTGGTTTTTTGTCATGAAACAATCTGAACATTATATTTTTCTGTATAACTGCATTGATCTCTTCTATTTCATAAGCACCACATGGAATTTCAATGGTGTGTAATTGTAGCATGGGTGAGTCGTCACCACTAAGTCTGAATCTGATTAAATTGTTTTCTTCAGTTATATTATTGATTGTGTTGCATCCATAGAATCCCAATAGTCCTAGTCCATAACGGCTGTTTCTATCCAATTCGATAGGTGGAAAAAAGTCTGCACTTAAGACACTCGTCCCGACAGCTTGTAGTTCGAACTTCCGCGACATGACTGATGCATTTTACAAATGACACTTCAATTTATTGTTGTCTACAACACATCTGCAATAATCCACACTTTTTTTTGGGCAGCGCGTTCAAATGAATATTGTTTTTATTGACACCAATACTCATATCCTCTACATTGCAATAGCAGCAGAAAATTTTTCGAGGCATGGGACCATCATTCACATCAGAATTTGAATTATATTCTTCGTCAGAGTGGTGTTCATAGCAGTATTGATACTTCATTATGTCGATATCATCTTGTAGATGTTTTGGTAATTTTTCCCAAACATTTGCAATCTCATGTGCAGCACAGGCAATTATAACTTCCTTGGGCATATTGGCAAGCATCATGCTATCCATTTTTGTTAGGGTGCGATATTTTGAATACATCTTCAATGAATATCCCATTCTCTTGATAGCCTCACGATCCATTGTTGGAGTTGTATCCATTTTTTATTTGCGAATTGATTCAGAGAGGAACTTTAGGCACAAATGACCACAGAAGACTGTATTGAATTTTTGTTGGCGATCATAGTTATATTTGATTTTCACTCCCGAATATTTTCGAAAGTATCGAATCAATTCCATTGGTGGGGGCAAATCTCCAAAACTATCGAAATATGTGACTTCTTTGCCACATTTCTTGTATGCCACCCAATGTGTTCCAGGACCACTTATTTTATCCAAATTGACAATAGCTGTCTCATACAGTTTTGGCCTTGAAGAAGGTAATCTGTCACGCATAAAAACACCACGAAAGTGTGGAATTTTCATTTTCTGTGCATAATAATTGAGATCGAAATCGGTGAGAGGCCTCAGAGGTAGGGAATCTACTAGTTTTTTGACTTGTATGATTGCGATGGTTTGTATGGTTTCAAATATAATCCCAATCCTTTACGATAAGGTTTAAGATATATTCCACTACCACGTTTACCTAATGCTACAGCCTCCATTGTTTTATTGTGGCGATTGGCTTCAATGAGAGCTGCTCTGCTTGCTTTTGCCGAATTCACAGCTTTGGTAATTCCTGCAGCTGCACCTGCTAAACTTCCGAGTGCAGAAAGTCCGGCGAAAATCGGAATCAATGGCAAAATCCCACCAATTTTGGGAATTGGAATTATTCGAGGTGTGCGAATTTTTTTCTTACCACCGGCAGCTTTAAGATATTTACGTGCTGCTTGCAATGCCACAGTGATAGCTTTTTTTCTATCAGTCGTCACAAACTGATCCCCACCAGATCTTTTCAATACATTTCGCACTTTACTAACCACTCCAGCACCGAATGCAACTTTTTTTATTTTATTTTTCCTTGATGGTTTTCTCTTAACCTTCTTCTTGTTGGAACTATTACAGCCCATACCCAAATGTCTCTTCGCTTTCATAATATTGGTGACCAGTAGGGCAGCTGCCCTTTCTCCAATATTTGCGTCCTTTGATTTAACCCTATCCCAAGCTGCGTATTCTAGTTCTTTATCTGCTATATGTCTCGCTGTGAGATCTGATGGATGATTCGAATATTGAATGTCGTGTTTTTTGCATGCAATATCTAATTTATTGATGCCAGGATCGTTGCGTGCTAAACGTTCATTCAGTTTCGTACCGGGTCCACAATATTGATAACCGCCAGGTATATGTAATTCGAATGGAAGTGTATTTATTAATTTATTCACAAATCCAAAACCTTCTTTACTCTGACTTCTACTATCGATACGTCCGTATCGTTTGATGGTACACATTTAAATGAGATGCTCATAACATTTTTCCATTTACATAGTCTCCAACCGTGGTACGATGCGCATTGTGAAACAGAAAGAAAATTTTGTCGTTGACAATCTAGATGAGAAATTTGGGTGTGGATTGAATGGGCAGGTATTGTTAAGACATGGCCCACTACTTCCATCATCAGTTCGAGGACTCATTATTGGACCTTCAAATTGTGGAAAGACCAATGCAATGATATCACTCTTAACACATCCACAAGGATTGCGATTCGCAAATGTATATCTCTATTCAAAATCACTCAATCAACCCAAGTATAAATTCCTACAAAATGTGTTGGAACCTATTAAAGGGTTAGGATTTTATACGTTCAGCAATAATGCGGAAATAGTGGAACCCTCCGATGCTAAACCAAATTCTGTTTTCATTTTCGATGATGTGATATGTGAAAAGCAGGATATCATAAGATCATACTTCTGTATGGGACGTCATAAAGATGTTGATTGTTTTTATCTTGCACAGACATATTCACGAGTGCCAAAGCAATTAGTGCGTGATAATACCAATTTCATTGTAATGTTCAAGCAAGATGAGACAAACCTACACCATATTTATTCAGATCATGTGTCACCCGATGTGACATTCAAACAGTTTCAATTGATGTGTGTTAAATGTTGGGAAGATCAATATGGATTTCTAGTCATTGACAAGGATAGAAAAATACATGAAGGTAGATATCGCAAGGGATTCGATAGTTTTATATATCCATGATGATGCTATTCAACTTCAATCGATCATTGGATTGTATAGAGATCACTTCAGTGAATTCGTATATGATAACAAAAAAATATGAAGACAAACATTGGTTCTGTAGCTGGAAATGCGAGCAATGAAATGCATTTGAAACGTCAACTAGTTGAGACAACAGAAGCTGTCAGACAAAAATTCAACTCAATCAAGCATGGTAATATTGAGAATCGTATGGCATTGGAAAAACTTTATGAACCCATAACGAAACCATTGAATGTTTTATCATCGAATGCTACTTCATCGAAAACACCACAGTTATCCAACAATCAAGTGAACTTTCAGACTACTCCATTTCACGCCACGAGTACTCCAATAGGAAAGAATCAATCTTCTGGTAGTGTATCATCTACAGACAGTGAGTCAGACACAATAAAAGATGAAATTGCAGCGAGCCTCTTTGAAACACCGCCATCATCATCACGCATCAGTTCTTCAGATCTCAATTCTCCATCCAATGTAGATGAAAGTCTTGAAGATGTATTGAAAAAACATTTGAGAAATATCAGAAGTAGAAATGTGGCATATGATGCAACATTTGGCGTACGAATGGATCCTATCACACAAAAACTAAAAATGGGAAATCTTCAGGTTCACTTCAATGATGGAAACATAGTATTTTGGAATACCAATAAAACGAGAAAATATCAATTTCCTGGCAGCTCAGAATTATATGATATAATATTCCTCAAGAATCCACAAAATATTGACGATGAACAGATTCGTCAAACATATTCAAAGATATTGAAACTAACGAATGCTCCATTCAAACAATACCAATTGAAGAATGGTTTCAGATATACGAATTCCAAGAAATTTCGCGAAGTTATCAAACCTATACTAGACTCAACTCATTATCCAATGAGGGATGGAACTAAAATTGGTGGAACAGTCAATCGAAACAAAATACAGAAAATATATAATCCCAAACCAGCGAATTATGTCTACTGGAACTCACCCAAGGAATTGATTGCTCGCTTACGACTATTACTATCTTCAAAGGCAGCTGGTCATACTGGACACAATAATGAAATAATTTCAATAATTGAGGAATTGCGTGAAGAAGGTATAATATATTGAAACATTCACAAATAAAAATCACTCTCGCCTCATTATTCAATGAAGTAACATTACCAGATTTATTTTTCATTTGCACTCGAAAGAAAGAATGGATAATGGAATGAGTGATGTAAAGCGACAAGTCGTCAACGAGTTGCATGGCTCTGTAAGACGTAATTTTCAAAGAAGAATAACCACCATCAAAGGGTTTGCAGATCTATGGCAAATAGATCTAGCAGAAATGCAACCATTCGCAAGAAGTAACAAAGGTCATCGATATATCCTTGTGGTGATTGATTGCTACTCAAAGTATCTATGGACAGTGCCAACTAAAAATAAAACAGGTAGTACCGTAACCAATGCAATGAAACGTGTTCTGAAGCAAGCCAAGTTTTCTCCAAATCATCTACAGAGCGATCAAGGAAAAGAATTCTTCAATAAAAATTTTTCCTCTCTCATGCGACAATATAAAATCAATCATTATTCAACATTCAGCACAAAAAAAGCAGCCATAGCAGAAAGGGTAATTCGAACAATCAAAACATGGCTCTACAAAGAATTTTCGATGAGGGGCAATCACAAGTGGATTGATATTCTTCCGATCATAACGAAGAAATATAACAACAAGGTGCATAGTACTACTGGTATAGAACCTATAAATGTTAATTCAACCACAAAATTAAAATTCAGAACCACCAGAGGAATCCGAAGGAAACAAAGTACACCCAAATTCCAATTGAATGATATTGTACGCATAAGCAAGTATAAAAACATATTTGAAAAGGGATTCACAGCCAACTATACGACAGAACTCTTTAAAATCGTTAAAGTGAACAGAACATACCCCACTACATATATTCTTGAAGATATGGATAGTCAACCCATAAGAGGCTGTTTTTATGAGGAAGAATTATTGAAAACTGCGAATCCTGACGTGTATCTAGTGGAAAAGGTGTTGAGAAGAAAAAATAATAAACTATATATAAAGTGGTTAGGTCTTCCAAGTGAGCATAATTCGTGGATTGATGAATCAGATGTGGTTTAATAATTATATGAAAATAATTTCAATTATCTATATGGTGAATAATAAAGCTCTGGAGGAGTATACTGGTTTTATATATGTATGTTTTCTGCAATAAATTTGATATAACCCAATCTTTGTTTGTTTCATTTACTTATATGGTTCGAAACTCTTTCAATTGGTAACTTTTATATTTGAAAAATAAATGACACAAATGTAATAATATTCAATCAATTTATTCATCATAATTACAACAGTGGTTATTATTTATTGGGAAATTGCATGTGGAAGCCTTTCTGGTCCAATTTCAGTGTACGTTGGAATACGGTCTCCTAGTATTTGGCGCCTTTCGATTTGCTCGTCATGTGTTAGACACCAGCAATGATTGAAGTGGATTTTCCTGTTGGGATGGAGTTGACCAACTTTCTCACATAGCTGCCAGTTACTTCTACAAACAGCACAGATATGGTTCCAACAGTCCATAGTGTAATTATCACACTGCAAGCAACGTTGTTTAAGTGGCACCTCTTCTATCGCACAAGTTCTACAAATATTTCTACAAATGCCCAGGATGGTGCACTCAATTTTCTCGTGACACTTGAAGCACTTGAGATGGTTTCCCTGTTCGTGGGTTGAGCTTATTAGTCGCTTGGGCTGTGGCACTGGATTTCGTGAAACACACTCGGTACACAATCCGGTACATGGATTGAAGTATGATTTGGGTCGAGTGATTTGACAATTGTAGCACTGAGCAGCTCCAGCAACCACTAGGGGATAGATGCACACTTTCGGTTTAGAATCCCACTCTTTTGGAAAAGGCATATTGTTACTCACTGGTGGCAATGACAGAACTCAATCCAATAATCCAACCCTCCCTACATATATACAGTAAGAGTTTGTGGAGGGGCGCCCCACCACTACCAGATCGTATAAAACATAGCTGCGGGCTCTAAACTTCACTCATTCATTCAGAGCATTCGAAGGATATAACCAAGATGGCTGAAGAAAGAGCTGCAATGTTAGATGTTCTGGCACATGCTGATCTTAATAACAATTTGGAGGGTGAAGAGCAGGTCGCTGAAGACGTCATCGAACAAGAGATTCCTAATGACTCTGAAGACGAGGGTATTGAATGCGATGCAGAGACCAATCAACCTGGTGATTTGGCCATCGGTGTGGAATTTTGCAGAGTCAAGGTGCTGAATATGAATCACACTTTGGAAAATCCATTGGAGTTGTGCTGTGTGACTGAGAGCTATGTCAGAATTCCCACTGTTACAGGACAAATTGAGAAATTATGCCTCATGTGTTTTAAATTTTATGCTTTTCGTGTAAACAATGGTGGGTGGTATGAGCACGTAGATAAGCATAGGACTCAACCATTCTCTGAATTATTATGGAGTAGGTGTAAAGCATGCAGCACTCTGCTTACACAGTATCGATATATCGAGACATGTATGATCTGCAATAACGCCCCTCCTTTGCACCACTAACCTTGGACCACTGGTCAAAAAAAACTATCAGCCCTTTTCAGGGCTACATTAAAGAAACAGACAGTAGATAGATATCTCACACACATGAGATAAATGTATGTAACATTTGTAATGTGTTCGTTCACCTCTTGACTATGGTAGAGTACACACACTTATTAGCTGTAATATTGAAATTCTAGTGATGTGGATCCACTGCCGCGACAGAATGAAAAGCCGCGGATACGCGAATGATTCGCGAATGTAGCCACGGTTCCGCGACCACCGCGATAATCCATGGAATAAACTTCACGGAATAAAGATGAGACAATAGCTACACTCTCACTTGGACTAATAACGCGGGCGCAACCGCGGAACTGCGACCGCAGTGGATGTGGATCCGCTGCCGCGGCAGAATGAAAAGCCGCGGATACGTGAATGATTCGCGAAAGTAGCCGCGGCTCCGCGAACACCGCGACAATCCATGGAATAAACTTCGCGAAATAAAGATGAAACAATAGCTACAATCTGACTTGGACTAATAACGCGGGCGCAACCGTGGAACCGCGATCGCAGTGGTAGTAGATCCGCTGCCGCGACAGAATGAAAAGCCGTGGAAACGCGAATGATTCGCGAATGTAGCCGCGGTTCCGCGACCACCGCGACAATCCATGGAATAAACTTCGCGGAATAAAGATGAAACAATAGCTACACTCTGACTCGGACTAATAACGCGGGCGCAACCGTGGAACCGCGATCGCAGTGGTTGTAGATCCGCTGCCGCGACAGAATGAAAAGCCGCGGAAACGCGAATGATTCGCGAATGTAGCCGCGGTTCCGCGACCACCGCGACAATCCATGGAATAAACTTCGCGGAATGGAGATGAAACAATAGCTACCGCGGAACCGCGATCGCAGAACCGCGACCGCAGTGAATTGAATCACGACTGCATCATATTCGTCGAATGATGATCGTAATTTGCGGAAATATAGGTAAAAAACCAGGTCCGATCCGCTCCGCGTCGCTCCGCTCCGCTTCAAAAATTTTTCGACCCGCGTATTAAATTATTTCACGGCCGCCATTGAAATTATTCCGCGGATGCGCGATTTCGTTGCCACGGCCGCGGATTCGCGCATATTCCGCGGATAAAACCGCGGATCCGCGGCCACGGCCGCGGACCGCGCGGGTCGAAAAATTTCAACCGCTAGATTGTAAACGCAATAGAAGTTGGGGATATAAATAATACTCTTCACGACTTCAAATCACTACACATAATATTATCAACCATAAGTATCTTTACTTTTATTCATTCATCACATATATATGAGCGTGAATACACCATGATTTCGAGTCTGGTCTAACTCAACCCTCATTAATTAGTTCCTTTTGCATGCAATTCAGGAGAAAAATTCATACTCTGATCAGCTAACCGCATATTGAGATTACCTAAAAACTTATTTTGTGAGTACGATTAATATCTTTGAAAAACTAACCTAAGGAGCAACCACACGAAATGACCTTGACCTAACCTTCATTGATTTATTTTTCCAAATTGTATCATTACGGGTGGTAATACATATTTCGAGCGCCTTATGTCATCATAAGTGTACATTATACTATAACTGAGACGGGAACAACTGAGAATTGTGAGATCTTTTTTTTTTCGAATTTTTAATCTCATTTTGTCTGTGATATCTGCAACAGAGTTGTTATATATTGCGTGATAATGAACCAATAATATGCGATATAGCATATTCATTAGGTGATCACCTAATATACCTAACTGTGAGATAGCTACTGTGTTTGAGTTCATAATGGTAGCCCTGAAAAGGGCTGTTTTCGGGTTAGTCCACACTCTGTGGACCATCTCAGACAAGTATTTATACATATTGTGAACATGTGTGATCCATTAGATCATGAATATGTAATAACGCATATTCAATAGGTGATCACCTAATGAATCTCACTATGAGATAGCTACTTTGAGTTCTTAATGGTAGCCCTGAAAAGGGCTGTTTTTGTGAGTCTACACTCTGTAGACTAGTCGTCGTCGTCGTCAGTATCAGATGAGATACTGATAGGTCTCCCGATGGATGATGGCCAACTTACAGTGGATGGTAGACTGATTGAGTCTATATCAGAGCCATCCACTTGCATCCTATCAAAGAACCCTTCCGGAAACCCAAACTGTTGTGATAAATACTCGAAGTAGCCAAGATTGCCTCGAGTATTGACACTATCGGTTGAAGAACTAACTTCTTCAACCTGGATAGGTCCTGTCGCTGGTTCCGAAGTTGGTACACTCCTTGGCTCCGTAGTTGAATCAGCTCTCATCGACATCGTGAAGAGAATGATATAGAACTCTGGTCTCGCATTGTATTTATACAAAAAAATGTTGGTGGGGAGAGTGGTGGGAAGAGAAAAGCGATGTAAGATATTTGTGAACATTCTAAAAGGTATACTTGTTGAATTCATTATGAAGCAAGCCATTTTTCTGCAAGAGATTCATATGATAAGGAAATACAAATTGTTGTTGAAATGTTTGTGTAGAAAAGTATGAAATCCAAATACGCATTTATAATGTAATTACAAAATATTCAGATGAAATGAAGAGCAATGCCCCAACCATCGCATTGTTCAATGTGTACCAAACCAATTTAATGTACACTCTTTCGTTTCATTTCATCTGCGTTCATAAACTATTTATTGAAAGAAATATATAAACAAATGAACTTAAAACTATTGAAATAAACACCTATAACTAACTCAACCTACTTCATCGAAATATTTCCTAATATAACAAAATATTCAGATGAAATGAAGAGCAATGCCCCAACCATCGCATTGTTCAATGTGTACCAAACCAATTTAATGTACACTCTTTTTTTCATTTCATCTGTTTATTCAATGATTTATTGAAATATACACATATATACAAATTAACTTTAAACTATATAAAAAAAATCGACTAAAACTAACTTAACCTACTTTATCTCATCGAAGAGGTCACCCAAGGGAAGGAGCAATTTGGAAATCTTCCCCTTGGTCCGTTTGAATCGGGCATATCTCTCCTTGTGTTGCTGGATTTCTACCCGATCACTCTCAGCAAGACGTTCCGATTCCCGGGCAAGTTCTGACCTCTGTTCGGCAAGTTCAGCTATTTGCCGATCGATGTCAGCTTGTTGCCTGGCAATCTCATCCTGACGATGCCTTATGCCTGCCCTCGTAGTCTCACTTTGTTGGCAGGCACGTTTGGTATCGTCGAACTTCTTCCTGAGAGCCAAGAAGAAGGTATGCCCAACTCGAACGTCCTCCTCGTCTGAAGAGTCAACCCCTTCGGTGAGCGCGGCGGTAGCTGGAACATTGTTCGTGGTGGCTGGGGCAGGAACAATCTCCATGGTAGCGGCTGCTGCTGGAGGTGCAGGAGGTGGTGGTGGTGCAGCCGCTTCGACAACGGAGGCTGGAGCCGCTTCGACAACGGGGGCTGGAGCCGCTTCGACAACGGGGGCTGCAGCAGGTGGAGTCGGTATGATGGATACCGGTGGTCTTCTACTGACGGGCCATTTCCCAGCTCTAGGGTTGGTTTCATTGCAAACTTTGCGATACTTCGCAATTACACCAACCTTAGCTTTGGGCGCCCGTTTCACCGGTGGCCGCTTGCTCGACGAGGGTATTGGCTGATCGAACTCGTCCTCGCTGTCGATGTCTTCCATCATACTCAAGAACGTCGACATCTTCTTCTTCTTGGGCTCAGAAACAGCTCCACCTGCCCGTTTTCGTGGTTGCGCCTTCGTCTTCACCACCACCTCCTGGGATGGTGTACCAGACGTAGATGGGATCGCCAACGATGGGGTTGTCGTCGATGCCTCTACCTCCTGGGGCGCTACCATCTCCGGCTCCGCGGCTGGATTTTCCTCCACACTCATCTGGGAGAGCACGCCCGGGATGATATTCTCATCCAGCATGTCGAGAATATCGTCGTGACTGAATTCAGGGAGATCATTCACGGGCTCGTTCGTAACACCCTCCGCAACCTCCGCACGCTCCGGGATGATGCTCTCGACGGCAGCGTTAACTTCGCTCTCGTTGAAGGAATTCATGACTGAAACACAGAAAACAAACGATTAGACAAATTCATACATTCGATGTTGTTAACTTACTTATTGATAGTTGTTGGTCGTTCGGTACTGGTACAGGCAGAAACAGGAAATGTTACTAATCGGCTAGCTGCTGAAAGTCACACTGAAGATACTCTGAACGGAGCTCTGCATTTATACCCTCCAGCCAGCCCCCACCCTCCCACTCTCCACTCTCGTCATTCTTTCTTTGTAGCTAAGCCCCACCCTCTTCAACTAGTCCAAGCCAATATCGCTCTCTAAGCCCCGCCCTCCCCACTACAACAAACCCGACCAACCAATCCCACCGTCGCTCTATCGCCACTCTCTTCATTATTTGCATTTAGCTGTTTACTGATTGGGTACAAATGAAACACAGTTTTCCGTTTATGGTAAAGATCAATTTATTTCATTTAATACATAGCATTCTACTTATTGGCACATCATACATATATTCATTTTTTAACACCAGGATTGATGTCTATACCCGGATACCACAATAATGGTCTATCCTTCGGCCACCGCTCCGCATGTTTCTTCTCAAGCGTTGCAACTCTTTCTTCCAATGCATTATATTTTTGTGTCATCGCAGTAGTAGCGTCGGATGTTTTTATTTCGACATCACTCTTGAGATTGTTGTATTTGCGAGCCAATGTTATTCTCGCTTCAGCTATCTTATCATCAAATGCTTGACGGGCTTCACGTTCTACATTACCTATTGCAGATTGTATGGCAGCTTGGAGAGCCATTAGGGTAAGCTCCTTAGTTTCTTTAATTTTTGCCTCGAGAAATGATACAGTTACACAATCACCATTTTCGAATGGCTCTCCTGTATTTTTCAATATTTTTCTCTGCATATCATATTGACCGTCTGATGTTAGTTTGAATCCAATACCCGGTGGGCCACGAACAGTGCCACCACCCCATTTCCTTTTACGACCAAATTTATCAATTGTTTTTGACATTATACCCACAGAACGGTACTTTATATACTGATGACTTTTCAAACTACTTTTTCATTTATATTCTTATTTATAATCGATGAAGAATGAGTAGTGAAAAAATAAAAACATCATATATATCACAGATAATTTAATATTTTTGGTAGAAATATTCCAACTTCAATGTAAACAATTACAACACAATAATCACAAGTAACGAATATTCCGGTTTGAAGGAAAAAAAATTTGAATGATATTTCAGTCATTCATCTCAGCATTCAACAAATGAATAAGTTGGTCCAGGGGGCTCTCCTGAGAAAAAGAATGAACGATTTCAGATACCCAACGAATGTTATCATTCGGATCATTTTGATAGAACTCTATATCGCTATGACCCCATGGAAGAGTTCGAGTGGTATTCGGAATGATGAATCGTTTGTCGTCGTGGTATGATAATGCAACTTTATTTTTCAATTCAGTATAAATATCATGCAACACGCTTCTAAAAGAGTTCATCTTTCTGAATATCATACCTCCTTGTTCGATAATTTTTTCATAGTCTTCACATGTCAATTCATTCTTTATAACAGATCTTTTGATGCCTTTGGCCTTTTTGAGTTCAGTGTTGACAGACTTGACGTAATATGCTTTGGCACCTGTACCGTAAAAGCTTATTATTGGATCATTTGGGAATTCGTCCTTGAAATTACCCAGAACTGACTTTGTCACTGGAATATCGAATTGGTTTCCTATATTGTAATTTGATGTATCAAACTTATTTATATTATTTTTGAAAAAATCATAAAAGTTGTCTGTATATACTTTGAGAATAAGAGAGTCGGTATCAGTGTAGAGTAAGGATGCATCATCTCCAAATTGTTGTTTAATACATCCATAGAAAAAATCGTACATGACAGTTTTGGATAATTCTAGAATAGAAAATCCTAAATATAACGGTTTATCATAATGAACTTTCACTTTACCTAACTGAATGGCAACAAAATTTTCTGTAAATATAGAGCAGCTTTTGAAATTTGGTCGTGATAGAAGACAACTAGCACCCATAGTTCTCTTTATATTTTCCCAATGTGTAACGAGTCTAACATCAATTCTATTGTCTACGTTTTCCATTGTTTTTCCGTAGACCGCATTGTTCATTAGCTTGAAGAAATCTTTTTCAGATTTGTTATTAGACCGATTACGCATTTCAGTATTCAAATCTATATAGGGTTTCATCCAACAAGATTGTTTGAACCGTAATACTCTATGTGTGTTCATGATAATCAAACCATTATTGAGAGCTTGCTGTAAGTTTTTATAGTGAACAATATATTTTCTCTTATCATTTAAATTTGGAAT
Source organism: Zygogramma bicolorata (assembly GCA_032362365.1). NCBI lineage: Eukaryota > Metazoa > Arthropoda > Insecta > Coleoptera > Chrysomelidae > Zygogramma > Zygogramma bicolorata. The sequence goes on from JAVJAQ010001583.1 coordinate 27,775, forward strand.
CAATTTGGGAATTTTTGATTTTGTATATGGAGGTATTAAACGTTCAACTAAAAATGGAAGATCAGAATGTTTATCATGAAGTTCTTGTGGATAGTGAATATCCACTTCCAGTACATATCCATACGGACTATCAGCATTAACATTCATTATATCAAGATCGAGAATTTCCTGAGGTGTCAACCATGAAAATTCACCTGTTGGTAATGGTTGTGACATGCTGTGGCCGTACAGATTTGTTGCATCCAAATATGAAATGAATGAGGATGGTTCATTTGGATTATAATTTGGTAAGAACTTATTGTTTGCTTTATGTTTTCTTTCACTGCATTGACTTATTCCACCACGTATACCTTTTTGAAAAAAATGAATCATATCAATGTCAGTTAGTAATTCCAATTCAATTTCCGTGTATTTCAACATTGCATCCCAGGATAATCCAGGTGCTGTGTAGTATTGTGCCGGATCCAATTTATATTTATCAATACAAATATTTCTGAAATTTTCAAAAATGTCACATAATAGTAACACATCTGACTTCAAATATAAATCGGAGTATTCACCTAAACTCTGACACCTGAACAAATTCCATACAAGCTGAGCCCTTCTATAATCATTATCTGATATATGTTCACAATTGAGTTTGTCATAGAATTGATTTTTGGTTGGAAGTCTTGGATGATTTAGTTTGTCGATGTCATCCACAAAGCTATAGGGAAATACACCTTTCTTTCTCATCAAATTGAATTCCTCAATTTGAGGGAAATGTTTGTGCATCTCAATACACTGATCAGATGTTAAATTTGCACCTAATTGTTCCAAAGAATTTGACATGAATCTGAAACTGTCTATGAATCTCATTTTCAAATAATTCTTCTTCATCCTACCATCTTTATCCGTGTATGAGTGTGTAAAGAGATGTTTCGTGAACGATATATATTTCTCTTTATTTTGCGGGATGACATCAACTTTTTCTTTGTTCTTATACAATTCCTTGATAAATAGGTGACAATCATATCCACTCAAATTGTGAAAAATGATTGGGATGAAATTTGGTAACTTAAAATTTAAATTACATGATGAATGAGCGGCAGGAGACCTCTTCTTTCCTGTAAGATGACAATGATCCCTCACTTTAACTTCACCATCATTGAATGGCTTAGAACAAATACCACAATTTGTGGCAGAAGCAAACTGCTCCTCTTCCTCAGGGGTTTGTGCATCCATAGGAATGGGATACCTGAGATGATCTTGATAAATGTTTTTCAAATCATCCTCAATTTTACTAACAAATTTCTGGGCTGCATCCACACCCCTATACGTCACAAATTTTGACAAATCATCATTATATGAACATTTAATCAAATAAGCAAATGAATAAGGCTCATGTTTGAATGTCTTCATCGAGTACGAGTGTTCGGGATTTGGTTTACAAGTTTCAATCGGTTTAAGCACTGATTCAAAATCGGCATATACTACAAATGGTACCTTAATTTGTTTCTCGAAATTTTCAAATGTTAATCTATTTTCAGGCACCATTTTCCCATATTTATTGATTTTGAAATTGGTTGATGGAGTTGTCGTACTTAAATGATTACAATCATTCATTTTGTGACGTAACAGTGATCGCTCATGAGAAAAATATAACAGGCATCCATCACAAAAATATTTTTTATGTTCATGGGCGGATAGTTGACTCGAAACTAATCTTGAAAGATCTTTGATCCAACAATAGTGGCTATTACCGAAATCATCTGTGATAAGTAACAAATTGACATGTCTCCTAAGTCTTCTCTGGGAGTAACGCAATGGTCCAACTATTTCATACATTATTTTACCCTTCTCGAATTTACTTTCCAAACCATACACATTAACTGAAATATCATTCTTGTCTTCAAATTTCACAATATCCTTCAACTTAACCGGAAAATTCATACCTGTTACATCTACGACAGTATTGAAATGAGGATATGAAGAAACTTCTGACGTTCTATCGACTGCAGGGTGTAGTGCTGAAGTGATGGCCCATGCGAAGCAATGTTGATCTTCATTACGAACATTCACCACAGCTTTCCTCCGTTCAATACACTCAGGTAGCTTCAAATATGAACATCCACTGAGCGGGCTATATTTGTTGATGTTCACCTCCAGAAACATGATTTTTTCACAAGTCCAACCTTAAATACAAATCAATATTAGTAATGAATCCAATTCAATAAAAAAAAAGCCTACCTGAATCACGTTCCTGGAATTCAGTAGTTTGAACGATAATGCCATCACGAAATCCATCAAATAATGAATTCAAATCAGTAGATTGGTCAACTGTTTTATTTTGGGAGTTAAATGACTTGGTCTCCTTCAGGTCTTGCGTTTGAAGAATATAACTCCCAAACACTTCCATATTCACTTTGATGATTTTGTGAATCCTGATGGCTGATTCCAGTAATTCGATGACTTTCTGCCTGATTTCATTGAAGAATAACATGTAATCGGTGGAAACAACAGAAGTCCGCACCCTGTATGTGGCAATCCGACACTTGAAGGCACTCTTTATAATTTGAACGCCATCACTCAATTGTACACATGCATTATTCTTATGCTGTAGCGTTCTTTTGTGAGAATTCACTTGGGTCAATGGAATTGTCACATTACAACAATCACATGTGTACATTGGTGTTGCAGCATCATCTAATTTCACTCGTTTCACTGATGGGCCTCCTTGACAACTCTGGAGCTGATGACGACGAAGGTTATCACTACGAGTGAAAGATTTACCACAATCACAGGAATACATCGACATCGTTTTTAATGTGCTCTCACAAAATCACTCGAAGTTAACTAATATCAAGAGAGATGTCCGACCTCTTATGAGACACTGTTGTACACACTCACGGATAATATGGTTAAACACGAAAATCCTCGTTTCTTATATAATGAATAGCGAGCCACCTCCCACTACAATCTGTGCAGCAGTTGCGCACACGGGGCCACTCGCGACTGTCTGGCGTACAACCCCTCCACTCTCCGCTGAGCTTACAGAGAGCAGTGCGGGCATTCATTCGTGGCCGGGACTTCGTGGAGTGCAGACGTGAGGTGTAGTGAGGGCTCGTGTTGGTATGGGTGGGTGGTGTTTGTCAGTTCGGGTATTCATTCGTGGCTGTGACTTCGTGGAGTGCAGACGTGAGGTGTAGTGAGGGCTCGTGTTGGTTGGGTGGGTGGTGTTTGTCAGTTCGGGTATTCATTCGTGGCTGTGACTTCGTGGAGTGCAGACGTGAGGTGTAGTGAGGGCTCGTGTTGGTTTGGGTGGGTGGTGTTTGTCAGTTCGGGTATTCATTCGTGACTGTGACTTTGTGGAGTGCAGACGTGAGGTTTAGTGAGGGCTCGTGTTGGTGAACTTTGGGTGTGTGGTGTTTGTGCGTGTATGTGTAGACATGTGTACTTCTATGCAATGTAGTACAGAGAACACATGCTTTATCCGTGTGTATGCAATCTATTCTTCATACATGAAGGATATCTTTACCGTGTATGCAAATTCTAATTACCCCCCCCCCCCTCGACTAGAGTACACATGAAGATGCATTACAATGCGCCTATCTCAAGGTCGAATGACGTCACACACAAAGAATCCCATAATTACATTTTCAAAAAAAATTTCAAGGTCCTATGCACCAGTTGAGCCGTTCAAGGTCAACCCCCACCACTATGATGTCACTAATTAGTCATTAGTGACGTCATAGTGGTGGGGGGAGGCTTAGAACCGGCTCAAATCTCCTACTGATACACCCATTTTTTGACTGCAACCTCACTACAGCAAGACCTATACTCGAACCAGTCACGAAATTGTTATTCTATATATATATATATATATATATATATATATATATATATATATATATATATATATATATATATATATATATATATATATATATATATATATATATATATATATATATATGTATATATATATATATATATATATATATATATATATATATATAAAAAACCGTCTAAATTTGGAAAATCCTCATGCAATGAAAATTGACCTTGGGGTTGCAGTCATAATTTGAGTTTGGCCTGATATAGTGAAACTCTTTATTGAATTGTCGAGCTTTCGAACAAATTTATTTTCTTTTTCGAGACATCTGAAAAACAGTTTTTATTGTTACATATAACACACAAACATGTTGAAATTGAATTCACTAATTCACTAACAGAAAAAACATTTCTTATCAGAAACATTCACAAAAACTGGAAAACATATCTCCGAAAATATCACTAAGATGAAATGGAACCATTCATCCATATTACATTAAAGTGCATGAATTTGTACATGTGCAAATGATTACCAGAACAATTTGGAAAAAATTAATTTTTTTTCATTTCACATCTCAACGACTAGCGACTTGTTGCGTGAACAGAGCACATGGCCCAGTGTGAGCACAGAGCATAGAACTGCAGGGAAACCAGCACACAACAGAACCAAGTGATGGTTCAGATATGTTTTCCAGTTTTTGTGAATGTTTCTGATAAGAAATGTTTTTTCTGTTTGTGATGGACAAGGATTTTTCATCTGATGTTCTATACCTAATCTCACATTAGTAAGTTCAATTTCAACATGTTTGTGTGTTATATGTAACAATAAACACTGTTTTGTAGATGTCTTGAAAAAGAAAATGAAGTTTTTCGAAAGCTCGACAATTTAATGAAGAGTTTCACTATATCAGGCCAAACTCAATTTATGACTGCAACCCCAAGGTCAATTTTCATTGCATGAGGATTTTCCAAATTTAGACGGTTTTTTCAACTAGTCCAGTCAAGAGACTACCTTTGTCTCTCTCTCTCTCTCTCTCTCTCTCTCTCTCTCTATATATATATATATATATATATTATATATATATATATATATATATATATATATATATATATATATATATATATATATTCAAGGCGAAGGGTAGTCTTGACTGACTCGTTTTGGAAAAACTGAAAATAACTTGTGAGGATGCAGTCAAAATGCTGGGCTCTTTACCAAAGCAAACTTTTAGTTATTTGGTCGAGCTTTCGAGAATGTTTGATCTCTTTTTCAAGATATCTACAACGTATAATACTTATAATACACAATTTGAAAATGTATGGTTGGACATTAATTACTAACTTGAGGTTATAGTAAGAAGTCATGCGTAAAAATGGTGAAAAATGGAAAAACATCACTTTCCCATTGATTTCAAACAATACAATTGATACAACTTCGAAAAAATTCACAATACATTCGAGAATTCGGAAAAAATTTCATATAAAACGTTTTGGAGCACGTGTCCTGTTGAAAGAGACTGGAATTATGGTAATGTGCTAAAAAAAGTGTGAAACTCATCAGGTGGCAACTCAACACTGGGCGGATTGTTAAGAATGTTACTATTTATATTACTGATATTACTCGAAAAGGTTTGTTAACATTAATTGGCATTATTTGAGGAAGAAGAAATCAGAAAATTTGTTGTTTGATCATTCATATCGCTCATGTATGGAGTTTGTTTGAAACTTCCAAAGAATAAGGATTCTTCAAAAAGAATGACTTCATTTCAACCTACCTTACATACTTACATCAACACACTGTACAACATATAGACTGTAGTATAAAAACCCTTCCAATTCAAGGCTTCAATCAGCAAAACTCAGACGTGAAATACAAAATGATTGACATTGACTAGTCAAACAACAAATAGTTAATACATACAGAGCATCATAATTAAACAGACAATGAGAATGAATTATCAGAATATATGACATTTACCCCCAGGTTATCTTTGAACATAATCTGAGAGATATTCTGGAGAATGTCGAACTCTCAAAGATTTGCGGGTAATTTGTGGATCATCTGAGGACTCTTGAGGGTGCGTAATTATTCTAACATCACTGGTTTCTTCAGAAAAGTCACTATTGTCAAACGTTTCCGCTTGTTGTTCACCAGAAGGACAAATCACTCGATTATTCGAGTATTCCAGTTCTTTAGAAAAGTCGTTTTGCCTGCTCTCGACAGGTAATTGATTTCCTGGATTATGCTCAATATTAGAATCAGATGAGTTTACATCGCCTCTGGGAGCTAAATGTTTTATAGAAACAGTAGATTACTTTTCATTTTGAAGGCGCACCAAAGCATATTCCGGGTTTACCTCAATCAGTTCTACTTCTTCTACAAGTGGATCATATTTGCTTTGGCGTACATGTTCCTTCAACAAAACAGTCTCCGATGGTGATAGCCAGGAGGGTAAAGTAGTGCCATACGTCGATCGTCGGGGATGACTAAACATTCGCTCATGAGGAGTGCAATTCGTTGAAGTACATAGTAATGATCTGATAGAATGTAAGGCATCTGTTGAAACCAATTCCCACTGAGACCATTCCAAATTCCTAGTTCTGAGCGCTAAAGATATAGTTTTCCAGATAATACCGTTGTAACGTTCCACTTGCCCGTTTCCTTCAGGGTTGTAGGAGGTAGTACGACTAGTGGTAATTCCTCGTGAGTGGAGAAAATCATTTGAATCACGTGACATAAATGAGGCTCCACGATCCGAATGAATATATGCAAGCATGCCAAAAAGGAAAAATATTTGATTCAGGGATGAAATAACAGTAGCAGCACTGATATCTGGGCAGGGAATTGCGAAAGGAAAGCGGGAGTATTCATCAACAACTGTTAGAAAATATTTATTACGTGACCCAGAGGGAATGGGTCCTTCGAAATCAATGTTCAATCTTTCGAATGGAACAGTAGCTTTTATAATATGCCCTAGGGAGTTCTTAAGGAATTTTGGTTTCAATTCAGCACACACAGGGCAAGCAGAAATCACCTTCTTAACGTCTTCCAGAGAATATGGCATATTTCGATTTCTCACCAGATGATACATTCTTGTAATTCCTGGGTGGCATAGAAACTGATGCAGATCGAATGATTCATTTCGATTTTTTGACCCACATATTCTAGAGAATGCATCAGCCACTTTATTGTAGGCTCCAGGACGGTAAACGATATCATACGTAAAACAAGAAAGTTCCAACCGCCATCTCATTATCTTTTCATTATTTATCTTACTGGAATGTTGAGTATCGAACATAAACGAAACGGCTTCTTGATCAGTAATGAGTTTGAAGAATCTCCCCATCAGAAAATGTCTCCATTTACGTAATGCTTCAACAATGGCGTATGCCTCGTTTTCGACAGATGAATGTCTTTTTTCGCATTCCGAAAGTGTTCTAGAATGAAATGCTACGGACCTTCCCATTTGACTCAGTATTGCTGCGATTGCAAAGTCGGATGCATCGGTCTCCACTACAAGAGGTTCATTATCTACAACAGTCCATAAGAGAGAATTAGCTATATCATCCTTGAGAGTTTGAAAATATTTTTTTTCTTTAGGGCCCAAAGGAAAAGTTTTACAATCCACTAAATTTTTTATTTTGTTCGAAAATCTAGGTATCCACTTGGAATAATGGGAAAACATTCCAATAACTCGTTTCAACGAAGCAGTGTTGGCGGGAAGTGGAAGATTAAGAAGTGGTTTAAGTCTTTCAGCGTCAGGTTTCAGCGTTTTATTTTCTATTGTATAGCCCAATAGATTGATAGATCTCTTTGAGAAAGAGCATTTCTTTTCATTGAGAGTGAGTCCATATTTTTCGGCAGCCAATAGAAAAGCTTGTAGACTTCTATCATGGGAATCCTGATTTTCACCACAGATGGTCACGTCATCTAAATATGTATATACATTATTCAGTTTTTCTTCGAGAATAATTCTGTCAAGTGTGCGTTGGAAGCAGGAGACTCCGTTGGTTACGCCGAAGGGAATTCTATTGAATTGATATAGGCGACCGGCAGCTTCGAATGCTGTAAAATTTTCATCACTTTCAGATATTGGTATTTGGTGATACGCACTTTTCAGATCTATTGTGCTGAAAATTTCATGTCTGGCAATTTTGTTCACTATTTCATCTATATTCGGTAGTGGATGAGCATCAAGTAGAGTGAATTTGTTAATAGTTTGTGAATAATCCACAACCATTCGCCGTTTATGATTTTCATTTTTAGTTACTAGTACCTGAGCTCGCCAAGGGGATGTGCTTTCCTCAATAATACCTTCCTTCAAGAGACTACGCACTTCCATTCGAATAAATTCCTCATCTTCTTTCGAATGTCTTCTCGATTTGGTTGCTATCGGCTTGCAGTCATTTGTTAAATTGGTGAAAAGACTGGGCGGTTCCACTTTTGCCTCAGTGAGACAGCATATAGACAATGGGGGCTTAGGTCCCCCGAATACAACATCGACGTGAGAATGTTGCTTCATGATATCATGTCCAATTATTACGTCCGTGCATAAGTTTTGAAGAACAGAAAGCTTTATATTTTTGTATTCATTTCCAAGTAATTTCATGTTTACAACACAGAATCCACTGATTGACGATGAAAATGACGTAGAAGCCATTGATACCTGACCAATAGTCGGAATGATTTTGATTCTCAGTTTGATTGCCAAATCATAATTCAAGTAACTATCAGAACTTTCAGTGTCTATTAAAGCCTGAACACTCATTCGATTGATTTTAATTGGTACTAATGCCTTGGCTAAACAGTGAGGAGCCATAGATGAAGCCGAAGCAATCAGTGAAAGCGAGGCTGAAGCTGATTTTCCTTTGCTGTTCTTCAGTTTCAAGCATACTTTAGAGAAATGTCCGAGTTTCTTGCAAAACTTACAGATTTGATCTTTGGCAGGACAGATAAGATAGGTCGTGGATGTTCATTCTGGCCACAGAAATATGATCTCTGGTGGTTAGCAGCCACAGCTACAGGCACAGTTTCAGCAATTTGATGTTCACTTGACGAAGGTAAACCATCAGAATTCACACTCGTAGATGTAGCATTTATTATATTCTGATGTGATGAATACACTTCTGTTTGCTTCTGAGCATCCTCTAAAGCACATGATTGAAGTATGGTATCTTCTAATTTTAAGATATTATTTTCGAGTAATCTCTGTCGTATAAGAGACGATATCAGACCGTTGATGAAAGCATCTCGAATAAAGTCATTCTTATTTTGTTCGGCCGTAACTGATTTGAAATTGCAGTCTTTACTCATCAATCGGAGTACTTGAATATACTGGTCTACGGTTTCTCCTACTCGTTGTCTTCTAGATGAAAGGAAATGTCTCGCAAAAACCTCGTTAGTTTTTTTTACATACACTGAGTTGAGTATGTTGATGGCTTCGAGGTAATTTCCACAGTCACTGAAGAGTTCATATACGTTGTGAGAAATAAAATTTGTTAGTAATTTCAGTTTTTCATCATCTGAGAGTTCCTTTGAATCCTTTAGAGCTTCTGAAGACTCCATAAAGTTCTGGAACGTTTTATACCAATGACTCCACTCTTTGCTGGCAGTCGCTGAGTTCGGATCGGCGTCGAATCTATCGGGACGTAGAAACTTTTCCATATTAATAGTTTGCTGATTAAATTGTAGTATAAAAACCCTTCCAATTCAATGCTTTAATCAGCAAAACTTTGACTTGGAATACAAAATGATTGACATTGACTAGTAAAACAACAAATAGTTAATACATACAGAGCATCATAATTAAACAGACAATGAGAATGAATTATCAGAATATATGACATAGACTATCAGGTAAAATCCGTCAAAGAAAAACTCCGATCAATTTACCCTTTAGGGTTTCGGAAAAAACGAGGTTTGATCAATGGAAATATTGTCAAATTCATTTCAGATAACTCAGATCAGGGAAATGCTGAGCGTCACGATGCAGCTATTGAAAAATTGCACAGTAACGAAATCAAATCAAATTGTTCATTCTCTGAAAAGTTTTGTTTGTCCCATCCAAAACTTCATCTTAGGAGGGAGGAGCGCTGACGCTGCAGTATCAAATAGCCAGCATAGCCAGAAAAAACCCACATTATATTTTCTCACCATTTTATGAGACATTATTGATACAGTCTTGATGTAGATATCGTAGGGACAACTTTTCCAAATAAAAATATTTCGTCTTTTCAATAACGGCCTTCGTTCTTTACATTACGTAATTGGCGCAGTCGTTGTAGGATCTCGAAGGCATCTATCGGTTTAGATATGAGTTTCAACTCTCCATCGTAGGTAATTCGTGAAACTATCAATTTGCACATCAGAAAAGTGAGACTCAAATTCCGTAGAAAACACTACAAGAAAAGATTGTTCTTCATTACGAACATCATCACTAATTTTCCAAGAATCTTTTCACTGTGCTAAGCCTTGTTCTTCTGAGTTTTGGTTAGAATGATATTCCAATCCTCGACGATTGCATATGATTTTGATTCCATCAAGTCTATTATTCATAAAATACTTTACTTGCATTTGTGTTTAAGAGGCTACACGTGTTTTCACACGTGTAGAGAATGGAAAATATAAAACAATAACTGATAACAACGATAATTTCTTACCTGAATATTTGGTTGTTGAAATCTCGAAGAACTTTCAACAAAAGCAGAAACTTTGAGATTTTTAACCGAATTCATTGGAGGAATAACAACATATTTCAGGAAACGTTCTTGTTGCGCTTACTTTCTCCAGAGTAAGGATGGATGAGCAACAAAAATGTATGTGGAGAAATGTTGTTGTTTCTTTTACTTTCGATACGCGATTTGACGAAACGGTCAAGATATTAACCTGTTTTGTTTTGGTTACGCGGTTGTTGTTCGTAGCCCTCGAAATATGACAGTAGCACGGCCAAATTCAATTCGTTCTTGATCAGTTATCGAAAGCATCTGCTTGTTATATTCGAAGTGGGTGCTGTATAATTCTACTGTTGTTTCATCTAATTTTTCATTAAGCGTTTTCATCATAATGAATGGAACTGGAATTCGTTTCTCGAAATTAACAAATTTTTGAACTGTTCCCTGGTAATATTTAACCATTTTCATTAAATTTCAAGATGGTTGTTAGTATTTTCGTCATAGTATGGTTACCGTAATTTTTTTTACAAACACATCACAAATGTATTGTCGACCATCGTGTTTTGAGTTTTGTCTTTAAACATACTTCGGGAGATCATTTGTGAGACAATAGTGGGAGTTCACTAAATCATCAGTGATCAGTTGTAAATTAACGTGAGTGGCTTGACATTGTGAAGTAAAATGCAGAGGTCCCACTACTTCAGTAATTGATGCTTTCTCTTCGAATTCTGTTTAGTGTCCATATTCATTTATGAGAATATTTTTCATTCTTTTCCGTTTTCTAATTCTCATCAGTTCAATGGAGGGGTCCAGCCCATCAAGGCGCAATAAAGTGTTGATACATGAACGTGCTTTTATGACTGATATGATATGTAGTTTGTTTCTTTTTTTTTATGTTGTTGTTGTTATGATATTTATCGATATATAATGTGTTGTTGTCTAAAATAAATAAAAAGAATATATTTTGCTGCACTTCAACATAAAGTATTATGGTGAAGATATGATTCGCTGGATCTTCACCTGCAGGAAAAATTGCCGCATTAACTGAAAGGGCAAAACACGCATTCACTGAATTTCGTATATTCAAAACTGCTTTCTTTATTGCTATACATTGGGGTAGTTTCAGATAGGAGGAGGCTGCTAGTGGGGCAAACTAGTTAATATTCACATCCTGGAATTATATTAGGTTTGATTTGCCATTCAAAATTTCTTTCTCGGAACCGTAGAGCCTGGGAAATCATTTAATCTTTGAAGTCAGCGGAAGCTTCTTCTAGACGTGTTGATTCGGTAATTATTTAGTTTTTGGTATCAAATGATTTGAATTGAAAAGAATTTTTACCGGTGAGGGCACTGATGTCTGTTCAAAAATGTCGGCTCCAAACAGTAATCAGCCGATCGTAATGTGTCAAAACATATGTTCTTTAACGTTGTATTGTTCCTTGTGTTTTTCGAGTTTTGGCGAAGTTCTGTGTTAAACAAATGTGAAGACTATTCAGTGTGTGAATGTGTTAGAGAAGTGTTTTTTCGTACGATAATTATTAAAGAAAGAAATACGCATGGAAAGAAAGGATAGGATTTCTTCCTTTTCTACTAAAACATCCATACACACAACAGCTCACATTAATTAATTTCGACCTTGTTATGAATGAATATCAAATCGTAAAAGTGAAGCACAAGAACACCAAAATGCACCACAATTTCAGATCACATTCGACAGTGATAGAAGTTTCTTTCACTTGATGAAATAGTTCAAATATTTGCCGATAGAGGCATATCTGGATGATGAACTTCCCAATAGTGCCCGAAACTTTCGGCTACACTCCAAAACCGGTACGAGGCTATCTTTTTTTCGAATGCATGTTGAAATTCTTCCACACCATTGACCATAATACTCTAGTGACGTTTTAATTCCTTTCTATCTGTTATTTCGTCAATATATTCAGTTATTCCATAACAGGTTTTGTTCAAAATCCTATATGAATGATGTTTTCTGAAATGTTCCACCTCAAAGTACATATGTTCAATCGTTGGAACTTGAAAGTGTTATTTGCACTCGTTGACACAGTCATTGGCTTATTACTGCTGGCTCCACACGATACACCAGTAGTAGGGGTCAGATTGCTTTTGAACGAAAAGTCCCCATCACAGTATCAACAACTCATTGTGTAATCGAGATGGTGTATAAGATAAAACTATGGATTTTAACACTCATCATCGCATTTTTTATTGAAGGCATATATTTTCTTCCGACCGATAGTTCTAATGGATATGCAGGTGTTTATTGAAATAATACATTTTCACGCACATAACTGATATGAATTGTCGTCAATCACTGGCAGTACCAACATATATGACTCGACGAGAGCAGAACTCCCACTTTATTGTGAGCTTGGAGACCTGTTGCACCTTACTTTCTCAGATTTTTTTCCAGAAGAACAATTAAACTTTGGAACTCCTTGCCCCTCAATGTTGATTCGTGAGATCAGTTCCTTGATTCACGTGATGTTCTGTGGACATGCCAGTACTTTCCTTTCATGTGAACTGTATGTATAAAGAAAAAAATACTCGCAAACATTGAACTTGTTGAGTTGTTATACGAGTGAGGGGCGTTATGGGGCCTGTTAATGAAATAAACTCTTTTTCCGAAGAACTGTAATGGTTTTTCTATAACTGTTTAACTCAGAATTATCTAATGTCAAACTTAATATATGTGACAAGACAAAAGTAGAACAACAGGGTGGTGATTTCAGGTTACTTATACAGGTATATCTTCATTTTCAGCGATATTCTTCCCCCCGGTGCTAACTTTCGCGTTAGCACAGGCAAAAATATTCAATCCATGAAGTATTCTTGCTGATCTTTCCTAAAGACCATGAACAGTTCGAATATCTGCTGTGCGTACAACTCCATCATCTCCTCTATACACCTTTTCGATTACTCCAAATGGCCAGGCTCCTCTAGGTGATTTATCTTCCTGTATTATGACCATTTCACCTTCTTTGAGATTAGGCTCATCTTCACACCATTTATCACGTTGAATGAGGGTAGGAAGATAACCTCGCAGCCAACATCGCCAAAACATATCCGCTAACACTGGGATATTCGCCATTGTTTTTTGGGAAGTTAATCTTTTTCTGTGAATATTTCCGGTGCATGTGGTGTTGTGGAATTTCCAATGAGAAGGTCATTCGAACATTTGATGTTATCCTGAGGATCAGTTGACATATGTGTCAATGGCCTGCTATTAACTATATATTCTGCTTCGCAGAACAGAGTTCGGAGTACCTCATCTGTTGGAAGCCTATCTTTCATTATCGTCATAAACGTTCTCTTGAAGCACCCAGTCATGCGCTCCCATATGGGGAGTCAGAGGTGGAATGAATTTCCACTTAATTCCCTTGTTGGTAACTTCATCGGCAAACGTGTTGAAGTTCAGTTCATCCATCGCTTCTAATAATTCCCTAGAAGCTCCACGTAGGTTACTTCCATTATCTGACCAGAATATTTGAACAACTCCTCGTCTCGAAAGGAATCTACGAATAGCCATTATAGATGAATCTGTGCTCAGAGAATGTGATATTTCGACATGGATGGCCCAAATTGTTAGACACGTGAACAAAACGCCATAACGTTTTTCAAGTCTTCGGCCAATTTTGATGAAAAATGGACCGAAATAGTCCATGCCTGTAGCAGTGAAAGGCTTTTTATAAATAATGAACCTTTCGATTGGTGGGTTGAGCTCCATGAGCTTGTTGTCGTTTACAACCTTGGCATGAGCGTACAGCTTTATTTACTATCGTTCCTAACTTTGGCATCCAAAATTATCTTCGCAACTCATTCATTACGGTTTGAATCCCTTGATGACCGTTTTTTCGGTGGAAATGTTGAATCATCTTTCGCGTGTATGCATGGTTCTCATCAATTTTCATAATTCTGCTCGGAATTCGAATGATTTCATCAGGATCGAAAAATATCGAGATTTTATGGAGTCTTCCACTACTATTTTTCATACCTTTTTTCAAATTATGTATGTCCACTTGAAAACAAGCACTCTGAACGGCTTTCCACCAAAGTTTTTCACTCCACTCCATTTCTCTCAAAGAAATGAATTGTTGAGTTGTCCTTTTATCTTTGTTTCTCCTGATGTTATCCAAGAATCTTTTGATCCTCGAGGTGATTCTCAGCAATATAATCCATGAATGATGGGATTTGATTACAGGCCAACAGTCTTTGAAATATTCTGTTATCAACATGACATGCTCATGGCATTCTGCAAGAATATCCCTATTCACAACATTTTCAGGTATCCTAGGCCACTTCCTTGGGTGTTTATAAAAAAAATTTCACCTACTCTCGAGGCAACAGAAGTCTAGAGCTTTTTCTCAGTTCTCAACCAATGTAAAACAGTTCGTGAGTCACACCAGAAGTACTCTCCAGAAAGCTTCAAGTTCAGATGTTTCAATACTTCCTTACATAGTTTAGAACCCATTAGAGCAGCTGTGAGTTCGAACTTAGGGATGGTCAATGTTTTTGAAGGAGTAACTCTTGCCTTCGATGCAAATAGAATTACTTGCACTCGATTATCGAACTCAATTCTCAAATATACTGCAGAGGCGTATGCATCCTCACTGGAATCAGGAAAAACATGTAACTGCATATCTACAAAATCATTTCTGTCTTTCGAATAACAGCGTGGAATCTCAAGGTTCATGGATTTTTTCAAATGATCTAACCATGATAACCAGGTAGTGAACATTTTATCTGAAATGGAATCATTCCAACCAATACCGGCTCTCCAAATAGTTGGAAGAAGCATTCTTACTCTGATGGTGATTATTGAGAGGAGTCCAAGCGAATCATAAATGAACATTACCAATTTCAAGACTTCTCTCTTGGTCGGAACTTTTTGCCACTCAGTATTTCAGCAGGAATTTTGTGGAATTTGATATTGAAATCGAAAATATCTATTTAAGCGTTCCAGTTCATCCCTAGGACCCTATCTTCGTGAACGTGTTTATCAACTTTCGAAGTAGTTTTGCTTGATCGTAAGTGCTCGGGTATCTCATTGATAACTTTTTGGGAATTGGAAATGAAATTTCTAATTTCGAATCCTTCCCTGCCATGAACAAAAATTACGTCTTTTATCAGTTGAGTAGCATCTTCTGTCGGATCTGATCCATGCAAGTAATCGTCAAAATAATGATTTTCGCTGACAGCTCTCGCAGCTCTGCTATGCGTTTGAGCATACAATTGAGCATTATGATTTTTGACAAATTGCGCCATAAATGGAGAAAATGTGGTACCAAATAGCATTGCAGTCATTTTGTAGACTCTTGGAGGGGTGTTTGGTTTGGGATAACGCCACAGGAAGCACTGAGAATATGAATCTTCCTCGGCAATTCTGACTCTGTTGAACATTTCTCGGATGTCACTGGCAAATGCAATTTTATATGTTCGAAATTTGATCGAAATTCCGAAGAGGGATGTCAACATATCAGGTCCAGCCAAAAGAAAATCATTGAGGCATTATCCACTGCTTCTGGCTGCTGCGTCGAATACGACTCTGGTTTTACCAATTTTATTAGGATTATTTACCGCGATATGAGGTGAATACCAAATACGTTTAACTCTGTGGAGGTTCTTATTGCTAACATGAGTAACATACACTTTATCGAACAATTTGTTGATTTCATTGCAGTACGCGCTGGCAAGCGGTTTATCTCGAAGTAATCGTCTTTCCAAGCATTGAAGCCTTTGTAGAGCCATAGGTTTTGAATCAGGAAACTGAAATTCATGATTTTTCCAGGGCAATCCAACTCCGTATTGTCCATTTCGAAAATGAATTGATTTTTCCACGATGGAAATAGCTCCCACTTCCTCTGCGGTTTGCCTTTTGTCCAGTTTTATAACTGAAACTCCTAAGTTTTCGATTTTCATGTAAGATTTGACCATTTCATGGAGAGTTTCATTTGCTTGTTCACAGCATGAAAATATTTGTTCAGAGGCTCCATTCTGGAGAGTTCTTGTGGTTCCATGTAGAGTCCACCCTAGTCGAGTTTTCGATAAAATAGGGTAACTTGGATCAGGCTGAATGATTTGTCGGGAAACTATTAGATTCGCATTATTTTGCCCGATGAGTAAAACTGGTTTATCTACATCCCTAAAATCTGATTCAACTTGTTTCATGAACGGAAACCTCGTAATGATTCGATTCAAATCATATTTCTGGCCTGGTAAATCCAAATGATCAATGGTTCTAACATTGCGAAGTTCGTAGAAAGTTGTCGACTTCTTCCCCGATATCTCCTGTTCAATTATTCGAGATTTCTCTTGGTATCTATATATTTCTCCCGTCCATTTGCAGCATAAAGGAGAAATCGGGCCAAATGTTTAGAATTCCATTCGGTCCTTTCACTTTGACTGGGATGATTTTCAAAGTGTCCCAAGACTGATTCCAGATATATTCGCAGTGATCTCAGAGGATTTGGAATGATCAATAGCATATTTATGAAGTGAACTATGATGGTAACTGTTACAATTGTTGATTACGCATTCTTTGCGTGTTTTACATTTGCCATGGTGTTGGCGCAAACAGCAATAGCAGACTTTACAGTTTTGTACCATTTTCCACTTTCGTTTAAAAATCTGCGTTTCGAAAATGTGTACAGTTTTCTATGGAACGTTTGTCTGAGATACAAATCTTGTCTGTTTTTCGTGTTTTTTCGTAACTTTGACTACTGCGATGATTTTCTTTCTTCTCGTAGAATGAATTACTGCATGGTTTTTCAAAATTTGTCTCACTTCTGGATAAGAAAGTAATCTCCGATAGTTTCTTGTTGACTTTCAATATTTTTCTCTATTAGATATCTACCCCATTGTGTGAGTAGGTGGGGAGGAAGTTTAACAACGAAACTGGCTCATAATTGTCTTTGGTCGACTAGTTTGGTTAGATCACCATCTAAGACAGCAGCGATATTTCTTATTGTACGGCTGGAGTCTGTGAACGATTCCAAATTATCTACTGTTGGTAGTTGATGGGATTTTCGTAACAATTCTTCCATAATATGTTCTGGACGACCATATTTCTGGTTCAAAATGTCAAGGATTTCATTTGGATCGGAAGCTGTTATCAAAAGCATCTCAACAGTTTTCCTAGCTGTTCCAACTAAACTACTGTTGAGCCTCAATAAATTTTCTTCCGGAGAAAAATTACATGCAGCATTTGACAGCTTGTATTGGGAAAAGAATATGGGCCATTTTAAACACGATGAACCATCAAAAGTCATTAAATGATTTCCATCTGTTTGTCTGCTTAACATGTTGATTGATTTCGTTAAATTTTCAATATATGCTTTCGACTCTGATTGTCGATTTTTACTCAAATGGATTACCCAGTTTGTTGGTCCATTCTTGAACATACAATTGTTTCGAATCTCGTGAAATATCGCTCTCAGAATCCTCATTGGGAGACATAGCCTCAGAACCTGAACCGGACTGTATTTAAAAAAACTCATCATATTTTTGAAGCGATTCTTTTTTGGATTTGAGACGTGCTTCACATATTTAAGGAAGTTTCTGATATTTGTTTAACTCCATCTGTTTAGGAATGATTTCTTCGATTGGGGCGTGATTAGATTTCATTGCATTTATTTCACTTTCGTGCATTACGATTCTTTCTTGTTTACAGAAGAATTCGTTCCGTAATCCTTCGATTTCGTTGTGAATATTAAGTAGTTTGGACTTTCTATAACAGGTTTTCTTCGAAAGAGAGCTGGGTACGCTCTTCAATGAGAACGAAGTACTGCTTTTTGTTTTTGTTTGCGACTTTTGGCTTGCGGCACTGTCGTTTAGAATGTTCATGACACCTTCAATGAAAGTTTTTGCTGAATTACTAATGGTAGAACTATTGGCATACTGCGAATTGAAAAGAGCGCAGATTTCTTCTAGACTGGAAGCGCTCAAATTCTTGCACATCAAGTCAACATGACTTCTGCACTCTCCAGATTTGAATTCGAACCCAAAACCAGAAAAAAAAAGTATATTTCTCTTTACTGATGTTTTCTTGGTCGCATGTTTTCCATATAATGCATAATAAAGATCTTCCATGATTCTCGGAGTGATATTTTTCAGTTTCGCTTCGATGCCTGCATCTCGCAACATTTCAATTACCATTTTTTTTGTTTCTTGGCAGTATTTCCAAAGTGCTGTATCCGATAGACTCGAAGGACCAATTTGTTAATGAAATTAACTCTTTTTCGAAGAACTATAATGTTTTTTTATATTTGTTTAACTCAGAATCATCTAATGTCAAACTCAATATATGTGACAAGACAAAAGTAGAACAACAGGGTCGTGATGTCAGGTTACTCATACTCATACCTTATCTTCATTTTCAGCGACAGGGCCATTAATTCAATCACAAGTCCAAATTTCATGAACGGTACCATGCATGAATGCATATATTAAGATTAGGTTGATTTTTTGAGTAATATAGAGGGTATTTTCAATAAAGGTGCGCACTACAATTTGTTTTTTCGTTATAGACTTTGTTTCAGATAGGGATATATTATTGTTCACATAATCAATGACTTTTTCAGAAGTTCACTAGACCACAACTATGATATCATCATAGCCGTGGAACCTTGGTTGCAAGAAGGAGTCATAAATGAGAAAATAATTAATAAAAATATGTTCAACTTGGTAAGAGCAGACAGAGACTTGCTAATAATTAATAAAAACACAAGGGAAAGAGTTCTGATTGCCTTGACAAAGGAATCCAAATTCGTCACAAAAGAAAAAAGAATTGCGGGGTTTTTGAAGCTCTAGTTGTTAATTCCAAAGCAGATGTGAAAAGGAGAGGGTGCTGGGTAGGCTGAAGGCGCAGAATCCAGACATGAGGATAGCGAGGTGGTGCACTTTCCACCAAGAGGTGAAAGTGAACCCTCGAGGACACCTCTTCGTCTTCCGAACCGGAGACGAGGATATAGTTGTCCTCAAGAAAAAGTCAATGAGGATAAGCTACGCGTTAACCTCATTGGCCATGAGGGTTACTGAAAAGGAAGGTACCTCTGAAGACCCGAGGTCCTTGGAAGTCGAGCCACCTAAAGTGGATATTGGCACCGAGGTCACCAAGGGTCCCGAAAAGGACGACGAAACATCTGCGAAGATGACAGACGACGACCTGACGGAAGAGGCACCTGACAACAAAGAGGTCGTCGCTCCCCTACTGGAGGAGCAGATGGACCTCGAATAGAGTCTCAACCCGAACGACCTCGCAATGGGCAAGGACTTCGGAAAAGAAATGAAAATAATACAATGCAACCTCCAACACAGCAGGACAGCTACGGCAACACTATGTCGCCGCCTTGATGTGTTGGAGGATGCAATAGCTTTGATCCAGGAACCCTGGATAATTAGGACCAGAATCACTGGTTTCGGTAACTTGACTGGTCAAATTTTTAGCTCACCAAGCAATCAGCAACCCAGGATAGTCGTTAACGCTCCCAGGAAATGCAGAGCCTTTCTGGTGGCACAACTCTGCACCTCAGGCCTTACTGCGGTTAAAGTGGAATGTCCAGACGGAAAGGGCAAATATACGGCGTTGACACTCGCATCGGTGTACCTCCCCTCAGATGCAGCCACTCTACCACCCACTAGAGAGATGGAAGTGCCAGTGGACCACTGCCTAAACCAGAGAATGGAGCTGATTTTGGGCTGCGACTCAAACTCTCACCACCTGAGCTGGGGCAGCAAGGATATCAACGCCCGAGGTTAGTCTATTCACGAATACATAATTAAGAAAGACCTAGCAATCTTGAACAGGGGCACGGAGCCGACATTCATTAACGCCCGTAGCCAAACATTAATATATCTTACGCTGGCGACAGACATGATATCAAATAAAATTCAAGACTGGCAAGTGTCTGATCATATTTCTATGTCAGAGCATCGCTGGTTGACATATACGATAAACCAGGATCTCAGGACCACTGTGAAATCCCGCGATCCGAAAAGGACGGATGTAGCTCTATACAATCGACTCTTAAAAGGAGCACTACGGGAGGCAGAGGCCATGACTCCTGGCAATAGTGGAGAATTGGAAAGGTACACGTTATCAAGTCAAAACAAAATAGACATTGCCTATAAGGAATCCTGTACAATGAGGATGGTACAGACAGAAGGCACAACCAATGAATGGTGGTGCCCTGAACTGGAACACCTCAGAAAGACAGCGAGAACGACCTTTAACAAAGCAAAACGAACAAAACTCGAAGAGGACTGGGAAATATATAAAGCCAACCTCAGAGAGTTCAAAAAAGTCTGCAGAAAGAAGAAAAGAGAAGCCTGGAGAGCCTATTGTGAGGCAATCGAAGATTTCCCGCAAGTCTCAAGGCTACAGAAGGCACTCTCAAGCGACCACCATGAGAGTATCGGCATCCTGACGAGGGAAAATGGCGACAAAGCCGCCAACCTCCAAGAGAGCGCCAAAATTCTTATGGAAACTCACTTCCCAGGTTCTGCCTTCCCAGGAACGACAAACCGGGCGGAAGTACCAATAACACCCTCACAATACGACTGGCAATTTGCTAGCACTATAATTGATAAGGACAAGATGAGGTGGGCCATATCGGGCTTTTTCCCCTTCAAAGCACCAGGACCTGACGGTATAAGACCAGCCCTACTACAATGGGGATTGAATATTCTTATGCCGCACCTGGTCGGAATATTCAGAGGCTCATCAGCTCTGAGTTATGTTCCCAGTAAGTGGAGAGAAGTACGAGTGGTGTTTATACCTAAACCAGGAAGAATGGACTACATCTTACCAAAAGCATTCCGACCAATTAGTCTCACATCGTTCTTTCGGATAACAATGGAGGGGCTGTGCAAGCGGTATATAACAGATCAGGTATTAGTTCACAATCCACTCCATCCAAATCAGCATGCATGTACTCCGGGAAGGTCCACTGATTCGGCCCTTCACCAAGTGGTTGGCAGAATCGAGAGATCATTGGATAATAAAGAATCCATCCTGGGTATATTCATAGATATCGAAGTAGCGTTCGATGAAACGACCTTCTCAACTATCACCCAGCAACTTAACACCAGGAACATACCCCTGGTGGTAGGAGAATGGATACTCAAGATGCTCTCTAGTAGAGCAATAAGTATAAATGTAGAAGACATTACTGTGAGAGGACTGGTCATGAGGGGATATCCGCAGGGAGGGGTCTCATCACCCCTTCTTTGGAACATAGTCCTGAATACCCTGATTAATCACCTCAACAATAGTGGTTTCTACACAATTGTATATGCAGATGACATAGTTATCTTGCAGACCGACAAATTTGTGAACACACTGTGCGATACAGCGCAGGATGGTCTCAAATTGATAGAAACATGGTGTAAAGAACAATCACTGTCGATCAATCCCAAGAAGACGGAGATGGTCCTTTTCACTAGAAAAAGAAGCTTATCGGCCTTGAAACCCCCCTAAATCTTCAAAAGCAAACTAAACTTCTCTGAAGAGGTGAAATACCTCGGTATTACCCTCGACAGGAAGTTAACATGGAAGTCGCACATTCAGAGCAGAGCAAAAAGAGCATATGTGGCCTATGAGCAGTGTCGGAGGTCAGTGGGACGCACATGGGGTCTCTCGTCCCGTGTAGTCACCTGGATCTACACTGCAATAATAAGACCTATGTTAACGTACGGAGCCATTGCATGGGGACCGAAAACTCTACAGGCAACGGCCATCCAGAAACTATATCAAATACAGCGAATGGCTTGTCTGAACATCACAGGAGCCATGAGAACAACACCAACCGCAGCAATGGAATTAGTTACTGGTCTGACACCTCTGGACCTGCAGGTCAAGGAGGTTGCGCTAACGGCCATGCTACGATTGCGCACGGCTGGTGTAAACCCCGAAGTAGGAATGGGTCAACTGAGGCTGGGTCTGTAGAGGAAGGCACTCACTGCGGTGCCTCTGCTACAGGCAGCCAGTGGCGCAATTGAACCCAGGTTTGTGTTCAATAAACCCTACAAAATACAGATAAAACAGAACACTGAGGCGGATGCTGCAAATGCAATACGCATATACACAGACGGCTCAAAAACCAAGGAAGGATCAGGATGTGGAGTTTACTCCAGATCACTTAGCCTAAGGATAAAGTGGGAAATGGGGGAGAATACCAGCGTGGTTCAAACAGAACTGGCTGGTACCTCAATCGCCACAAAAGAGCAAACCAGAAAAGGAATTTCTGGCAAGAATAATAATCTGCACTGATAGTAGACAAGCCCTACTAACCTTGAATAGACAACGTATTATTTCAGGGTGAGCACTAGAGTGCCACCAAGATTTATCTAACGCCTCGGTAGATAATAATATCATACTAAGGTGGGTGAAAGGGCACGACAGGAGCGAAGGTAACCGCAATGCTGACTCTTTGGCCAGGTTGGCAGTTGGACTGAAAATTTTGGAACCAGGTGACACCCATGGCTTGACGACTTCGACAATTGCGGAACTAGCCAAACGTTACACCCATACTCAATCCCTTAAGAGATGGGATGAAACCAATTGATGCAGTTTTGCCAGGATCACTCTGGGCGACCATGAGAAGCTGAATCCAAATTAATATTTGGCGATGACCAGGAAGAACCTACGTTCAACAGTGGGATTTTTGACTGGACACTGTCAACTAAAGAAACACCTCCATATTATGGGGCTAGTGGACACACCTCTATGCAGGATGTGTGAACAGGAAGATGAAACTGAAAGGCATGTCTTATGTGAATGTCTGGAGCTATCGTCGATAAGAGAGTGTGTGTTTGGTGAGTCTTAGCCTACACCTGCCGATATTAAGGACATGTCCCCTGGTGACCTGTCCTCCTTCCTGGATAAGGCAGGATGGACAATGTCCTAGGAGGGCGACTTCTTGGGAGGATGTACAATGGGCATATTGTGGCCTAAGTGCTGTGGGTCTACACTCGCCCTCTCTTGTCTACAGATATACATATATATATATATATATATATATATATATATATATATATATATATATATATATATATATATATATATATATATATATATATATATATATATATATATATATATATATATATATATGCTCTCTGGAACTTCCGGTTGAACCGCGTCTGGAATTTTTCTTATTTCGACGTTTCGGCTCCCACTTTGGAGCCATTCTCAAGACTGCTTGACTTGGTGGCGAGGCCTAAGTCTTCTTAACCCCCAGCACTTATCTTGACAGAGTGAAGATTGTGGTTTGGTGGATGGAGGGATGGTCTTTATAGCTGTATGAGAATCCGACGTTGTTGAAAATTTCGGACTGTATACATGTCTGGTTTGAGAAGTATTAATTAATGGATTTGTTCGAAGGGATAACAATGGTTTCCAGGAATTGGGGAGTCTTTGTGAGTCGTCTCGTTTGTTGAGGCATTGAGGGCGTTTTTCGATTTCTATTGCTTCGCGAATGATTCTGGAGTGGAGTGTTTTTGCTGTGGCGATGTTCTTCGTGTTGTTGAAGTCATTTTTGAGCCCGGTTTCGTGGTGGTGTTTGAAGAGAGTCGAGGTCATGTCCGAATTACGTACTGCTAGTTCGTGCTCGTAGGACCTGTTTGATATTCCTCGGTTCGTCTGTCCTATATATGTTCTCGGGCAGTCGTGGCAAGGAATTTCATATATTCCTTGTGATTCGTTGGGTATTGTATCTTTAGGTGAGCGCAGGAAAGAGGATATATGATTGTTTGCTGTGAAAACTGTCTTGATGTCGTATTTTGTCAGAATTCGGCTCACTTTATCAGTGACACCCCGAATGTAAGGAAGGAAAGCTTTCAGGCATTCAGCCGGGTCATCCGGTGGTTTGGGATGCGAGAAGCGGGTTTGTTGGCGTTGAATGGTTCTCTGGATCTGGGGGTTGAAATAATCATTTTGAAGAAGGGCAGATGTGAGCTTCTTCAGCTCACTGGGTCTATTTTGGTCATCTGTGAGTTTGATGGATCTATTGATAAGAGAATTCAGTACGGAGCTCACCTAGGCTGGATGGTGAGAGTTGGCATTAATGTTTGGCTCAAATTATTGGGATCTGATGTTTTGTTCATAGAATGTTTTTCGTTATTAATATGTGTCATTTCTGAAAATGTTATTTTGGTTATATTTGTTTCTCTATCCAAAATTTCTGGGTGTTCAAAATCCATCTTGTGATCCTCAATGTTGACGTGTTCACTCAAAGCGCAAACATCAACGTTTCGTCTACAGTCGCTTTTATGTGGAATAATGCGACTATTTGAGGGTCTAGAGTCTAGATGTGTGGCCTATATATCTTTTAGAACAACCCATGCATGAAATTTTGTGCACTAAGTTGGATTTTTGTTTGTTCAATATTGGGGTCTTAACTTTTCTATATAATTTGAAGATAGTGGTGACATTTCTTTTGGAAATTATAAAGTTGTTATTTCGAAATACATTAATTGATTTTGGTGTTAGTTCTTGAATATAAGGTAATGATTTATAAATGAAAGGTTGTACTGAATCGTTATTTTCATTTTGAGAACTAATGGAAACTATTTTTTCACAAAAAATTATTCTATTTACTGAACTTTTTGGATATGAATTTTCAATTAGAATTCTACTTGACATGGATAAGCTCTTGTTTTGTAAACTGGGATGACTGATTCTGATAATTCTGTTCTTTTAAGATTTGATCGAATTGATCTTCTTTTTATTTGAATGATAGGAATGGTAGTTGATAAATCTATTACTAGATATAGGTTTTCTATACCATTGTGTGATGATGATATTTTGTTCTGATCTGATCAATTTCATGTCTAAAAATGGAATAGAATTTTCCCACATGATATTCATTACATAAAGATTTGACATACTTCAATATTCTTCAATGTTTTGTCTGTTTGTTTTGTACCAATTTATATATTATTCTCACGTCAGTGAGTGTACTATATTTCTATCTTTACAAAATATCATCCAATGTATTATTTTTAGTTGTCCTGACGAAGGTAATAAATATACCGAAAGCTCGACTAATAACAAAGAGTCCTCTTTGTAATTGCCCACAAACTTGACTGCAACCTTACAAAATCAATCGAAATATATATATATATATATATATATATATATATATATATATATATATATATATATATATATATCCAGCTTGACCTTTCGGAGAGATGTTTGTTTTCTACCGGCATGGGAGTCATGGTTTGACCATTGTCAAAAGTGAAAAAGACTAATAGGTTTGGGTACTGAGCTTTCTTTACTATGAACATATTGAACATATATGTGCTAATATGAATATAAAAATTAAATAAAACTGTTTTTGCAAAAAAAATCAAACATGTGATTCGATCAGCCTGTTTTCCCTTTTGTACCCGGCCTTGCAGTTGCCATCATCATTCCAATATGTTTCTAAATAAGGTTCTTCAATCAAATTGACTGAATATTCTCACTGACTAACGGATAATTGCCATTAGGTCCGCCCGCTCGAGAAATATTCTTACAGTAATGTTTGAAGAAATTTTCAGGCCGCGCCAATAACCCTCCTTCAAAATCTTCTCTCACGGTGATTTCTCTTGAAAACTATAAGAAGATAATGCTGATCTTATACTGTCTGGAGAACATGCTATATCCACGGTCTGAAAATCAGTCTTGACCCAGCCCGCTTTGATTGACCTAGATGCCGGTTCTACAAAACTTCTTGTGGTGAAGAACAAATTATTCAATTCCATTACTGTCTCTCTTCTTTCTTTCGAAATATTCATCAGTTTTTCAATTCAATATACTGAATCAATGCTTCTATTTTGCGACGACATGAGTTCCCAGCCTGATTGGCGAGCTCTTGAATTATCAGTTTTCGACCCAAAGACAGGCCAGAAGAATGAGGTGTCTTTGTCTTCTCTGAAGTGGCCTTCTTTCAAAGACAACAGTGTTATATCGTGTACCCTACGACTGAAGGCTAAAAGGAGCAAGAGTGCTGTATGTCGGGATTATAGCTTTCTAGATCTTCACAAAAAACTCAAGTATTTCCCCACATCCTGCGGCCTTAGCACCATATTATGAATTCTTTCCAGGTGGAACGATATGTTGTCTTTGTTGATTAACGCCATGCTGACTGGAGTAAAATTATATCTTTCTGGTTCCAATCTGCCGTCACCGAGCCGCGCAGCCCGTATTTTCCATGCCTCCAAATGAAATTCCTGTACATTCGGAAGGGATAGATTGTTCGACAGGTCTATTAGGTGCAATGGTAACTTCCTCATTTGGAAAGGTGCGTCTAAGGCTCTGTTATTGATGTCTGGCCTCCAAAACAATCAAAATGTACGTTCCCTTCGAAAGTTCAGATGTTGCAGCACTCTCGGTACTAGTGCTGAAGGAGGGAATATCCATCCTAGTCGGCATGACCGTTTCTGACTATTACTCCTCCCAGTGCCAGTCTGGTAATAGTTTTTTTTGGGATAGGCAATCCGCTATATCGTTGTACTTCGCCGGGACGTAATACGAAATCAGACGAAATTTGGTTTTGAGCGGCAAGTAATAATTTTTTTTTCACCATCTTCAACAAAATCAAGGACTTTGTTTCCCCTTCTATCCTTATACAGTGTCCGGCAAAAAGTTCGCAGCATATGAAAAACTTTTTTATTATTGATTTCTCAAAAAAATATCATTCTTGATGAAGAGCTCTGCTTTATCCCAAACCTGAATTACATACACCAGAATTGAATTTTTCACGACACTATACGAGGGAGATGAAAACACATGCTATATGATATGATCCCATTACTTTATTCTTCACGGCAGAATTCAAATCATAGCCCCCTATGACCATTTTGATTTTTCAACTTTTTTCCCATTTTCTCCTCATCGCCCTGTACGATATGAGGAATACTGTGTTAGATGAATGGCATATTGTTAGATATGATGATATCACTCCAACGATATCCTCACCTTCCTCGCTTCTATCAGAAAATCACATTTATTGAAATATGTGACGGAATGTCGCAAAATCTTGCCGCAAATAGTAATTAAAACTGAATTGTCTCCAAAGTATTATACCCAAATAGAAATTTATTTATTTTCACACTACGAATAACGTATTTTTTCATACAAATATGCCCCATTATTCTGTGGAGGGCTACATTTTCGATACACTACATTGAACGGCGTGAATTGTGGACATCTTTTATTATCTGGTAGTTATTCTCCGAATAAAATCAGGAATTGTAAAATATGATAATTTTTTTATAGTTTCTCATCAGACAGCATCTACAAAATTTCATTGAATTATTCACCTTGAAAAATGTAAAAGAGAAAATTTTAGCGCACCGGCTGGGAATCAATCCTGGGACCTTTCGGTCACCAGGCGACCGTTCAACCACTGCGATAATCACCGCATTTTACTGTAACCGATTGAGATACAGAACATTTTCCGATCACAGTTGGCTTCGAAAACGAATTCTATTTATAAACAAATCATTTTTGACGTATCAAGAATAATAGCTTCAATAAAAAATCTGATAAAAAAAATCTGTCAGTAATTTCAGTAGTTTTTCAATTCAATCATGGCTGATCGACTAACTATACAGGAAAGAGTGGAGATCGCGATGATACATGGTGACAATTATCTTACTTGTAGAAAGACTGCCGATATTTTCAATGAGAGACATACAGGTGAAAACGTTCATAATTTAACAATCACAAGAATTCTAAAAACATTCAGGGAATCTGGATCGGTTTCGAAAAAATCCAAAGTACTGCATAGACGAGCGGTAACTGAAAATGAGGAAACTGTTATGAATATTATGCTACCTACGGTTGAAAATCCAAGAGTTTCATTGTCGCAACGAAGATACAATTTTGGTATATCCAAACGATCAATGAGAAGAGTTTTAGCTAATAATAATTTCAAGCCGTATAAACCAAAATTCATACACACTTTGAAACCGAGAGGTCCGGATAATCGCTTGGATTCCTGTTTCTGGTTTCGGTCTATGATAGAAGATAACAGATAATTATCGAAAAAATTCTTTACAGTGACGAGTCAACTTTCACATGAAATGGGGTAGTCATTTCCCAGAATTGCAGGTGGTGAGCAGATAGTAATCCCCATTTCAGGATACAATGTAGAGATTAACATCACTTCAAAAATAACGTCTGGTGCGGAATTCTTAATAACATTATTGTTGGACCAGTATTTCTCAGACCACTGAATTCTGCGAGATACTTAAGACTGCTGCAAACACTTCTCTCCGCGTATTTCGATGATATTCCATTGGACATGAGAGCTGAAATGTGCTTCCAACAAGACGGTGCATCCATACATTCCATGAGAGAAGTGAGGAGGTGGTTGAACAGAACATTTCCAAACCAATGGATTGGAAGATATTCCAATGAGGTCACAGGACCTCACTCCTTTGGATTTTTTTTATGGGGATATCTCAAGGAAAAGGTGTACTCAAGAAGACCTTTTCAAAATATATATCATCTGAAGAATACTATCAGGGATTGTATACGGGGAATAACTCCCCAGATACTATGAAATGTTCACGATGCAATGCATCGCCGTACAATGCAATGCATTGAAAATAGAGGACAGCACAAAGAATGAACCCTAGGGCATATTTGTGTAAAAAAATGTTATTCATATCCTGAAAATAAATTAATTCTCATTTTCGCCTCATATCTTGGAGATAATTCATTTCTGACAGAAGCGAGGAAGGTGAAGATATCCATGGAGTGATATCATCATATCTAACAATATGCCATTCATTCAGTACAGTATTACTCAAATCGTACAGGGCGATGAGGGGAAAATGGGAAAAAAAGTTGAAAAATTAAAATGGTCATAGATTGCTATGATTTGAATTCTCTTGATCCTTTTGACTTTTGATCCTACCATGAGAAATTAGGTGGTGGAATCATATTTTCTCGAAATTGAAGCATGTTTTTTTATCTCACTCGTATAGTGTCGTGAAGAATTCAATTCTTGTTTTTGCAATTCAGGTTTGGGATGAAGCAGAGCTTTTTATCAGGAATTGTTTTTTGAGAGATCAATAATAGAAAAGTTTTCCATATGCTGCGAACTTTATACCGGACACTGTATATGCAATAACCGTCCTGTTGTCTGATTGTACAATTATTGCTGATCGATTGTAAAGAACCTCGAGGTTTTCTTTCAAGACAATCCAAACCGTTCATAGCTCCTTCATATTGAAATGCTAGTTATTCTGGTGCTGCGACTGTATTCACGAAGAAGGTTGGGTTTTGATGAAAAATCACTCCTGTTTTGGATACCTTCTGTTTCCACCAAAGACAACTCACCCAAGCCTTTGCTGATAAGCGTACGTTTTTGGTTGGCTGTGTACCAGTTCCCTAGTGCTCAGACTAGTAAGGTGAACTGACAACAGTGCGCGGTGAAGTGAGGGGAACGGTACGGGGCGTACAGACAGAAGACAGAAGGGTGGACAGTGAGCGTTAGGCGCTTGTTAGTTGAACAGCTCACTCTGTAGCCTTACCAAATATCGTATTTAAAACACCTATTTTTTGTATTTGTCACCACATGGTTGAATATACGTAGATAGTTTCAGAACACACGTCGATTCAATTCTAGAACCAGTCGAACCCTGACAAGAATCGCATCTCATGAAATTGGCACCCAATAAGTGGCAGAATCATTAGGCATGTGAAGTGAAACCTAAGTAAAAGTGCATTTACCCCAGTTGAATTCGGGGAACATAAGATTGTCAATTGAGGAAGAAGCAAATCTCCATAGGAGCCGGCGAAAGCAGCGAGAAGGAGCCGGCGAAAGCAGCGAGAAGCGGCAGATACCGAGAGCGAGACAGAGAGGGACAAATCCGATTCAGAGGCGAGCGGGAAAAGGATAGAGGACTCGTGCAGACCAAACCGACTTTTGGAAGCGGGAAATGCGCATAGCAACAGGCAGCAACGACAGGGAACAACCTTGGTGAGCTCGTTTCATGTTGTAAACAAACATTTTTACGCCGCTAACTCGTTCTTCTGTGGGTATCGAGTACTGACTGGGGGCGGAAATAGAGACACTTTATTATTTGGGACAAATACGTACTTACATAGGTACCTTTCAAAGGGACTGAAAATATTTATTGATTTGTTCTTCTCAAATATTGTACCTATGTGTATATATTATCTAGCTTTGAGAAAATAGTGGTGATTGCCAAAAATTGTTCGAAATGACCAAAGACAAAAAGACTGGAAGAAAGAATAACAAACCGGTTGAAGATATGAGTATGTTGAATTAATCCGAAAATAATTCCGATGATATAGCGCAGTCTTTAGAAACACATGACTTGAAAGACAACAGTTAGCGTCAGAAATGTTACAATTGAAACAAATAGTTGAAAATTAGGGGGGTCAAATATGACTTTTGAGTGGTAAAAAATACATCCGATGACATTTTTAAAAAAAGTAAATGAATTGTTTACCGATGCAGGGGTGCCGGACGACAATAAAATTAACTTGGCTATTAATAATCTACGCGGAATAGCGGCGGACTGGGCGGCGATCAAAGAGGACTCGTTTAATAATTTCGGTGATTTTGAGTATGCTTTCAAGGAACGATTCTGGGGGGGTAGAGAAACAAAGGAATTTGTTTTTGGAATTAAATTATGGAAAGTTTGAAGGTGAAAGACGGGGAGAAAACCGTGCAGACTATTTTATTAATATGGTTACGCAAGCAAATTTTTTAGAGGAAAAAATCCCTGAGAGTAAGCTAACCGAGATGTTGTCCAAACATTTTTCAGTTGAAATTCAAAGAGGGACAATAACGCAAGGACTGAACAGTATTGAATGTATAGAGATATATTCGAGAAAAATCGACGAAACGTATTGCACCGATTGGAGAAGACAAGGGAGTAATAGACGGGACGAAGAAGGGGGTCATAATAGATAGGATCAGAGGCGTAGAAATGAAAGGGGTAACGTGGAAAACAGGCGGAAAAAAAATGCAAGGAATAATTCTAATAATGGCGGAAATGGTGACGTGTACTCTATTAATACATTTGATGAGGAACCCGCGGAGTATTTACTTGGTGAATCAGATGAGGAAATAGACGTAGGAAGTATGAGAGAGGTTAAATCACCGGTTATACAAATTACGTTGGGAAATATAAAATTGAGGCGTTGTTAGATAGCGGTAGCGAAGTATCGGCCATCTCAGAGGAATATTTTAGTCGTATTCGTAAAACCTTCGTAAATATTCCGGTATTGCCGGTTACGAAAACAGCAGCAAATTCTGCTGACCGTTTCTTTGGGAGAAGTTGAGTGTGAGCTTAAATGTTTGGTTATTCCAGGGTTGAATAAAAATGTAATACTGGGGGTAGATTGGATGGAGAGTTATAAAGCGGAGATTAATTTTGAGCATATGATACTTAATTTCATACATCAAAACCAAAAATATCAATTGAATTTCCAATATGGGTATAAGGAATCTTTTTCTCTCTTTATTGATGAAACACAAAATATTGAAGTCAATTAAATTGATAAGGTGCACTCGTATTCGGAAAGACATCGTTAAAACTTTTTTTTTATGCTTATAATTATTATCGACGATTTCTCTCGCGTATATTAGATAGTCGATGGTATTGGGGCCTGTTTCAGTGCGATCTTCAATTATAATTTATTTTTTCTTGATTCGTTAGATATCTTCAGGAATTAAAGAATAAAAAAGGCTGTTACACATGAAAAAATTCTCTTTTGGATTTTTTAATGTAAGATCTCTGCTTTCAAATTTTGATGATTTCAGGGCATTTATCACTGATGAGAACTATGATGTATTGGGAATCTGTGAGACCTGGTTGACTGAAGAAACCCCTGATTATTTGTTACAAGTTGATGGCTATAATTTTATTAGAAAAGATAGAGGTCCGAGAGGAGGCGGTGTTGGTATATATATCAAATCTAATATGAATTATGAAACTTTAGAGGTGGGTCAATGCGAAGCTGTCGAACAGCTTTGGGTAAGTTTTAATATTGGTATAGTCAAATACATTTTCGGCACTCTCTATAGGCCACCGAATAAAAATTTCACTGATTTTCTCAATAATTTTGAAGTTAATTTATCAGAATTTGTTCCCCTTTGTAATGATATCATATGTGGAGGTGATATCAATATCAACCTCCTCGACTTTGAGAATAAAAGTACCGAATTATTCAATAACTGTATCGATACTTTCAATTTAAAGCAAATTGTAACTGAACCTACCCGAATAACAAGTACTACTTCCACCCTCTTGGATGTTATTATTATTTCGAATGAAATCAATCCTTTGGATTATGGATGTAAGAACGGTTTCTGTATTTCTGATCATCAACTCGTGTTTGCCACTTTAGATGTTAACATTAAAACAAGTATTAACAAAACATATTTTACAAGAAATTTAAAAATTATAGACAAGGAATTGCTAGAATACTTCCTACTAATCGCTCCCTTCGAAGATGTATACCGGCTGGATGATGCTAATGATAAAGTTATATGTTTCAATCGAATTCTTCTGAATATATTTGACACATTAGCGCCAGTGACTGCCAGGAAAATGAAAAAACCAAGACCACCATGGCTCACTGACAATATCAAACTCATGATGTCATTGCGCGACAAAGCCTTCAAAAAATATAAGCGAACTAAAAATGAAAATCACTGGCAATATTACAAGGACCTTAGAAATTTGACTAATTCTTCTATCAAAAACGAAAAGAAGGCATATTTCAAACATTCTGTGGAAATATATGGCAAAAATAGTAAATTAATGTGGAAAAACATGAAGCGACTCAATATAATGAATGAAGCAACTAACTCTAGAAGCCTACCACCTGAAATGAATTTACCAAATGAAATTAACGACAATTTCCTTTCGAATTCTGGTACCTTGAAACCAGTTGATGATGATTTGCTTTCATTTTATAACAATAATACAAAGGATTACTTTGTTTCGAAATTTTCATTTTCTCATGTTGATAGCATTTTTGTCTACAGACACCTAGTTGATATAAAGTCAAGAGCAACTGGGGTTGATAGTCTACAGATTGAGATGCTGCTTCTTTGCTGTCCGCAAATTTTGCATATTCTCACTTATATTTTCAACACATGTTTGCAGCAGAGCATTTTTCCAGATGAATGGAAAGTGTCAAAAGTAATTCCACTTCCGAAAAAGTCAAATATTCTGAACTTCAATGATCTGAGACCTATATCCATCTTGCCAGTGTTATCCAAAGTATTAGAGAAAATAATGAAATTTCAAATTAATTTACATATTCAGACATATAACATATTACCTGTACGCCAATCAGGTTTCAGAAACGGGTACAGCTGTACTACTGCTTTGTTAGATGTAACAGATGATATTTTCAGAGATATAGATGAAGGGCATGCTGTAGCACTTATTTTATTGGATTACTCAAAGGCGTTTGATACTATTAATCACTGTATTTTATTTGCAATACTCAACTATATCGGTTTCTCATATAGTGCAATTAATTTACTCAAGAGTTACCTAACTAATCGCGCGCAATACGTTGAGACGTGCAGTGGTAAGTCAGACATAAAAAAGATATACTGTGGAGTGCCACAAGGCTCTATATTAGGACCATTACTTTTTTCATTATATACGTGTAATATTACAGCTGCCTTGTTGATGCAGGTCATACATGTACGCTGATGACACTCAGATCAAGTTCACCATATCCCATGCGAGATAAATTTGACAAATCAGGTCATAATCAATATCAAGCTGTATTGTTTCACATAAACATCATCTTTCTATGAATCCATCTAAAACTCAGATTTTGATTTTTGGTAAAAATAGAAATAAAATTGAAATGGACATTGATATTAAAATTGATGGTAATGACATACCGTGTGTCAAAACTGCCAGAAATCTGGGCTTAGAGTTGGATACAGACCTGCGATTTAAATCTCACATAAGTAAATGCGTGGAGAGATCTTATGCTAACCTGAAAATGTTATTTCCTCATCGACAAGTCTTAGAAAAGAACATCAAAACATTTCTTACTGATTCTCTGGTACTGTCCCATTTCAACTATTGTGATGTCATATACGGCCCTTGCTTAACCAATACCGAGATTAATCGCATTCAACGGGTTCAGAAGTCATGTTTACGTTACATTCATGGGATAAGGAAATATGAGAATATATCATACAAGTTAAAAGAAACAAATTGGATGAATATGTCTGCAAGAAGAGAACTGCATACAGTAACATTATGCCACAAAATATTATTATACAAGACACCTCCATATCTTTATGATAAAATCACTTTCCGAAGTGATGTACATAATGTAAACATTCGATTTAGGGGAGCTATATCTCCACCGTTCCATCGAACTTCTATCTTTGAAAGATCTTTCACGTACATAGTTTACCATCTTTACAGCCGGGTTCCTTCAGATTTCAGAACACTGTCAACTGCTAATTTCAGAAAATGTTATAGAGATTTTCTTCTCCAAGCCAATAACTGAATTGAAACAAAGTAACAGCGCCATCTTATATATATCTATTCGCATGCCAAGATACATGTATTTTTTTTCACACTAGTCACCAGGAATGACACTCGTATCAGTTTTACTGCCTGTCATTCCTGTTTTGCAGCATGATTTATATATTATTGAAATGTTGATTATTGTTATTTTTGTTTCCTTTCTGCTCATTCTGCAAATAAAATTATTACTATTATAAGAAAGAACATTTCCTCGAAATCGGTGAAAAAGCCAACTTGAAGGAAATTGAAGAAGGTAGGTTGTTAGAAATATTAATGAAGTATGAAAATCTTTTTTCGGAAAGTCCGGGATTGATTAGGGGGTACGAACATGAAATAGAGTTTAAGGACACTACGCCTTTTCGCGGTGAATCTTATCCGGTACTTTTTATTTATCGGGAGGAAGTCCGTAAGAAATGGTTAATCTGAATATAATTAAAACAGAACAAACCGAGTTTGTTTCACCATTGGTAACGGTACGCAAAAAGGACAAATCTATTAGGATATGTTCAGACGCCAGATCCATTAATAGACGTGTAAATGAAGATTTTGTGATTCCTCCAAATCCAGAAGAACTACTCTTTAGTTTCAAGCAGGGGCAAATATTCAGTACAATAGATTTGACAGCTTCAT
Organism: Zygogramma bicolorata; assembly: GCA_032362365.1. Taxonomy (NCBI): domain Eukaryota; kingdom Metazoa; phylum Arthropoda; class Insecta; order Coleoptera; family Chrysomelidae; genus Zygogramma; species Zygogramma bicolorata. The sequence continues at coordinate 63,457 of JAVJAQ010001583.1, forward strand.
ATTGGCAAATTCCAATTAAAAAAGAGCATGAAAATATGTGGGTTTGCGGAAGCCGCCTTGAGACACTTCAAGGTGGCCATCATAGACGAGACTAACCCGTACGGTAAAATTACCGCAGAATGGGAGAGCCTCGTCAAAATTCAGCTGCTGGAGGAGTTGGACAAGTTTATCTTCTCCGCCTCCAGCAGCAACACCAAAGCTCCCACGTTTAAATCGTGGACATACTCCGGTGAAATCATCAGAGTGGTCTGCGATGACGACGCGACGCTACAGTGGCTGAAAAAAGCCACAAAGGACCTCAAGCCGTGGGAGGAAGCATCGCTGGCGGTCGTCGGTGTGGATGAGCTCCCAAAGCTTACCAAAGCCTCGCTCTGGATCCCGGAGGACGTCCACAAGACGACATCCGGTGAGAAGGAGAGGGTGCTGGGTAGGCTGAAGGCGCAGAATCCAGACCTGAGGATAGCGAGGTGGTGCACTTTCCACCATGAGGTGAAAGTGAACCCTCAAGGACACCTCTTCGTCTTCGGAATCGGAGACGAGGATATGGCTGTCCTGAAGAAAAAGTCAATGAGGATAAGCTACGCGTTTACCTCATTGGCAATAAGGGTAACTAAAAAGGAAGGTACCTCTGAAGACCCGAGGTCCTTGGAAGTCGAGCCACCTAGAGTGGATATTGGCACCGAGGTCACCAAGGGTCCCGAAAAGGACGTCGAAACATCTGCAAAGATGACAGACGACGACCTGACGGAAGAGGCACCTGACAAAAAAGAGGCCGTCGCTCCTTTACCGGGGGAGCAAATGGACCTAGAATAGAGTCTTAACCCGAACGACCTCTTCAAGGACGTCGGAAAAAAGATAAAATCAATACAATGCAACCTCCAACACAGCAGGACGGCTACGGCAACACTATGTCGCCGCCTTGATGTGCTGGAGGATGCAATAGCTTTGATCCAGGAACCCTGGATAGTTAAGACCAGAATTACTGGTTTCGGTAACTTGACTGGCCAAATTTTCAGCTCACCAAGCAATCAACAACCCAGGACAGCCGTTTACGCTCCCAGGAAATACAGAGCCTCTCTGATGGCACAATTCTGCACCTCAGACCTAACTGCGGTTGAAGTGGAATGTCCAGACGGAAAGGGCAAATATACGGCGTTGATACTCGCATCGGTGTACCTCCCCTCAGATGCAGCCACTCTACCACCCACAAGAGAGATGGAAGTGCTAGTGGACCACTGCCTAAACCAGAGAATGGAGTTGATTTTGGGCTGCGACTCAAACTCTCACCACCTGGGCTGGGGCAGCAAGGATATCAACGCCCGAGGTAAGTCTCTTCACGAATACATAATTAAGAAAGACCTAGCAATCTTGAATAGAGGCACGGAGCCGACATTCATTAACGCCCGTAGCCAAACATTAATAGATCTTACGCTGGCGACAGCCATGATATCAAATAAAATTCAAGACTGGCAAGTGTCTGATCATATTTCTATGTCAGACCATCGCTGGTTGACTTTTACGGTAAACCAGGATCTCAGGACCACTGTGAAATCCCGCGATCCGAAGAGGACGGATGTAGCTCTATACAATCGACTCTTAAAAGGAGCTCTGCGGGAGACAGAGGCCCTGACTCCTGGCAATAGTGAATAATTGGAAAGGTACACGTTATCTATCCAAAACAAAATAGACATTGCCTATAAGGAATCCTGTCCGATGAGGATGGTACAGACAGAAGGCACAACCAATAAATGGTGGTGCCCTGAACTGGAACACCTCAGAAAGACAGCGAGAACGACCTTTAACAAAGCAAAACGAACAAAACTCGAAGAGGACTGGGGAATATATAAAGCCAACCTCAGAGAGTTCAAAAAAGTCTGCAGACAAAAGCAAAGAGAAGCCTGGAGAGCCTATTGTGAGGCAATCGAAGATTTCCCGCAAGTCTCGAGGCTACAGAAGGCACTCTCAAGCGACCACCATAAGAGTATCGGCATCCTGACGAGGGAAAATGGCGACAAGGCCGCCAACCTCCGAGAAAGCGCCGAGATTCTTATGAAAACTCACTTCCCAGGTTCTGTCTTCCCACGAACGACAAACCGGACGGAAGTACCAATAACACCCTCACAATACGACTGGCAATTTGCTAGCACTATAATTGATGAGGACAAGATAAGGTGGGCCATATCGGGCTTTTCCCCCTTCGAAGCACCAGGACCTGACGGTATAAGACCAGCCCTACTACAATGGGGACTGGATATTCTCATGCCGCACCTGGTCGGAATATTCAGAGCCTCATTAGCTCTGAGGTATGTTCCCAGTAAGTGGAGAGAAGTACGAGTGGTGTTTATACCCAAACCAGGAAGGATGGACTACACCTTACCAAAAGCATTCCGACCAATTAGTCTCACATCGTTCTTTTTGAAAACAATGGAGAGGCTGTGCGAGCGGTATATAAGAGATGAAGTCTTAGTTCACAATCCACTTCATCCATATCACCATGCATATACTCCGGGAAGGTCCACTGATTCGGCCCTTCACCAAGTGGTTGGCAGAATCGAGAGATCATTGGATAATAAAGAATCCACCCTGGGTATATTCATAGATATCGAAGGAGCGTTCGATAAAACGACCTTCCCAACAATCACCCAGCAACTTAACTCCAGGAATATACCCCTGGTAGTAGGAGAGTGGATACTCAAGATGCTCTCTAGTAGAGCAATAAGTATAAATGTAGAAGACATTACTGTGAGAGGACTGGTCATGAGGGGATGTCCGCAGGGAGGGGTCTTATCACCCCTTCTTTGGAACATAGTCCTGGATACCCTGATCAATCACCTCAACAGTAATGGTTTCTACACAATTGCATATACAGATGACATAGTTATTCTGGAGACCGGCAAATTTGTGGACACACTGTGCGACAGAGCGCAGGATGGTTTCAAATTAATAGAAACATGGTGTAAAGAACACTCACTGTCGATCAATCCCAAGAAGACGGAGATGGTCCTTTTCACTAGGAAAAGAAGCTTATCGGGCTTGAAACCCCCCGAAATCTTCAAAAGCAAACTAAACTTCTCTGAAGAGGTGAAATACCTCGGTATTACCCTCGACAGGAAGTTAACATGGAACTCGCACATTCAGAGCAGAGCAAAAAGAGCATATGTGGCCTATGAGCAGTGTCGGAGGACAGTGGGACGCACATGGGGCCTCTCGCCCCGTGTAGTCACCTGGATCTACACTGCAATAATAAGACCTATGCTAACGTACGGAGCCATTGCATGGGGACCGAAAACTCTACAAGCAACGGCCATCCAAAAACTATACCAAATACAGCGAATGGCTTGTCTGAACATCACAGGAGCCATGAGAACAACACCAACCGCAGCAATGGAATTAGTTACTGGTCTGACACCTCTGGACCTGCACGTCAAGGAGGTTGCGCTAATGGCCATGCTACGATTGCGCACGGCTGGTGTAAACCCCGAGGTAGGAATGGGTCAACTGGGGCGGGGCCTGTGGAGGGAGGCACTCACTGCGGTGCCTCTGCTACAGGCAGCCAGTGACGCAATTGAACCCAGGTTTGTGTTTAATAAACCCTACAAAATACAAATAAAACAGAACACTGAGGCGGATGCTGCAAATGCAATACGCATATACACAGCCGGCTCAAAAACCAAAGAAGGATCAGGATGTGGAGTTAACTCTAGATCACTTAGCCTAAGGATTAAGTGGGGAATGGGAAAAAATACCAGCGTGGTTCAAACAGAACTGGCTGGTATCTCAATCGCCACAAAAGAGCTAACCAGAAAAGGAATTTCTGGCAAAGACATAATAATCTACACTGACAGTAGACAAGCCCTACTAACCTTGAATAGACAACGTATTATCTCAGGGTTAGCACTTGAGTGCCACCAAGATTTAGCTAACGCCTCGGTAGATAATAATATCGTACTAAGGTGGGTGAAAGGGCACGACAGGAGCAAAGGTAACCGCATTGCTGACTCTTTGGCCAGGATGGCGGCTGGAATGAACATTTTGGGACCAGGTGACACCCATGGCTTGACGACTTCGACAATTGCGGAACTAGCCAAACGTTACACCCATACTCAAACCCTCAAAAGATGGGATGAAACCAAAGGATGCAGTTTTGCCAGGATCACCCTGGGCGACCCTGAGAAGCTGGATCCAAATAAATATTTGGCGATGACCAGGAAGAACCTACGTTTAACAGTGGGAATCTCTGACTGGACACTGTCAACTAAGGAAACACCTCCATATTATGGGGCTAGTGGACACACCTCTATGCAGGATGTGTGAACAGGAAGATGAAACTGTCAGGCATGTCTTATGCGAATGTCTGGAGCTATCGTCGATAAGAGAGTGTGTGTTCGATGAGTCTTGGCCTACAGCTGCCGATATTAAGGAGATGTCCCCTGGTGACCTGTCCTCCTTCCTGGATAAGGCAGGATGGACAATGTCCTAGGAGGGCGACTCCTTGGGAGGATGTACAATGGGCCATATTGTGGCCTAAGTGCTGTGGGTCTATACTCACCCTCCCTACTCTACAGATACAGATGTGGGTTTTGTCTTTGAGGGAACATCATATACCTTCAATCGGGTACCGTTTGGGCTGTCAACATCAATGGCTTCCTCAATGAGGGGTTCAAAGTTAATTTTAGGAGAAATTGATTATGCTTTTGCCTATGTCGACGATCTGATAATCTTTTCAAACAATATCGAGGAACATTCTGTACATTTAGAAACTATATTCGGAAAACTATATTCAGGGGGGTTGACAGTAAAACTGCGGAAGTCGAAGTTTTTCAAAAATGAGGTGAACTTTTGAGGTCATACTATTACTTCAAATGGGGTTTTTATGGATGAAGGAAGAATTAACGCGATACAAACCATTCGGTTCCTGGAAATGTCAAGAGTCTCAGAGGTTTTTTGGGCCTTGTTAACTACGACCGTCAATTCTGCGAAAATTACTCACAGTTAACGGTACCATTGTTATCGTTGTTGAGAAAGGGCGTTGTGTGGAATTGGACAGGAAATGAGCAAGCGGCTTTTGATAAAATAAAACAAGCTTTTTTGGAGGTTACAATGGTTTCGCACCCAAAACACGATGAAACTTTTCATATTGAATGTGATATATCAAATTTTGCTATCGGTGGGTGTCTCTATCAATTGGGAACAAAAAAGGAAAGATGTGTGATAGCATATACGAGTGAAACTTTGAAGGAGCACCAAATGAGGTATACTGTTACCGAAAGAGAGTTGTCGGGTGTGGTATGCTGCTTACGGCAGTGGCGAGTGCAAGTTCTGGGAAGACCATTGATGATTATGAGTGATCATAAGTCCCTCGAATTTCTATTACAGAGTCACTTTCGGAGTGCACGTCTGATGAGATGGATTTTACTCATCCAAGAATTTGATTTCAAAATAAATCATTTAAAAGGGGTAGAGAATATAACGGCTGATGTATTATCTCGTAATTCGATTGGTAAGTCGGTGTTAGAAGAGCTATCTAGCGGAAAGGTGGATAAACATATATTTTTTGCTCGTCTAGATACGGATTATAATCAAATGGAAAAATATTTTCGTGATATTCGTGAAGATCAAATGAATGAGGGCTGGATAAAAACAAAAATAGAAGTACTCGAGAAGGGAAAGGAAAATGAAACTGATATTAGCTTGAAAAAACAACGAATTTTTAAATGGTTTATAGTTCATGACGGACTTTTATTTAGAAAGGAAAATTTAGGTAGTGAAGGATGCCAATTGTTGACAACTAAAACTTATGGGGACATGAAAACCCACTTTTACTGGCCAGGAATGCAGAAACATATAAGGCAAGTGGTTGCGAGTTGCGATATATGCCACAAAACAAAAATATCAAAACGATGTTAAGGGGTTAGACACGCTGTTATTGTTGAAAGGCCAGGGGACCTAGTGTGTATAGACACAAGGGTCGTGAAGGGGCTAAACAACTTCTAGTACTGGTGGACGCCTTTAGTGAATTCGTAAAATCATAAGCACTCAAGAATGCGACCTCCAGGGCGATTTTGAACCGAATTTCAAACGATTATATTGTAAAAGTCCAGAAACCAAAATTTCTTTTTAGCGATAACAGAACCCAATTCAATCAAAGACATGGGAAGGAAAGCTTAAAGAAGTGGGAATCAGACATAAGTTGATTCCGGTTTATTTCCTGTAGGGTAACAAGACAGAACGATATAACCAAGAAATAGGACGATTTATGAGAGCCTATTGCGCCGAAAAACATACGAAATGGGCTAATATTTTATATTTTACCGTGGGTAGAGAATTGTATAAATAACGTGATTAACGAGAGTACAGGTTTCACAGCATATTTTTTACAATTTGGGATAAAACAAATGAATCCCATTGAAAAGATCATAAATTATCCAAATAAACCAGTTGAAGTTCCAGAGGGTTTGGAATATTATTGGGTTTTAGCATCCAAGCAGTTACGCTCGAAAGCGGAAAAGAGGGCAGAAAAATACAATTCCAAAAACGAACCACTCCTATTGCAGGTAGGAGATAAAGTACTCGTTCGAACGCATCCCCAGTCCTCCGCTGGAAATATTATTATCAAAAAGTTTGTGTGGTTGTATGAAGGACCATATATGATTAGTCGGAAGGTAGGACCTAATTCTTATGAATTGGCTGATGAGGAAGGCCGTGTGGTTTTCAAACAAAATATTATTAATATTAAGCCCTATCGGGAGATGTGTAAGGTGGAATGAAAAGTTCTTTTTAGTTCCAGTTACTTAAATGGTCGTTAAACTGCTATTTAAGTAAGGGGGTGATGTACCGGTTCCCTAGTGCTCAGAGAGAGGCATATGCATTTAGTCCTTGCTCCCAGCCGTTCAATACAATAATGTTTGACAACTCATCAATGGCAGCCACAGTAGAACTATTGGACCTAAACCCGTATTGATCATCCACAAACCATTGATCTCAAAATAGTTCATAATTTGATCCTCAATTAGCGACTCTAGCAATTTCGAAAATATTGGTAGAAGAGAAATAGGTATATAGTTATTTATGTCATGAACTGAACCTTTTTTCTTATAAACAGGAATCACTTTTGCGATTTTTAAGGAAGATGGAAATGTACCTTTCCTTATACAGAGATTGAAGAGTTGAGTCAATGGATAAACAATAAGATTTTTCAAGGATATTATAATAGGAGTGTTGAAATCATCACAATCTTTGCTGTTTTTATTTTTCAGACATCTTATTTTATCTCTCACTTCGATGAAAGTTATCTCTTCGAATATAAAGGATATATTTTGATGAGTATATTAAAAAGTTTTTCCCGATAAATCTAGATTATTAATAACCTTCTGTGCAATGCTAACAAAGAAATCGTTGAAGATGTGAGAGTTTAGTTCATCAGACTTGTGTGTCTCAAACGAGATGCCGATGAAAACCTTGGAATAATTCACACAGCAAAATTATAACGTGGACGCATTATTACTTGAAAAACAGGCTAACAGGAAGACAGACATTCGACAACTAGCACAGAGCACAGAGGAATGACAATAATGACAACTGACATTTTCCATTAACATAATCAATGTTGCCAACCTTAACCTAAGAATTATTCAATATGCTACATATCCCCCTCACAAATCTAACCGCACGGGGGGTTTGATTTGTCTTCTCGGGCGCTCATTCATAATAAATTTCATACCCTTAGTACTAACAGTTATTACAAGAGATTTTCTTGAAGATGTTACATTTTCTTCAATGGAAACTTAATCAGTACCATTTCAGTTTCACTAGACATCGTTTCACTTTCACCTAGAGGAAGATTACTTCAATCTCTCTCCGACTTATGTACTACAGGTACAGGTACATTATCAACAACTTCATGAGGAACGTGAACATCTGCATCAGATTCGGATCTGTCTCGTAAAATCTGATTCAGGTGTCTCTTCCACACTAAGCCTTCATTTTTCAATTCACATAAATTAATAAATAAATCAATCTCCTAGTACTTTATCAATAGTCGCTTCTGCCCATGTTTTCTTATTTGGATTTCTATAGTCCCTACATAACACACTATTACCTTCTACAAATGATTCTTCTCTATTTCCTCTGTAATGTGTAACATTTTTATCAAATTTTTCATTACAGTTAGACTTCAATAAATCAAATCTATTTCTCGTTTTATGCTTGAATATCAAGCTCGCTGGTGTTACTCCAGTACTACAGTGAACCATATTACGATATTGAAATAGGTATCGATTTATTGAAGTTTCCAAAAAAAAATTTTTGTTAATTTCATCTTTCAAACCTTTTTGCAGTGCTATTTTGAGAGATTTTACGAAATTCTCATCAAATCCATTTGTAGATGGGTGATAGGGTGGATATGTTAAATGTTTTATTCAATTTAAAGATAGAAACTTGGAAAAATCTTCAGAAGAGAATGGAGAACCATTATCAGTTACAACTACCCTAGGTAGACCAAATCTACCAAAACACTCTCTGAATTTCTCAATAGTTGTAGTAGAGTTTGTTGAGTTCAATATAAAAACCTCTGGCCACTTTGAGTAGGTATCCACGATTATTAAAATCATTTTGCCCTGAAATGGCCCAAGAAAGTCTGAATGAACCCTTTCATTAAAATGTGTCGACCTATTACAAGGTTATAGATGAAGCGCAAATTCTACAATTTCTGACAAACCTTTCGATATCTCCATCTAGAGAAGGCCACCAAAAATAAGCTCTGGCACTAGCCTCCATTTTGCTGATACCTTGATGGGTCACATGCAATTATTTTAATAAATGACTTCGTAATTCTGTTGGTATTATCAATCGATACCCCCAAATAACTATTTCATTTTCTATTGATAACTCCCCCTCACGGCTATAAAATGGTTTCAACAGTTCATCAGGTTCATTAGAAAAGCCATACCTAACATAATCATAAAGTCTTCCTACAACTGGGTCACGTCTAGTCCCAGAGCGTACTACATTTGCATCAATAGCTGCTATTTGTTCCATAAAATTCAAATAATTAGGATTACCAGTTGTGGTTACAATTATATTCAATGGTAAACGGCTCAAACAATCTGCATGGACATTGTCCTTTTCCCTTATATATCTGAAAGTGTACTCAAAACCTGACAAAAACAATGACCAACATTGCAGTCTTCCTGCAGCCATTCTTAGGTAAGCTTTTGAGCTCACCAAAAAGAGCTTCTAATGGCTTGTGATCTGACACAATTCCAAATCTTTCTAATGCAAGATATTGATAAAATTTTTGTACAGCCCAATATACACTCAAAGCTTCCTTTTGCAACATTGCATAATTTTTCTCAGCTCCCGACAAAACACGAGAGACAAAACTTATTGGTCGTTCACTACCAACAGGCATAACATGTAACAGTGCTTCACCAATGCCGTATTGGCTAGCATCACACGCTAGTCTTATTGGTTTTGTCGGGTCAAAATGCACGAGAACCTTATCTGATGCTATTTCCAATTTTGAATTTTGAAAAGACCTTTCACACTCATCATTCCAAATAAATTTAGAGTCTTTCGCAAGTAAATTGTATAACGGTTTTAATTTTACAGCTAAGTCCTCGATGAATTTGGAATAATAATTTATCATCCCAAGGAATGCTCTGAGTTCAGTTATATCCTTTGGACGTGGCAACTTGGTAATAGCCCCAACTTTTTTTTGATCTCTTTATAACCCTGCTGCCGAAATTTTATGCCCCAAGTAATGAATAAATTCTTCAAAAAATTGACATATTTTTAAATTTAATCGAAATCCGGCTCTGTCCAACCTTTTGAAAACCTCAGTTGAGTTTGTTAAATGTTCTACATCTTCTTTGCTTGTGACAACAATGTCACCTAAATAACAAACAGTTCCTTCACAACCCTGAAGGACCTTTTCTACAATACTCTGAAAAGTAGAACAAGCGGGTTTCGTTCCATAAGGAAGTCTCAATACTTTAAATAATCCATATGGAGTACTCCATGCCAAAAGTTCAGCTGTTTCCTCATCAAGAACTAACTGGTTATAGGCATTCAGAAAATCTAGTTTTGAGAATTTTTGACCGATACGAGGCAAAGGATGATTGAAATCCTTCAAATATTTATTACCAGCGATTTTATAGTTAGCACAGATACGAATATCCTTTCCATTAGGTTTTATTACAGGCACTAATGGTGTCCCCCAAGCAGTGTTAGGCACCTTTTTAATGACTCCATCTGACTCTAATTTTTCAAATTCCTTCTCTACCTTAGCCCTGGAAGCAAAAGAGATTAGATGTGGTTTTTTATAAATAGGCATTGTACCCTCTATTAGTTCCAATTCAACTACCTCTTCTTTATAAGTTCCTATTTCATTTGTAAATAGATTTGAGTATGTTTTCAACAATGAATCTAATGTGTAACGATGCTCAGAATGAATATTAAAATTGTTTCTTGAATTCGTATTATGAGATAACTTTTTTCCTTCGAAGGATACATCAGTACCTCTCAAAGTTGAATTGTATCTCGAACATATATCTCTCCCCAACAGTGGCTTAGCAGCTCCTTTTACAACAACGAAAAGAAACTTATGTGTAACTCCACCGATTGATACCACTGCTGTGATTTTACCTACTGGATACACTACTGGCCCATCATGGTATTTCAAAATTACATTTGTTGGCTCTAATTCAACTACTGAGAAATGTTCTTCATAAATTTTGTGGGGCAAACATGACAACCCAGCCCCTGGGAAATATTATTAATCAAGACATTTATATACATTGGGTTGACATACTCATCCCTTGAATTGATAGTAAATAAACTAATATTAAACATATCAACAGAATTATCAATATTTCCCATTTCAGTATAATGGTTTCTATCTACTCGTACTTTGCAAGCAGACGCAATATGCATTTTTTTAACCTTATTACAAGTATACTTTATGAATTTACATTTCTTGAATTCATGGTTTGGTTTAACACAGTAAAAGCACAAGATTTCCTTATTGGCACTTACCTCTACCTTTTCTTTCTTCAGGCTTTTTCAGGCGTCCTTGGATTCTTGTGTTCCCAACTTTTCTGGACTCGATGTACTTCAACCTTGTGGGTGTGAGCCTCCTTCAAAGCTGCTTGCTTTGCCAACGCAGTCTCCAATAGATCTTTCAAATCCTTGGACGGCTTCTTTTCACATCGCCTATCCAAAATTGGACCTGCTCTCATCCCAACTACAAATTTGTCTTTACCTCTCTCATTGAGGAAAGCTCCAAAGCCACAATCAACTGCCATCTTCTTGCCTTTAACATGACATTCATTAACAGACTCCCCACCTTGCCGCAAATGATCAAACTGGACCCTTTTTCGAAAGACTGACACCTTTGGTTTGCATTGTTAGTCTAGAGTGGAAACAAGCTCTGCATACGTCTCTTCGAAGGGTTTCGCTGGATAACACAAATTCTTGAGAATTTTGTAAGCATTCTCTGTTATCGAGGTAATTAAAATCGAAGATTTTCTATCATCTTCCACCTTATTGGCCCTCAAAAACTGGTCGAGCCTTTCGGAAAAAATTTCCTAATCATCACCTACATCAAAATTATTGATATTGGATACATTTCTAGTGTACACCACTGTAACGTCCGGAACAGCACTCATTTTGTTGGAGAAAATCTCCAATCTCCACGTGATAAAACGATAAAACAATATCAGACCTCCGTCCGAAAAAAATATATTGCTGCAGTTCCTTCTCGACAACCAATTTATCTCGTCGCCAAATAATTGATGTATCTCAAGCGAGATGCCGATGAAAACCTTGGAATAATTCACACAGCAAAATTATAACGTGGACGCTTTATTACTTGAAAAACAGGTTAACAGAAAGACAGACATTCGACAACTAGCACAGAGGAATGACAATAATGACAACTGACATTTTCCTCTAACCTAATCAATGTTGCCAACCTTAACCTAAGAATTATTCAATATGCTACAAGACTACATAGACCACATTGCTGCTTGCTTGTTGGTAGATTACTTGACGAAGTCATCAGAATATTGTATTTTAGCTTTTGAAATTTCCAGCTTGTATTTTTATCGATATTCAGATACTGTTTGTTTTGGGATCAAATTAGGATCTTGTCTGTGCATGATATTAATTGTCTGGAGTCGTTCTCTCATTTCATTGAAGTCTTCACTGAACCAATGAATTTGAATTGGATTGTCGTGTTTTACATTACTTCTTGTTTTTTGGGGAAAATAATATTCAAAGGCCTCACCGATAACATCGATGAATCTTCTGAACTTGTTTTCTACTATGTCATTGTCGTTCACAAATGACCAGTCACATCCCTCAATATGATCGTACAAGCATAACAAACCCTCCTCTGTTATTGGTCGGTATGTCACTCTCGCACTCTCTTCACTTTTTTGTAAGTGGCACTCAAAAATTATACCTAAATGATCAGATAATGCCAGGAGATGATAAGGTTCCACATTATATAGGTACTGATCAATATTTGTGAATATATTATCTAAACATGCACTATTTCGCGTACTGAATGAAACTGATTTATTGAGACCATACGATTCAAACAGATGATTTATTAGCTGTACTGCATTGTGATTCCCCTCCTTATGAAATTGCACATCAAAATCTCCTGTGAGGACGATATTAATATCTGTGTTCAGACTTCCAAGTATATTTGAGATTATTTCCAGAAATATATCAAATTTTCTATCCGGTGACCTATACAGAGTGACCAGTTGAATTCTCAGATCAGTGAGATAAATCTCAACAACTCCACATTGTATTTCCTGCGAAAACTTGGCCAGTTCTGAGTCCATGAAATGAACATTATTTCTTATATATATTCCGACACGGGAACGTAACGCATTCGTGTAATTAACAAAGTTAGTAACATCAAATTCATCTTTTGAGAGCCAATGTTCATTTATACAGAAAGAGTAAATCTCATTTTCTTCAAGAATCACTTCTATTTCTAATACTTCATTCCGTATGCTTTGAATGTTTGTATGTAATATTTTTAAGTCACAGTTTCCAACACAAGAATCAGTCCTACTATTTCTTTCTGGTAATTTTCCACTTTCCTCTTGGATTTCTTCATTTGCTAATTTCAAAGTATTTTCCCCTAAGATACTAATATTATTACCCCTGCCTACTTTACGTTTGTTGTTTATTTGGCTTCGTTTTGAGGGTCAACTACCTGGGGATTTTGTGGCATCCTCTTGCCTGGAAAAAATATTGAAACAATAGCACCAGTTGGCCATACTCCTTTTTTCCATACATTGTGAAGATTTTCTTTCCTAATGGCCACTTTCATAGATGTATATAGATCTGGTCTTTTCGATTTATGAATTTCACAAGCCACTTTTGGAAACATTGGTTTCAGTATTTTGGTCATTTCATCGGTATTAGAATTAGGTTTCAATTTTGTAACAAGAAGTGCTATTGTCTCCGGGACTGTCTGTATCGCCATCTCATTGTTTCCTCCAGTAACAAAACGACGACGTGGTCTCCGACTAGTTCTCTGCTGATGCCATTCACTGTTTGCTCTTTGTTCAGCACTCAGTGTTAGTTCTTGCATTTCCCTCATTTTATTTTTAGCAACCGCCTCATTTATTTCTGCTTTAATCACTTCTGGGGCCACAATATGCTTTTTAGGGACTTCCTGGAACTTTACGCTTGGGCCTAATATCTGTGTTAAAGATGATGGAGTACTTTGATCTCTTTCAGCATAGGTTACTCGTCCATCCCGATTTGTTGATGCGTTATATTTTATCGGGACCGGGTTCTGAGCCACTGGTTAGTTAGGAAGGTTAGTGGAAAAACTGTTTCTGTTGATTTCTATGTTTTTCTGGCAAAATGGAATTTTTTAGGATATCACAATTTTTCTGTAGCAAACGATTATTTTTCTGAAGCACTTTATTTTTATCTTTCATTTCATTTATTATTTTATTGAGTAGCTCTATCTCCCGTATATAACTCTTGATTGTGTTGAGTTCATTTCCTAGGTTGTGTCTACCAATTTCAGTTGAAGCTGTACAGCACAACAAAATCTTATTTTCATTCACAAATTCTAGCTTTTTCACTTTTGCACAGCTGTAGTGGAAAACGTCTCCATAATTCAGACACTGTATACTACTTGCGCTTTTCGTTTTACAGCATTCAAAAACACGTTTAGAATTATCGTCATCGTCCGTCGCCATATTTTTGTATGAAATGCTTCAACTGCTCTTCCCGGAAATTCATAATGTCAATATTTTCGTTTTGTGTTGACGTGCCTTCTCTTTCCATCATAATACTTCTTCTCGAGTTTGACCCGTCTCTCACTTCCCTGTCGAGTACTCTTGACTTTCTATTGATTTTCCTTCTGAGGCTTTGATCGATCTGAGGCAGAATTTTAAGGTTCCGTGTGGGAATGTCTATTGAATGCGTTTTGTGGGTTGTTGAAAAGCCTTGCTCCTGAATGGTCATAGAAGGCGCGAAATATATACTTTCCATCTTACTATCTTACTATCTTATTTTAGGCTTCTTCTTCGAAAAGATGAGTCTCCGATGGCGGAATCCTATTTAATTCAGTGATAAGGTGTTGCCTTCTTGGTTTGAAAACTTTCGTCGAACCTCTATAGTCTCTGCCCACCTTGCGCAAGTAAGTCGTAGTAAATCGTGGTGAATAGAATTCCATTTCAAGTTCATTAGCTGCTTCAACAGGCCATGAACTATTGTTCCTAGGGTCAAGTCGGATTTTACTAAGAGAGTCTGGGTCAATGATTCAGGGCAAATTTCTTCGAGCTGAGGGTTTTCCTTCGATGCGCAGAATACTGGGGAATTTCCCAGTTTTTTCTGAACCTCTTTGTAGAGAATATTGTTCCATCCAGATGATCCAGATGACCCCAGTTTCTGACAATTGATGACTTGTTTTCTGATCTCGGGATCTGGGGAAGCAATGTAGGGTTCTGCTTGACGCAACCTGTGGTTCGAACTCGAAACCAAAATCATAGTCAGATTGTGTCACCGTAGGATGACACAGCGTATTCTCCGACTGCTCGTCTTCCTCCTCTTTCTCGGGTTCAAATAGTGAGTCTGAATCCTTGTAATCATCCGACACACCAGGTTTCTCTTGTAGGGACATTATTTGATTCGATAATGTTTCAAACATTCCATACATTCGCTCCTCCATCCTATCTAACTTGGATTTCTTTTTCGGTGGCTCGATATTTTCTTTCTCTTCATCCTCCGAAGACTCCTGTGCCTCTTTCAACATTTTCGATGCTTCCTTTCTTGTTAAAAGCAAGTGTTTTATCGACGGGATTGCTCTTGTGAAAAGTTCAGCTGCAGCGGCTGATCCTCTCAATTTGTTCGCAACACTTGGTGGTATTATTATAAGTTTCCTGCTGAAGCCCCAATGCAGCATTTTGACCTTCTGGTTACGGTAGAGCCTTTCAGATAAGTAGGAAGCCTCTGGATCGAACGCTCTAGCACTGGTCAAGGTGGGTATATAGCAAATCTTCTTTTAATTAGGAGCTGTGCATTCACCCCCTCCCCCCTCAAATAACTCTTCTTTACTGTAATTGATTGATTTATAATCTTGACAGCCTGCCGGAAAAGTAGCTCGCCTTTTATTCTATACAGTTCGGCGATATCGTCCTCCTTTCGATATAATTCCCCAGAGTTATGAGGTTCGAAGGAGTCGCCATCTATAACAAGAAAAAACGCTCAAGAACAGTGAACGTATATAAAAAAAATGGCTTTGAAATTCTAGCAAAAGAATGACATGTGAGCCGCGAGCTTGTAATGAGCCATTCTTGTGTCATAAGGCTTTTAGTGAGGGGCTAGGCTACCGCGGTAGCGCCGTTAGGCTGTAGTTGAAGCCGCCAATCGTATTTGTTGTGAAGCTGTAGACATAAAGCCGTAAGGCTGTGTTCATGGAGCCGCAAGGCTGCAGTTGTGGAGCCGAAGGCTGCCATTATGGAGCCGTGGGGCTGTAGTTATGTAGCCGTAAGGCTGTAGTTATGGAGCTGTAAGGCTGCCGTTTTGGAGCCGTAAGATGTCGAAAATTGAGCCGTAGGGCTGCAGTTTTGGAGCCGTAAGGCTGCAGTTTTGGAGCTGTAAGGCTGCAGTTTTGGAGCCGTGAGGCTGCAGTTATGGAGCCGTAAGGCTGCTGTTATGGAGCCGTAAGGCTGCAGTTGTGGAGCCGTAAGGCCTAGTCTCGGAGCGTTAACACTGTAATAGCTGAAAAACAAATGTAATTACTCAGACACTTGATTATGGGAATTCTTAGATCAAAACCACCGTTGAGGCATTTGTGGAAGTTCTGCTTTAATTATCTTTCAAGCAGCTCTCTTGAGCTCAAAACAAGCAAGCCCAACTGAAATTCTCATGAAATCCTTTTTGAAATACTAAGACAGTTAATTGGTCACAACTGAACCTGAGTTTAATATATTTCACTAACCGCACAATTCATCTGCAATGCAGCAAGTTTTCTCGAACGCTAACTGCGTTGCACACTGTCGTCAGACATATAAACAATCTCGTAGTCGAAAGCGTACTGAAGACCTTAGCGCGCTGATACGGAATTCAGACGCTGAGCTTCCCGGCATGATGGAGGGGAGACGGTCACATCTAAACGATAGGATAGGCATCATATTCACTCGAAGAGACATTGTGTAGTCTCCGAAAGGTCAAGCCGGAGCACAGACCGGAAATATGCTGTTTCAATAATAATAATGAAGGTCTATATTATTTTCAAATATTATACATGTCAGTATCCTTTGTATTTGAAAAAAAAACATTTCTGAAAACAAAGGGCGAAGTTCATTTTCTGTAGATAAACAATACAGCTACACTACGAAAATGTTCTTCCACTCAACCCTAATACAGTGTGTCAATGAGATGATTTCAGTGTGAAGCCTGTTCGACAAATAGATAATGAGAAAAAAGGGTGGTAATAGATATATTTGTTACTTGGGGAGCGAGGTAGGAGTATCTAAAGATAATTAAAAAAAAATCTGTTCTCAATAAAAAAATTATAAGGGGGTGAAATTTGAAAATTTGTCATTTAATGGAATTTTGAATACACCTCTGAATTTGGAATGATATTCAGCAAAATATAATTCAGATTCCTGTATTCATGAAAGATGAATCTGATTATAAAACAAACTCCACTGTCAATAATTTCAAATTACTCATCACAAAACCTCTACATCTATCTCTATTTCTACAAACTAGTGAAAAACACTCTCTCATTCATTTATGTATTTATTTATTTCACAAATTCAAGGCCGCTCAACAGTCTCACATCCCATTACAGAGCAGCACAACTTGAAACACAATTTAATTATAACGTTCGTAGGCTACTGAGGGTCGCATTCTTATGATTTAGACAGAATTATTACTATCATATCAAGATTCATATCACCTGATTTACTGTACATAATATTATTTCAGTTTCAAGAAAGGTTTTTCACTACGACTATGAAACTCCCCAGACTCAAGTAAAAAATGTCAGCTAGATAAGAATCAAGTGACGATATATTTTTTCTTATTTTAGATCAAAATAGTTTTAATATGTTGTATTTCATTTCAGTGTAGTGACAGACATTTTTAACATTTTCGATTTTTGATTTGACTCATTACTCAAAACAAGTGTTTCACTTATTGAGTGTAGACGGTATCTATTTGTTTGCGATTTTGTGTAATCATTATGATTGTAATATTCAGTTATGCAAATAAATATTATTATTATTATATTATTATAGGAGTGACTAAAACGTGTTGATGGCGAATTCAAAACATAATTTTTTTCACAAATATGGGCCCTGTAGGTATTTCTCGACCGAGTGAAAAAAGTGTGAACATTCAGATCGAGTTGTTGAAGGCAATACTCCGAATCAACCAAATTGTTGAAAATTTTGTAAATGAAGCAAATATCGAAGAAAATTTTATATTTTCCAATGATCAGTGATTATAAAAGCTAAGATTGGATTCGTGAGAGAAATGGTGACGTAGTCTGTTGAATCTGTAATTTACATGATTGATGAGCTTTCTCAGAACTCTCTCTATTTGATCGATATATCTGATTTAGCAAAGGTTCCAGACAGTTGTGAATTCTAGAATTGGCCGAACAATAGTATTGTACCAAACTAATACAGAGGAAGCGGACTGCAATTCTTTACTCATTCTGAGGATGAAACCTAGGTTTCTCATAGCTTTTTCAACAATAAAATCAATAGTTAATTTTGATTCCAGATGAATACCCAGGTCTTTAATAGTGTTAGTAGCTGGGATGTAAACATTGTTCAGCTGAATCGATTCGTAGATAGATGTTGATTTAAAAAAAAGTATTTGACAACATTTCTCGGGGTTTGCTGAGAGTTTATAGTATTTACAGTAATTATAGAAGCGATTGATATCATTTTGAAGTAGTTCGTAGTCTTCTACAGAGGTAATCTTCCTATATACTTTCAAGTCATCGGCATAGAGGCAGAAAGGACCACGCACACATCTTATGGAAAAAAGTCTTTCGATGAAAATGGCTGGATTTTTTATATGTTGAAGCTGGAGCCATCCTAAGTGAATATCTCCATTGGCCCAACTTGATCGTATGACCAGATTCGGCGCTAGAGGGCTCCAAATCATGAATTTTGTGTTTTTTTGAGGAAGAACCTCCACTGCTCCTATCAATAAATATGATGAATGATTGTGGAAAACAAATTCTGCTGGTTCCTATGAATAATATGACTCTTGCTCTGTGCAGTCGTCGAAGTCTCGTTGCTTCATATAAACAA
The DNA here is from genome assembly GCA_032362365.1 of Zygogramma bicolorata. Lineage (NCBI taxonomy): Eukaryota > Metazoa > Arthropoda > Insecta > Coleoptera > Chrysomelidae > Zygogramma > Zygogramma bicolorata. The sequence goes on from JAVJAQ010001583.1 coordinate 82,275, forward strand.
ACAAATGGAGGGGAAACTGAATGATAAAAGTAAGGTTGTCAAAATTCGTAGAAAAATAGCAGCTTTCCCATGCATTTTCTCTCATTTTGATACGACCATTTTTTCCTAATTGGTTTTTACTTTGAAAAACGTTGTTTTTTTGACGCCATTTTTTCAAGTATCACATTGAAAAATCGATTTTCCAAAAACGATAATTTGTAGTTCAACTCTTTGACTATCCAAAACTGTTTCGTTCATTGCTCTACGATTATCCGTAGGGCAAGAAATAACAATCTAGTGGGACACTTTTTTTAGTAACAAATTAGATTGTTGCTAACCTATCAATTGGTTTTCAACCAAATTAAAACTGTCGTTTCTACTAGTTGAAAGCTTCCCAAATTCACAGTTGCAACCCCCAGATGCATTTCAACATTTTTTGATAGAGTAATGGAAAAAACGCCTTTTTTCAAATTCCGAGCGCAATAGTTAAGCAACAAATCGGAATATCGAAATCGGGCCAACGCTAATCGGTAGATTTTTCAATTATCTACAACTTTCAATTGAACTTTTTTTTGATCCGATCAATAGTTTTCATTATATAAGCAAAAAACAAAAAAAAATAATGATTTCCGGCATTCAACCGCTAATTGTTGCTAAACGCACGGACAGAATCTGGCGCAAACTTTAGGGGATATTAAGAACACATGTGTCTGCCGGAATCCACAGCTACTTCTCGGGTAGGCAAAAATTTGACGAAAAAAGTTTATTTGATTGGACTATCATTACATCTGACAAACGGAGAAATTATTATGTTTTCAAATGTTCTTGTGGAGACGAGTTTTATGAAAAGCGAAGCAAATTTTGTTGGGAAGTTCCTATAGAATAACAATAATTCTCGCAGCCATTACATCTGGGGATCTAGAGTTGAGATTATTTTCACTAAAGTGTGAACTAGTTGAGAAGTAAATAGTAATGCTGAAGTAATACGAAAATAATACCCTATTGTGAATTGATAGTCGTCTATTCTGGAAACATGAACTGATACAGATAGGACAAAATAGAGGTTGAAAAGAAAATATCGTGGGATTTTTGTAGGTGTCTAGCAGAGCAGAAAATGACAACACAACAGCAACAAAAACGAATGAAATATTTTATTCTTGTTGAAAAGAATACGAAAATGATGTAATAGACCTTTTACATGTTGGATATGTTTTACATATAACGAAACAATGAAGACAACAAACCGAACGATCACATGGTATGAACACAATATGTATTTTTTTCCTGAAAAAATTTCATGAGTCAAGTGATGTATGGAATCTGATTATTTTTTTATTCCAAAATTTGGATTGTTCAATTTAAAAAATTCACATTTATTATGAAAAAATTCATGCTGGGCCCATACTTCATCTTTACTCCGAGAACACAGTAGTGGTAGAAACAGTTGACTCGATCACTCCTGCCGTTATAGAAGAATCCTGCCTTTACTGTTTCATGAGGTTTCTCTTGAAGCGCTACAGGCCAATCATAGCCCGATTTCAATTCAATTCTAAATCACAATCATTCTGATATGTAGGACTTCTCTTTCGTCTCACATATTTCTCTTTCTCATAAAAAAATTGACAATCAGCTGCCGTCTGAAGTGATCTGAAGTGATCCATGAGAGGTTAATCTCCAGCCTCACATCCAAATCCTTCAATTTGGCATTTCTACAGACTTCACTACGGGTAGATTGATACCAGCATCTGAAAGTTTACGTTTTGGATACGAATACTTCTACATGAGTTTCTGGTATGCATTCTGGTATGCCTTGCTCTCACCGCCATACTCGATGCAGTACATATCACAAATGGAACGAAACTCCAAATGTTCTTCGTGATATATTCATAATTTTTTCCATTCGAAATATTTAACACTTTCTCTTGAATAAAATACACACCTTTTTGCACAGAACAACTTCAATAACCTATACATAAATCACGAAGAGTATATCGTCTTAATCTAAGGTACACTGTCACACTGCATACCGATTCGAGAGTACTTCCATAATCAAAACAGGGCAGGCCTACATGGTAGGCATTATAAAAGTCTATCAGGTTACGGCGCAATGTTCTCGTTCTCACAGTACATACTACTTCGCTCTCGTTTGGTCCGCTTTACATGACATTAAAGCAGATATAAAGAGGACCAAAACATGAGCGAAGTAATATGTAGTCTAAGAACGAGAACATCGCGTCCGTTACCTCATAGACTTTGATAATGCCTACCACAGTTGTAGGCGAAACTCCAGGATTGAAAACCTGTGGACCACGGCAAACAGAAAAACACCCCAGAATCACATTTCATTGTTTTTCTCGAAATTCCATGTTACGTCAAGTACATTTTTCATCAAACTGAGAGTACTACCACTACGCGAGTACCACATGAGAAGGTACCAGCCACCACGCAGGCTCGACAGGCGAAAACGAAGCAGTTTGAAAACTCTCGGCAGAGATACACGTGCAAGTTTGTGGTAGTTCCACTAATTCAAAATCTCTCCAATTATCATTGACAAGTGACACTATGGTCGAGAAGTGAAGAGTTAACGGCTAACTGCAATTTGGTAAATGGCTCTATTCTTACGCTCTTGCATTGCCGATATCATCCAATTGAATTCGAACCAGGTCTTTCTTTTTTCCCTCAAATATAATTTCATACACAGTCCTCTCTCTCGAATATATTAATAATCCTTCCCTCGGATTTTTGATGTACTTGGTAGATAGTGTCACGGTCGAATTTATATTTCGCTACGATAGTGCATTCATTATCAACCAGCTATTGAACCAGCTACATAACTGATGTGAATAGGTCAGAGAGGGTCCCGAGAGCTGACGCCCAGTGCTTCGAGCACTAAGCCCTAAGCACTCTTGAAAAGTGCTCTGGAATCTCGAGAACTAAGCACTAATTTTCACAAATGCTCGCGAGTACTAAGCATTTTCGAAAAGAAATTCGACATAGCGAGCGCACAAAGCACTTTTCAAAAATATGATACTGTTGAACACTTGAATTACTTCTTGAGATGATTTTTGTATTTTTCGTAGACTAGTCACATAAAATTCAATGCTAAACATAGACGAAACAGCATATTGGGATGAACGCAATGTTTTTTCATTCAACATTCAAAGACAAGCCTCATTCAGATCTAAGGAGCGATAGATACTTTAAGTTGTACGTACATTTTGACATGAATATTGAAAAATAAAAATGATGAAAAGTGTGTGTGTGCAAACACTCATATTGCAAAGAGAATATTTGAGCTTTTTTGTTGAGAATGGGATTACAAATCGAAATGCGTGATAACATACGGGGTGTTCCATTTAATATATATCATTTCTAACTACAACTTTTTCTTTGTATACAGGATGGAGAAGGCCATCGAGAATTCCACTAATTTGATCACTTAACAAAATTCGTATCTTCAAGAATAACGCCGGAGATGACAATGATGCCAAATTTTATCAAAACACCCTGTATAAAGTACGAAGGTGCCTAGTTTCCTCTCAACTTCATCGTGATTTGAATTTCAGGAATATTTCTGAAACGACATAATGTTTGTTATTTTTTTCAATACATATCCTTTGATCGGCCCTTCGAATCGAAATCAATGTCAATTACTAATAACAAGCCATACAAAGTGAATGTAATTCTGCCAAGAGAACATACAGAAACGATCATCTTTTTGACTCGTCCTCTTAATTTTTTTCGAATGTCTCGAACCTGGAGCAAATCCAGTCAGAATTAGAATCCTGAAATCAGAATCATATTTCGAGTCTAGGATTCGTTTATTTGATTTTCAAGTGAACCCTGAACAATTGAAATGTTCTCTTATGAAGGATTGAGTACCTGGATTTTTGTTTCCTATAAATCGTGTTTTTTGAAAATTATATTCAGATACGAGTTGCATACCGATGGAATAGGAATGATATTTCTTGAACTCACCGACATAATAATAAAAAAATATGAACTGTGGTTCTCGGTAGTGTAGTGGTTGGCACATTCACTTTTCAAGCGGAAGAAAGGAGTTCCATTCCCCACCGGGCCACCGTGATGGGTAATCACACGAAAAAAGTTAAGGCCTCGTTGATCCATTGCTCGCACAAGTTTCGACTTCTGAGGGTTGACGTTCGTCAGCTGATTAACGGAAACGAAAAATGTTTAGAACAATATGTCGGTCGGTGTGGCCAAGCGTTCTAAGGCGCGGTCTTTTTATTCAATTTGGATGTTACATTGCTGCTTCGATAGGCAATTATTTATTGTTAGTAGCCCAAATACCAATCCTAGTAGGTGGGATATCTGGATTGACTACACCAACTGACCCGTAAGCACCTTGGGTTTTTCTGGATTTCACTACAATTGAAATAGCAAATGCCCTACAGTAAAAATCGGTAGGGCGCCCTAGAAAATTACCCGACCCCTGCTCTGCCTACTAGGTACACTCGTTAGAATTTTCAGCAAATATAAAAAAGCATGAGTGTGAAGTTTCGCCTCAAAACACGTATTAAACTTCGTTTTCTTGGAATGAAACCTAGCTAGATCGTTCAATCACTACACTCACTGGTAGTACTGTGAGTTTTTCTGGAATTTCCTACCGTTGATATAGCAAAAGCGTTACCGTGAAACTCGGTTAGACGTTCCAGAGCGCTTCGGCACCAAAAGTGATTAGCCGACCCTTGCCGGCACAAGGCTCTGCTTTCTGGGCAGACTTGTTAAAATGTTCAGCGAATGGAAATATGAATGAAAAAAATATCATGGGTGCGACGTTCTGCATGGAAACAGGAATCAAGCAATGTTTCCTCAGAAATAAACCTAGCCATCAAAAAACAATACACCCACCGACCTGGTAATACTGTGGGTTTTCCTGGATTTCCCTACAGCTGACATTGTAAATGCGATAACGTAAAAATCGGTAAGACGCCCCTGAACGCTCCGGCACGCAAAATGATTAACCAACCCTTGCCCGCATAAGGCTCTGCCCTTTGAGCACACTCGTGACAGTGTTCAGCAAAGGAAAAAATAAATGTAAAAATAATTGAATAGAAAATCACCAGTACGACGGACGTATTGCATAAAAACTCACATCCCTGAATACCTATAAATTTCATGAAATTTGTTGGAACCGTTTCCGAAATCCAGATTATATATATTTATATATTCGTTGTAAACACTGTTTTTTCTCTGAACGTAGACAAAGGATTGTGTCAATGGACATTATTGTTTAAGAAGTCGACAACTGCATCATAACATTGGGAAATTACTCTGTCTAGAGCCCATATCTCCCTAAGTCGTCTACATTGATCATCACTATTCAATGGGGCCATAAATCAATATTCGATAGAACTTACCTATCTGAACTGCGTACTGCGCCGAAACTCAACACATTCGGAAACATTCAAAACAATGATGCAAATGGAAGCAATAAAGACTCAAGAGTTCATCTTCAGTGGGTGTGCTATGTAAGTAAGTAGGAAGTATGGAATGGCTTTGGTGTTTAGTAATTTCGAAACTGCTCCCGGGCGCTTTGGTGTTACTTTTCGGGATTACTAAGTTCTAAGCCTTTCCGTAAAATGTTCGAATCACTAAGCACTAGTTCAACAAAGTGTTCGGAAACACACTGCTCACGAGCACAATAGTGCTCTAAGTGCTTTCACAACCACTAAGCAAAATGCTTTGGGGCAGCTCTGAAGTAGGTATTCTTTGAAGTACGAATTTATTCTTGCATTCCTCATGATTCAATCTGATTGACATTTTCTCTCGATTACGGTTTCTTCAATTTGTGATCACTGTATTCTCTGTATGGGGTCGGATTAGAATAACCCTGGGGTAGATTCTGCCTGTCGTAGAAGGCGACTAAAAGGATAATCTAGGTGGAAGATGGTCTAACCATCGCACGGTGAGATACCACCATACCAAATATATATTTTCTGTGAAGTTTCAATTCACGTTTCAGTATGTGGTTGGTATCTCCGGTTTTACCCAACTATTGAATTTGTAAAATGATGATAGGGTCTCCCAGAGTAAAAAAAACTCCGGAAGTAAAATACCTCCCCAATCGGATTTCTGGGTGGAAGGTACTCGGGGGGAAACCTTCATCGAAAGTATTGGGAATTGATTATTGTAATATTCGTGGTATGAATAAAAACATCAATGATGTGCTTTACCATGAGAGAAAAGAGTGCCCGAAACTACCAAGGAATAGGATAAATGAAATAAGAAAACCAAACGCACCCCGAATGGAAAACGTAGACCCAGTGTCACTCCCAAGTGGAACCATAGATCCAACAAGCAATGAGACCGAAGGAACAGAAATGGAAGATATACAGCAAGTGGAAGAGGATGAAGAATGCGATTGCAACATAATCGAAGCAACTCCAGAGCTAGGGAAAGATCAGATAGAATCAAGTAAGAAGAGAGCATTAGAAAGAAGCAGTTCAGGATCAGACAATGAAAAAAAAATTCCAAAGGTGCTGATAACAAATATCTCAGGAACCCCAACCATAGGCGACAACAGAAAACGGGGATCTACCCAAGGAAAAGATGCGGAGGACGGTGATGGTGAAAATAGTTTCTTTTAGTGCAAGCAATTGAGTGACAGATTCAGGAATGGTAAGTTTTTAACAATCGTAATAACATTCAATTTTTCACGTACTATTGTTTCGATGAACGTTAACGGCATGAGTAATAAAGTTAAGAAAAAACTCATCAATGAGTTCATAATTGAAAATGACGTTGATATCCTCTGCATTCAGGAGGTTAATGTTTCCTATATGGACATGTTAACAGGGTATGAATACATTTTGGATGTTGGGGAGACAGGTCGGGGAACAGGTATAATTTTTAGGAAATGTCTGAAAGTTTCGAATGTATTACTGAACCCCAGTGGCAGGATTACATCCGCCACTATAGACAATTTACATTATATAAACATATATGCACCCTCAGGCTCCCAGAACCATAACCAAAGAAATGACTTCTTTATGAACGAACTCACTGCTCATTATGAACTCAATACCCCACAGATACTATTGGGAGATTTCAATTGTGTTATCAAAACCAGGGACAGCCGAAATCATCCAAGTATATCGCATAAAAACATAATAACAAATCTTAAATTGTTAGATATTTGGGAGGTAGTACATCGAAGACATACGGAGTTCACATACCTAAAATCCAATTGTGCAACGCGAATAGATAGAGCATATATTAGCCAAGGAGAACACATCAATATCACCGACATAAAATGTAAGCCGGTTCCTTTTTCTGACCATAAATCTCTAATATTTTTGATGAAAGCTAATCCACTCTCTAAACCAAAACATGGTTGGGGATATTGGAAGTGCAAACGCTCTATTCTGGGAGAGGAAAACATTGTTGACGCTTTCAGAGCTGAGCTCAGAACTATCAGAAGTAATCACCAATATAGAACGAATATTATTCGATGGTGGGATACGGTACTCAAACCAAAAACAAAAAAATTCCTTAGAAATATAGAAATACAAAAAAATCGGGAGCACAAAGAACTAATGACTTTTTACAACAACGTTTTTGATGATCTGAACATAAAATTGAACGCCGGGGAACACGTACAAGAAGAAATAAGGGAGATAAAAAATATAATATTCCTAAAGAAAGAAACGCGTATTAAAGAATTGTTCAATGACAAGATACCAAGTGATGACTCAGATCGTTTGGCCTTGAACGATATAATGAAAATTAAAAAAGGGTATTGCCAACAAAACATCGAATCTCTCCGCGATGAGAAAAATAATAAACTGAATGCTACCTCTGACATGCTTAAATTCGCAGAAGAATTCTTCACCAAAAAATTTACGAGACACCAAGGTGAGGAGAGGGAGATCCGTTGTTTGCTGGCAAATATCAAGAAAAAGGTCAGTTCAGAACATTTTCAAGATTTACAACGTGACATCTCAATGGAAGAACTGAGAACAACAATCAGAACAGCAACTAGAAAGAAATGTCCTGGGCCCGATGGTCTAACATACGAGTTTTATGACAGAATGTTCGAGGACATCTCAGAAGATCTTCTGAAAGTTTATAATTAATTTCTGTTTAAAGACACAAAACCCCCAGAGTCATTTGGACAAGCAGTGATAGTACTAATTCCAAAAAATAAAAATGCGAACAAACTCGATCAATTCAGGCCGATAACACTATTGAATACGGACTACAAATTACTCAACAAAATAATTGCAAAGAGATTAGAAACTTTGTTAAATCAGATCTTAGGGAAGGAACAAACTTGCGGTACAACAAAGTCTATTTTCAATAATCTTTTGATCAACAGAGATGCTATTCTGAGGGCTGAGCGGTTACAGACCCCTTCAGCCATTCTGAGTATCGACTTTAAAGAGACTTTTGATCGTGTTGCACATAATTATATGTGGCAAATACTCGGGAAGTTCGGATTACTACATGAATTAGTAAATTCACTGAAAAATATATATGCCACTGCAAAATCTCAAATCCAAATCAATGGATACCTCCCGAAGAGTTTAACCATAGAAAACCCGGTTAGACAGGGATGTCCTTTCTCAATGTTGCTATTCAGTATCACTCTGGAACCTTTTATTAGATTATGCGACATTTGTCTTCAGGGAATCGAACTAGGCAATCACAGGTACAAAATCAATGCATATGCCGATGATGTAACCATTCTCTCACAGAATGAAGATGAGCTGAATGCTATAGAAAAAAATATTGAAATTTATGAGAAAGGTTCGAATGCTAAGGTCAATACCCTGAAAACGAAAATTCTTCCTCTGAGTAACTGGAAAAACTTATTTCCGAATGAACAGCTTTTTAAGTATGAATCTAAAGTCACAATTCTAGGAATCATTCTAACGCGGTCATTTGATGAAATGCTCGAGTTGAATTGGTCCAAAATTATACAGTCGATACAGACCAAAATGCACCAAGACAACTTAATTCATCTCAATATAATAAAAAAAATATGGTATTTGAATACCTTCGTACTATCCAAGGTATGGTATGCAGCACAAATCCTACCCCTCAGTAAACAACTCAGTCAAAGAATTGTTCTTTTAACAGGAAAGTTTATTTGGTTTGGTATTTTATACAAAGTCTCACGGAAACAGTTATACAACTGCCAGAATAGAGGGGGCATTGGGTTAATCGATGTTGAAAACAAAGCTGCAGTTCTTTTACTGAAAACCCAGTTTCAATCATGGTCAGGTAATGAAACCAGAATAACTCACAAATCAATTTTGAATTATATCTCTCTAGCCAATTCTCAAGTATACATTCACAAATCTTTTAATTTTGTACGTAAATTGAGCACAGATCTAAATCTAAACAATACGTCTCTTATAACCTCGTGCAGCCTTTACAGGAAAATAATCGAAGACAATGCTAGTAATTCACCTATTGAGGAGAAGTTGGGAAATAAAAGTTGGAGGAGAATATGGAAGAATTGTTTGAACAAAAATATCAGTACTGACTGGAGATCTGCAACGTACAAACTAGTGAATGATATATACCCAGTTCAAGTCAAACTGCATAGACATAATATATCATTAACCGTAAACTGTGATAAATGCAACGAACCTGATGATACTTGTCACAGGCTCAAGAACTGTAGACGAGCGAGAGATATTTGGTGTTGGGTTAGAAATAGACGGCAGCGGGTTTTCAATATCGATATTGATCAAATGGATATATATGATCTACTCACGGTTAATATTAACGATAAACGCGACTTGAACATTTGGTTGTGGTTGTGTGAATCTTTGGTATTTTTCAATATGGAAAAACAAGGCTATCTTGGTGATTATATAAAAATTATTCAATACGATAGATTTTTTAAATTTCAAACTGGCAACTTCAGTAACAAAATTTGGTTTTTGTAAACGACAGTGTATCAAATATGTAGACAGAACAAAAATAGTGAGTTTTATGTATGATTTGTAATTCATTTGTAAATATTTCGGAAATAAAGAGTTTAAAAAAAAAAAAAAAACTGCAAACCCAAAAACCTGACATTCTTATTCTAACTGAAACTCAGGTCAATTCATATACGACTAATGTACACATGCTATGTCCAGGTTATGAATTCTATTCTAGCTTTCGTTTCGTAGGTGGTGTTTGTTTATACTCTAGGAATGATTTGTCGTGCCAGCGCGAAGAAAGGTTGAAACCGAAATATTTTCACGCGATGTGGTTCAAACTTGTCAATCACCAACAAACTTAATTTGTCTGCTGTCTTTATTTATCACCTAACAATGACTCCTTTGACAGACTATTCGAATTTCTATCGGAAAAAATCGACTTCATCAAAGAAAACCATCCAACTGCTGAGTTCACCATATTGGGTAATTTCGATGTACATAATTCTTCATGGCCTAAATTTTCGAATAGAACAGATGAAAGAGGACGACAGAAAGAGGCATTCGCTATTACTAATGATCTGGAACAACTCATCGATCAACCCACTCGTATTACTGATACTAATAACCATTTTGCCAATACACTGGAATTGTTTCTCACTATTCATCCTGATATTTATCAGATCAAAATTCACTTCTCCTTGGGTAATTCTGATCACAGTTTGATTTCAAGTCGTATTTGGCTCCAATGGTGGTAAGTTACCGTACATGATGTGTTTGTTCATGACATAGTCAGTGGTACCTCATCTTTGGAAGCAGCATTGAAACTTCAGTCATATCTTATCTCTCTACTAGAAAAGAGTGAATTTCCGCTTCGTAAATGGGCAAGTAACGAGCCAAAACTCATTGCACATTTTTCATTCGATCTTTTGCAGTATAATCCATTAGATTTCGATACTTCAAACCGCACTGTTGAGATTCTAGGAATGAAATGGAACTCTATGAATGATTGTTTCACGTATAAGGTCAATCCTCTAGATAGAGACGACTCCAACGTTATATCCTCTCTGAATTAGTGAGAATATCCGCTAGGTCCCTTCAGTACCATTACTTTTTTTCGAAGTCACTGCTTCGACTATGTGTATCTCAGGAGTTGACTGGGATAGTGAAATGGAACTCTTGAAACAAAATAAACGTCTCCCCAAGGCCTTCCGTAGGTTGACCCCTTCAATCTCTCTTACAAACAAAAACATGCCATACTGTTGCCCAGTAATCATCATTTCACGTATGGGTTATAGAAGACACTCACGATGAATTTCCGCACCCAGGCTTTCAAAACATGACACTTTCTACTATCACAAAGATATTGGATTCTAACTCCCAAACGGACCATAAGAAGTGTGATTCCCAACTTTCTGAAATGCTCTCGGCTCAATCCAAAATCTGTGCAGCAACCAATGGGGGATCTCCCTTCATCTCGGTTATGCCAAGTCAAACCATTTTCACACGTCGGAATTGATTCCTGTGCTTCAATAAAAACTACCCCCACTAGGATGCGAGGCTCAAATATTTTGAAATCTTAAATTTGTGTATTATGTTGTATGGCCACAAAGGCGATACATCTAGAACTCGCCTCAGACTTATCGACAGATGCATTTCTTGGTGCTTTGAGACGTTTTGTTTCTCAACGTGGTAGTTGTTCAGATATCTATTGCTACTGTGGTACCAATTTGGAGGGTGCGCACCGGAATTGGCTGATGATATGAGAAATGATACAGATCAAAATTCTATTAATTTTCATTTCAACCCCCCTTCCGCGCCTAACTTCGGTTGTCTCTAGGAGGCAGGGGTTAATCGATGTTGAAAACAAAGCTGCAGTTCTTTTACTGAAAACCCAGTTTCAATCATGGTCAGGTAATGAAACCAGAATAACTCACAAATCAATTTTGAATTATATCTCTCTAGCCAATTCTCAAGTATACATTCACAAATCTTTTAATTTTGTACGTAAATTGAGCACAGATCTAAATCTAAACAATACGTCTCTTATAACCTCGTGCAGCCTTTACAGGAAAATAATCGAAGACAATGCTAGTAATTCACCTATTGAGGAGAAGTTGGGAAATAAAAGTTGGAGGAGAATATGGAAGAATTGTTTGAACAAAAATATCAGTACTGACTGGAGATCTGCAACGTACAAACTAGTGAATGATATATACCCAGTTCAAGTCAAACTGCATAGACATAATATATCATTAACCGTAAACTGTGATAAATGCAACGAACCTGATGATACTTGTCACAGGCTCAAGAACTGTAGACGAGCGAGAGATATTTGGTGTTGGGTTAGAAATAGACGGCAGCGGGTTTTCAATATCGATATTGATCAAATGGATATATATGATCTACTCACGGTTAATATTAACGATAAACGCGACTTGAACATTTGGTTGTGGTTGTGTGAATCTTTGGTATTTTTCAATATGGAAAAACAAGGCTATCTTGGTGATTATATAAAAATTATTCAATACGATAGATTTTTTAAATTTCAAACTGGCAACTTCAGTAACAAAATTTGGTTTTTGTAAACGACAGTGTATCAAATATGTAGACAGAACAAAAATAGTGAGTTTTATGTATGATTTGTAATTCATTTGTAAATATTTCGGAAATAAAGAGTTTAAAAAAAAAAAAAAAACTGCAAACCCAAAAACCTGACATTCTTATTCTAACTGAAACTCAGGTCAATTCATATACGACTAATGTACACATGCTATGTCCAGGTTATGAATTCTATTCTCGCTTTCGTTTCGTAGGTGGTGTTTGTTTATACTCTAGGAATGATTTGTCGTGCCAGCGCGAAGAAAGGTTGAAACCGAAATATTTTCACGCGATGTGGTTCAAACTTGTCGATCACCAACAAACTTAATTTGTCTGCTGTCTTTATTTATCACCTAACAATGACTCCTTTGACAGACTATTCGAATTTCTATCGGAAAAAATCGACTTCATCAAAGAAAACCATCCAACTGCTGAGTTCACCATATTGGGTAATTTCGATGTACATAATTCTTCATGGCCTAAATTTTCGAATAGAACAGATGAAAGAGGACGACAGGAAGAGGCATTCGCTATTACTAATGATCTGGAACAACTCATCGATCAACCCACTCGTATTACTGATACTAATAACCATTTTGCCAATACACTGGAATTGTTTCTCACTATTCATCCTGATATTTATCAGATCAAAATTCACTTCTCCTTGGGTAATTCTGATCACAGTTTGATTTCAAGTCGTATTTGGCTCCAATGGTGGTAAGTTACCGTACGTTGGGTCTGGCATTACAAATCAGCAGACTGGGGCGGTCTTCGAATGTTTTTATCTGATTTTCTTTGGAGAAGGGTCTGTTTTTCATCTGTGATCCTACTCTATGTGCCGAAGAAATCTCTGATACCATTGTTCTGGGAATGGAAACATGCATTCCAAGTAGTAAAAAGAGACCACTGTATGAGAAACCATGGTTCAATGAAAGCTGCTCTGAGGCTGTCACATCCAAACAAGCGGCATTTAATCGCTGGCACAAAGACCCCAGTTTGGAGACGAGATCTGAGTATGTTATCGCAAGAAATAGGTGTAGTGCAACAATTGGAGCTGCTGAAGAAGCACGTAATCAGAAAATTCGTACAAAACTCGTTGAATGTCCGAACGGTTCTCGTTCGTTTTGGTCATTTGCTGAACCTGTTGCCAAAAATTCCACTTCTAGGTCATTTCCCCACTTAACCAGAGAAGATGGATCACAATCCACCACTGCCCAACAAAAAGCCAATTTATTCGCAAATATGTTTGCTGGAAATTCTACTCTGGACTCATCAAGAAAAGATCTTCCGAATATCACACCTGTCGACAGTCAAATGCCTGAGATAATTTTTCATCAACGAACTATAAGTATGTAAGTATGTGCCCTGAATTGACAGCAGTACATTGCGAATTATTCAACCTTTCATATAACCTGGGGATTTGTTTTAAGACCTGGAGGACAGCAAGAGTTCAGCCAGTTCCTCAAAAAGAGAAGAAAACTTCACCTTGTAATTATAGACCAATTGCATTGCTTTCTATCATTTCCAAAGTCATAGAAAAAGCGATCAATATGAAGCTCATCAAATAGCTAGAGAAATCAGGAATAATTAATGATCGACAATACGGGTTTCGCCATCAGAGATCAACCAGCGACTTATTGGCTTATGTTTCTTATATTCGGCAGCATTCAATCGAGAAATTCGGAGAAACGATAGCTGTTGCACTCGATATTTCAAAAGCGTTTGATCGAGTTCAGCATCGGGGTCTCCTTTTTGAGCTGCCGTCTTATGGATTGCCTCCTCAGTTGTGTGCTTTGTTGAAGAGTTTCTTTTCTTCTTCTGATAAGTCTCTGTATGTGGTTGTTGATGGAGTTCCATAGGGTTCAGTTCTGGCGCCCACTTTGTTTTTGCTTCATATCAATGATTCGCTCGAGAAAACATCATCTTCAATACAAATATTTGCGGACGAGAGTACTCTCCATACCAGTTTCTCCTCCAGAGTCTCCATACCAGCTCTAAAAACAAAAATTCAAAGAAACATTCACGTCAATAAAATCAACGACGACTTGGCAAAAATAACAGTATGGGGTATCATGAACTTGGTGGAATTTGATGCTACGAAAACCCAGGCATGTCTCTTCTCAAGAAAAGACGATCTCTCATCCTCAAATATTCAGATGTCAGGAGTAACTGTTCCTACAAAATCAAGTATCTCGATGCTAGGAATTACGATCAGTGATAATCTCTCATGGGAAAACCATGTGAGATCGATCGCTGAAAGTGCTTCCCACAAACTTGGATTTCTATTTCGTGCGAAGAAATACTTCACTACTCGTCAGCTTCTAATGATCTACAAGGCTCAGATACGACCTGTCATGAAATACAGTTCTCATGTGTGGAGTTCGGCACCAAAACATTCATTGATGCTTCTCGATTCTATTCAGATAAGGCAATTCGTCTTGTTGGTGATTCTTCGCTCACAGACTCGCTCACTTCATTGGAAAATCGTAGAAGGGTCGGAGACTTGTCTCTCTTCTGTAGATACTTTCTCGGTTGATGCTCCTCCGAATTGTTATGAATCGTTTCTCCCTTGGCAATATCTCCACGGATGACTCGACAAGTACAGATTTTCCACCCCTTTGTTGTGAATTTGAGAACCTGTCGAACCTCTCTTGCTCAGGGATCTCTTTTCAACAGAACAGCTGAGCTTTGGTATTCCTTGCCAGAAGGGGTTTTTCCGAGGCTTACAAACTTCAGAAATTCAAAGTAAGTGTTAATTCATATTTCTTGTACCTTGATTGACGCGTTGTTCTTTGAACATTACAGGTTTTTCCTTTCGTGTGAATCTGCATAAAAAAGAAAAAAAAACTATAGTAGATTTTCGGTATTTTATTGAAGTGCACCACAATTTGGTGAACCTTGCTCAGCAGCATTTTCAATTTTTCCCACCCTTAGTCTGAATCAGCATTGCCGTGCGTTATAGGTACCCGTTTAAAGTTATTTCTTGCTGCTGTTGTGAATGCAGCCAATGTGTAAAATTTCACCTCACAGACGGAAATGGAAATTGTAAAGCTCGAGAGCTCAAGAAAATAGCCGATACCGCTCGGTTGGATAGAAATGTTCAAGTTATCAAGACAGAAACTATTAGACGTAATTTTGAAAAGCTGCATGTATCCATTGTTGGATTGCTCTCATCAGCTGATTCAGAAACACAAGCAACTTATCAACAAACCATGATTCTTGTGGGGTTCGCCAATGATTTCTATCATAAGGCTATTTACAAGGAACTATTCTCAGATCAGATTCCTTCTCAATCAAGCTAACAAGTTCGATCGAATGTTAAGCTTCCTCAAATGGAATTGCCACGATTTGAAGAAAGCATGAATGACTAGTAAACTTTCACAGACATGTTTCATTCTATAGTTCACACAAATGGTAATCCTTCCAATATAGAAACGATGAAATGTAGTGCCAATTATTTGGTAGCCTAAAATACGCTCGTAAAACGTTAACAAAATTCTCGATTGATTGCAACTTCACTGAGGAAAGCTATAGTTGATACGAAAAGGTTTACAGCCGGTAATAATCCCCAAGAACTTCGACAATTGATAAAAACATTCAGTGAAAATATATCTATTTTGAGAGGCATGAATTACCCAATGGAGCATTGGGTCTTTATTCTATTTAATATGATGTTTGATGAGTTAGATTCAGAAACGACAACACGATTTGAACTTGAGCATCCTTACCTCACGGTAAATGAATATTATATAACTCTTCAAACGTTTTTAGAGAAACAATATAACCTTTTCGATTATGTTGATAACTGTACTAGTGGAAGAATTGTGAAAGAGAATAATTATAGTAAAGCAGCTCACTCAATGTATTTTTTGGCTCAGAAAAATTATTATCCACATGTGAAACAATCTTTCCTTATTCAAAGTCTTATTCGCAGTGTTCACTTTGTGAATGTAATCATTTGATTCACAATTGCTCGCAGTACCTCTCAAAAACTTCTAACTCCCGTAAGCATCACACTCTCTTGCATTTCTTGAATCTCGATTCGGAACTCCCTCAGTCTCCCACTTCTCAGCCATTAGGCTCTACCTCCACAGAAGAAACAAATCGTTCTCCCCAGTCTATAGCTGTGAATCGCCCCAATTTTCAATCAAACATACTTCTCTCTACCGCACTCATTGAAGTTCTTGATAGCCGGGTGGACAAACAATAAGGGTACTCTTAGATAGTACCAGCCAGACTTATTTCATAAAAAAGCAAATGTTATTCAAAAATAGGTCTCAGATGTTTTCGGTTATTATGTGATATACGGGGTGTTGGAAAAATTCGCACTCATGATTTCTCAGGGAGTTTCTCGTACACTCAAGTTAGTATCAAGCTTCCACTCTTTATACGCTGGATTTCGTAGTCCTTCCTCAAATATGCTCTGATCTTTCCGCAGTCACAGAAAATCCGATGAATTCTTTGAGTTTTCTCAATTGCAACTTGCAGATTCATCATTTAATATTTCTCAACCCGTAGATATGCTTCTGGGTGCAGATATATTCGCGTCTATAATCAAGGGTTCATCCAGTTCCATACATAATAATCCCGAAAGAGTCATAGCACTGAATACAGTCTTTGAATGGATTACTCACCCACCTTGATGAATCGTACAAATCTGAATGTTTTTTTTATGATAAATAAATTCTGGGAAATCGAGCTTGTTCCTATGAGTTGCACTTCGTTTCGAAGCTGAATATCCCATCTTTCCAGGTGCTAGTGCTATAGCATTGAAGAGATTTTTTCCTTTAGAAAATAGATTGATGAAAAATCCCGATATCTACCTACAGTATAGTCAGTTTTTACAAGATTATCTACCTAGACCAAGATCAAATGGAGCTCATACCTTACACCACCTACTTCACACTATATTCCGCACCATTGTATTTTCAAGCCTGATAGCTCGACCACTGAACTTCGAGTAGTGCTTCTTCACGATATACTAACGGTTTATCGTTAAATGATACCATTTTCACTGGGCCCGAACTATAACCTAATATTTATTATAAACTTCTCAAATTTCGTCTCAATGTAGTTTGTTTTTCAGCGGATGTACAGGGCATGTTCAGACAAATTCTAGTAGCTCCTGAACACGGATCCTATCGAGATCCTCTCGAAATGGAAGTGTGAAGAATTATCGTTTGAAGGTTCTCAGTTTCGGTATGGGTAGTAGTCCTTTTCTAGCTATTCGAACAATTCATCAGTTGGTTCGACAGTATTCACAGGAATTCACGACGGCATCTGATGTTCTACAACATGATGTGTTTGTTCATGACATAGTCAGTGGTACCTCATCTTTGGAAGCAGCATTGAAACTTCAGTCATATCTTATCTCTCTACTAGAAAAGAGTGAATTTCCGCTTCGTAAATGGGCAAGTAACGAGCCAAAACTCATTGCACATTTTTCATTCGATCTTTTGCAGTATAATCCATCAGATTTCGATACTTCAAACCGCACTGTTGAGATTCTAGGAATGAAATGGAACTCTATGAATGATTGTTTCACGTATAAGGTCAATCCTCTAGATAGAGACGACTCCAACGTTATATCCTCTCTGAATTAGTGAGAATATCCGCTAGGTCCCTTCAGTACCATTACTTTTTTTCGAAGTCACTGCTTCGACTATGTGTATCTCAGGAGTTGACTGGGATAGTGAAATGGAACTCTTGAAACAAAATAAACGTCTCCCCAAGGCCTTCCGTAGGTTGACCCCTTCAATCTCTCTTACAAACAAAAACATGCCATACTGTTGCCCAGTAATCATCATTTCACGTAAGGATTATAGAAGACGATGAATTTCCGCACCCAGGCTTTCAAAACATGACACTTTCTACTATCACAAAGATATTGGATTCTAACTCCCAAACGGACCATAAGAAGTGTGATTCCCAACTTTCTGAAATGCTTTCGGCTCAATCCAAAATCTGTGCAGCAACCAATGGGGGATCTCCCTTCATCTCGGTTATGCCAAGTCAAACCATTTTCACACGTCGGAATTGATTTCTGTGCTTCAATAAAAACTACCCCCACTAGGATGCGAGGCTCAAATATTTTGAAATTTTAAATTTGTGTATTATGTTGTATGGCCACAAAGGCGATACATCTAGAACTCGCCTCAGACTTATCGACAGATGCATTTCTTGGTGCTTTGAGACGTTTTGTTTCTCAACGTGGTAGTTGTTCAGATATCTATTGCTACTGTGGTACCAATTTGGAGGGTGCGCACCGGAATTGGCTGATGATATGAGAAATGATACAGATCAAAATTCTATTAATTTTCATTTCAACCCCCCTTCCGCGCCTAACTTCGGTTGTCTCTAGGAGGCAGGGGTGAAGGCTGTGAAAACTCATTTATTCAAAGTAATTAGAGACCAAATTCTCTCGTATAGGAACTGAATACCGTACTAGTTCGAACAGAGGCCCCATTAACTCTCGACCGCTTTGCAGTTCGAGCTGTGATCCTAAGGATGACTCAGTGTTGACACCAGGACATCCTTTAACGCTTGCTCCTTTAAACTCTCTTCCAGAGCCCAACTTGGATTAGGGCGTTTGGCCAGATGAAAAATTGTTCAACGATTGCAACAAGACTTTTGGGGTAGGTGGTACAAGGAATATTTGCATATTCTGATACAGCCAGCGGAGTGGCTGAAACCTTCCAATACAATTAATATAAGTACAGCTTATCCAATCCATCTTGGCACAAACTCAGCTACTTTACCAGTTGCACACTGGTAGTGCAGACCATGACGAAAGAAAAACACCTACTATGAATAAATTTCAACACAGTGAACACATATAATAGGTATATTTTAATTTTACTAAACTTCAAAGAGATTGCTGGGCACATGCGTCATTATTTCTGTGCCAATATGGATTGGATGAGCTATACAGTTGTTCTTCTGAAGAAGGATACATCAACCGTACAGAAGTGGCCGTTGGGACGCATTGTCAAGCGGCATCCAGCGCGGACGGTGTAACACGGGTTGTTTCAGTAAGAACGGCTTCGGGTATTGTAAAACATTTGAGCCTCGTTTTATATATATATATATATATATATATATATATATATATATATATATATATATATATATATATATATGCTCCCTGGAACTTCCGCTTGAACCGCGTCTGGAATTGTTCTTCCTTCGACGTTTCGGCTCCCACTTTGGAGCCATTCCCAAGACTTCTTGACTTGGTGGCAAGGCCTAAGTCTCCTTAACCCCCAGCCCCAGCATTCATCTTGACAGAGTGAAGATTGTGGTTTGGTGGATAGAGGGATGGTATTTCTCTCATATGTATGAGAATCCGACGCTGTTGAAACTGTCGGACTGTATACAGGTCTGGTTTGAGAAGGATTCATTGATGGATTTGTTCGTAGGAATAATATAGTACAGGTAATAGGGAGCGAGTTACTCGTGTCCATAATGCATAATTAGGCAGGAGTTATTTTATTTCATAGATAGTTCCAGTCTGACGTACTCAACCTAAAAACACAGAATACTCACAAAAATGGCGAACGGAAGTGCCGCTATTTTGTGAAAAATCGTTTGGGCCTGTATCTTCGTAACCGTGCACTTTAGGCCCACAATTATAGGGACTTTTTTTATAGATAATTGAATTTCCTATCTTTTCCATTCGATAATTTTTTTCGTAGCACCCACCGTTCACGACTTATATCATTATTACTTTTTGTTTATTCACTTTTTTACCAAGGTTATAAGCGCAGCATACATTGCATATAAGGGTTTTTCATATAGTATAATTTTATAGGGACTTATTGAGTTGGATTTGTTATAAAATTGTTGGGAACAGTCGTTGGCAAGATTAGGATTTTGACCTAACTAGTTGTTGAATTGATTTGAGTGCAAGAGGCGCCGGGAATTTTCAGTATTTCATAATTTAGGAATGTGATAATTGCGTAATGATACTGTAAAACTTGGGGCATTGTCCATTTCTCAAAATAAATTACAAGGGTAATTTTTGGGAAATTCCAATTTGTAAACATCTGTTAGCTGTTTTCTCGTGCAATACAGGTTGACACAATTTTTACGAAATAGTTGTCTCTTATTTTGAATACATCCTAGGTAGATGAGGTATAGTATTATTAGTTCATTGTGGGTATGTGGCAGTCACATCTACCTGGCGCCTGGCATTAAAATATTCTGAATTATTTGAGAAAGAACCACTACCTTCCCCACTGCAGTGTAGTCGCGAGCATACCCAATTGTCACTAACTTGGCAACTGTTTCTGTCACTCACTAGTGCGTGGCACAAAATTCTCAAAACGTTCTACATGTATTTTCATGATGAAAATTCAATAAAAACCATATTAGTACGCATTTCGACTTTAGTTACTGAATTTGTTTTTGAAAGACATTCAATTGTGATGCAAAAATTTTCAAAAATCGTTGAATAAAAAAGACATTTTGTGTATAACACGCTTGACTATCTGTTCATTAAGTAAAAATAATGACTCCTTGATTCGATATCCTCAAAGAATTAAAAATTTTCAGTGCTATATAACCTTCGAAATTTTTTTAACGATATCATAGATAATCGAATCATTGCTCTGAAATATTTTCATAATAATATTAGAAAATATCAGATATCCCGATTCGGTGGTTTTTTCGTCAGTGTCGAGTGCCAATAAAAGTATTTTGACCAGTGTCCATTGGTGTCTAACAATTGAAAAGGTATTTCAAATTCAGAATTCATTCGTTGGCCAGAAATAGTTATGCATGCCCAAAAAATCTTCACTTTCAAGCAAAAGTAAAAATATTCACTGCTATGGCTTTTGAAACGTAAATCAGACTAAGAGCATTTCCCTATAATCGGCTGTACTTATATGAGTTTCACTTCGTGACAAAGTGAGTTATTAGAAAAAATTTCATTATAACAAATCAGTATGGAGATATGGCTGGTGAACCGGGTGTCAGAGTAAATTCAACATTTCCTCATTGCTCATTCTGAGCAGTTCAAATATTTTCGAAATTCACATCAACATCAACAAACGAATTATGATAATTTCCGTAAGTTCGTCTACAACCATATTCTTTTTTAGTTTTTCAACCATAACCTCTGTTGACCCAAATAGCACAAGTACGTCCAGTGGACGTACTGCATATGTACGGTGAGGATGCATTGTACGTATTTAGGACGTACTTTTGTCTCCGACAGACGTACATAAGACCTCCCTGCGACTTACCGTTTCCGCATAGTCGGTAATCCCAGGTACGTACTTTTCTAGTCCACACAGGACCTGAAATGTACAGAAAGGGGAACTGTTTGGGACATTCCGAAAACGTACATTTTCCATTCTGTATGCGCTATCCCAAGTAGAACAAACATATTTGACCAATATTGGTTCAATATTACGGGAATATCAACCTTATATTGTAGATGATATCAATAGTGGCCACAAAAAAATGTAAACATTCGGCGATATTAGCTCAATATTGACAATATTCGAAAACAACGTAATGATATATCATATGATATCACTTAATGAATCTAAGTTTTCATATTCGGGATTATTCATTTCTTTTTTACCAAATAGTCAAGTTGGAAATTTTACTCATTCACGTGTACTAACCATCTAACCGAATACTTACCTGGAAAAAGACCTGGCTGCTGCGGGGCTTGAACTCTCGACCTTTTCTATGGAGATATTATTGTCGACCACTGTTACGCTCTACGGCACAGAGAGACTTGTTTTTAAGAAGGAGTTGGGTGCTATAGATGTGATGACTTCAAGTTAGTTTTGTTCGAGATAATATTAAAATTTCAGAAAGTTCAGTAACAATGAAAATATATTCGGAAAAACACTAAAGGATCACTGTCTCATGTGATGGCGGTTTTGGAATATCAAACTTGCTGTGCAAAAAATTCTGTATGTAATTTTCTGGTATTTAAATTCACCACATGTCGATGTTTCAATTTTTCCAAATTTTTTTAGGAATAAATCATTATGAATATTCCATTACCAATATTGATATATGTATGAATACTCTCAAAATCCCAATACCCCTTGAACCGAAAGGGACCCAATACGTACGTACTTGGGAGGTCCAAACAGTATGTACATACTAACAGAAATGTAGAAAATGAAAGGAACCCAATCCGTACGTACTTGGGAGGTCCAAACAGTATGTACAAAAAAGTACGTCAACGAGACGTCCAGATAGTATGTACATACGATTTCCAAAAATGTACGTCATTACTATTATGTCCCGCAAACGTTTCGAAATATACGTATCTGAAAGGGACTCAATATGTACGCACCTGGAATGTCCAAATAGTACGAACATAGTTCTTCCAAACATGTACGTAAATGATACGTCTGAGCAGTACGTACATGGGATTCACAAAAAAACACGTCATTGGTATGTCCCTAATTCATTCCGAAAAGTACGTACCTGAAGAGGAGTTAATGTAAACGTATCAGGGACACTTAATAAAGTACGTACATAGTACTTCCAAGCATGTACGTTTTTATTAAATTCCGATTGGAACGGGACCAAGTATGTACCTACATGGGACGTCTAACCAGTACATACATGGTACATCCGGTAATGTACGTTCTTCGAATGTCTCCTATCCGTCCCGGGACGTATCGACGTAACTGGGACATAAATGGTTCGTCTTCAGGACGTCGTGTGCTATTTGGGGAGGAACATCAAATCTGTCAATTATCATTTCGTACAGAACTCTGGGTTCAAATTCGTCTGCAATCATATCATTCGCAAGTTGATCTGTCGACACAAAACTCTCATTTCGAATTCGTCTACAACCATATCCTTTGCTAGTTGAGAACATAGAATAGTCAGCCATTTGAAATGTTCACTAAATTAAGAGTTCACCTCGAATGATTCATGATGTAAATGCATAGGTGTGAAACATATGAACATGAGGTTCTAATGAATCCAAAAGTTAACCTTATTAACATCGATTCAAGAAATCTGTAAACTAAGTACAGACCATTTGAGAGTCTTCTCGAATACAGAAATTAGCATATGGTTGCGATAATAATTCAACTGTATACATAATAATCAAGCCTGAATTCCAAATTAATCCAGCTGAGTCAAAAATATTGATTCAACTGAAACAAAAATTCTCAAAAAAATGCAATGGAAGTTCTACATATTGGACAACTTTCACATGTTATTGAACAATCAACAAAACATGCTAAATGTTTATAAGGCATGAACATTACATTCATTTCATTTTCCAAACGAATTTTACAAGTAATCCTGTGATCTGTGTTTGTAAAATTTTGAAGTTCGAAATTCGGACTTTTGAGCTTCCAAAATTCACATTTGTCATGAAACATTTCATGCTGAGTCCAAACTTCATCTGCAGGCATCCATTCTCTCATTTCGAGGCCGCAGTGGAAGCACTTGACTCTTTCAAAAACTCTACTTCATTGGGAAAATTCAATACTCATGAAATATCCGAGAACATGGCTTGAACCGAAGATATATATTCTAGTACACAACATGAACAGTGTGATACCATTCATCTGATTTGAATAGATAACGATTGAGTCTGAAAACATGCAAAAATTTCGAATGAAGCAGGTGCAGACGATTGCAAATGTTCCAGTCAAATACCTATCGAATAAAGCGAAAAAACATTCCACCTCAAATCCATGATGAACATATCAAAACTTTTGAAGGAGATTGGCAATTGCGCTAGTTGAACGAAACACAGGATAAAATTGTCAAAATCGATTCTAAATGAATACGTATCACATGCAGGGCCAATGAGGTCCGGACAAATGAAACAACAAATATATCCGGAATTGAGGTTGGAGAAAAGAGTATACACGCATACATTACTCCAATATATGTATGCCAAAATAGATTGTGAACTGAAATATCTAAGTTCAAAATAATGCAAAAGTCTTTGAGAATACATGACGGAGAATTTCTAAAATCAATAATTATGACTGAATGTGATTGTTCAGTTGAGTACAAAAAAATATAGCCTTGACGTCTGAAAATGGTTTTCAACAACATTATTCAAGTTTGGACGAATATAAAGGACCATTGGAAGACATGACAAACTCTTCGAAATCAAGTCTCAATTCTGAATGAAACAATTCGTAAAACGAAGCAATAGCGCGAAATTCACGTCAAATATTTAAAAAATCATATGTACTTAAAAAAAAATGCTCGAGTACAACTTAGTCGAGTCTAGACGAACGCAATCAGAACTAATGAATACATGCTGAATATATCAAGTTCAAGAAATAATGCAGAACTCTAAATCGTTAGGACTTTATTCGAAGGGCCTCACATATTCTTTTCATAGTTAGTTTTCGAAATTTGTAATATGAACTTTGTTTTGTCATTGCTCAGATATGCACTAGTTCTTCCAAATTCTGATATTATTTTTCGATTTATGAATATCTGCTGGATATCAGGCAAAATCATTATTCTTCGATTTCAGTATATCTGCAGGACATTCGGTCAAATCATTGTTTTGTATCGTTTGTATTTAGCATATATATCTTGATCTCTATTGATCAACTTCATTTCTCTGGACCATAGTATTCACTTACACACATATGCACTAAGATGTACTATCGAGAATATTACTTTCATTCTCGTATTTTCATAAGTTTTTCATGTATTCCAGCAGGAATGAAGCAATGAATTGCCATTAAGTTGGATGAATATTTCTGTCTCAAATCGATTCATTTTGGATTATGTTTTCGGTTGCATGCATTTATTTCGACTTGATTCACTTAGTTGGAGTATAGTTTTTATATGATAGCCATGTATTCATCTAGGCCATTTCAATCAACTGGACTTGAATCATCTAGAGTTCTGCATTATTTCTTGAACTTGATATACCATGTATTCATTAGAGCTGTTTGCGTTCATCTAGACTCGACAGTTATACTTTAGCATGTTTTTTTACAAATTATTTTTGAAATATTTGACATGCATTTCGAGCTACTGCTTCGTTTTACGGAGTGTTTCATTCAAAATCGAGACTTGATTTCGAAGAGTTTGTCATGTCTTCCAATGGTCCTTTGTATTCGTCCTAACTTGATTAATGCTGTCGAAAACCATTTCAGACGTCAATGCTTGATTCTTTCGTACTCAACTGATCTATCACATTCAGTCATAATTAATTTTCGATATGCTCCTTCATGTATTCTCGTAGACTTTTGCATTCTTCTGAACTAAGATATTTCAGTTCACAATCTGTTTTGGCATACATATGTTGTAGTAATGTATGCGTCTGGACTCTGGTTTCCTACCTTACATTCGTATATTTGTTGTGCTTCATTTGTCCGGACCTCATTGCTGCCGTAATATAGGGAAAGCTAGTAACTAGAGTTACTATGTTTCGAATTATCATCGATTTTTAAATTCAGCTCGCCAAATTACCTTATATGTACTTTTTTGAACCTAATACCAGCATACATAGGGGTTATTTTTGCATGCCATTTTCTAGTAAAGTTTCAAAAATACACATCTTAACTTGACTTAAATTCAGCAAGTCAAGTTACTAGGTTTCATTCATTCTTATTCCAATATTCTTTCTGGCACCTTAACCGGAATTGTCCAGTAAGTCGCAATTACTATGTTTCAATACCTTTTTTCTTGGTCTCCGTATCAGTTGAGTTTTGACCAGGGTATCGAATGCACGCGACGCTTCCCCGTTGATAATATTTTTAGTGTCAATATTCTCACGTTACTTCAAATTATGGCATCCCGGGCCAGAAAAATACTACAAATGTGTCGTGGCATTAAGATACCAATAAAATGTATACGCCGAGAAAAAAGTACAAATATTCAAATAAATATATTTAAATGTTCCTTCTTAATGAACTGATAATTCCACTGAGTTTATTGTTTGACCAAGATGTTGATTTGAACCTTTCACTAAGAAACAACTATCTGAATAGGTAAATGTGTAATTTTATTTTAATGCTAACTATTCCATTGTATGCCTCCAATCGGAAATAATTCTGAAACTGTCGCTTCTGAAAGGTGTGAAGTATATGTAGATAGGTGAATTTTGTTTCAAGGCCATCAACTTCTCTTCAAGATTCACCTTCAGACGATGACAATCAAGTTCATTCTGATTTTGACGATAGTGATAAAGATCCCGACTTACATCAAAAAAAAAAAAAAGTTGAGATAGTTTTTTGCCAATTTTGACGATGTTTCTGACGATAATAATCAAATAACTGAAGAAAAAGTGTCTTTCATAATAGTCCTGATGTTTTAAACGAAATAAATGAAAGTAATGAATTGGTAATACACAGCGAAGGTCAAGAACAGTATGAAAATGAACAAGTCTTTGATGACACAAACTATGAAAAAATTCATAAAATTTGTGTATCACTGCTCAAAGAAATGGTAAACAAGGTATTAAAAGAAGTTGAAGGAAAAGGTAGGAAGAAGAAATTAGATTATAATGCAAAACATGCCTTGCTTCCTCCTTGTACTGATGAATGTAGACAAAAGTGTTATCAGAAAATTGATCAAGCATCAAGAGAAGAGATTAAAACAGAGTTTTGGAAATTGAATATTAGCGGCAGAAGGATTTTCTTTACAATTTGCCCCTCAGTAGTAACGATTATGAAAACAAAGTACAGATTTGCAGAACAATGTTTTTGCTCAGTTTAGTTTTGAAAACTGACTCTACCTCTGGGAATAAACACCTCTGAAAAAGACAAAATATTGAAGTCCCTATGCCCAGTTTTTCTAGATAAACGACGTAAACTGTTTTTGCAATTTTTGCCGACCAATGACAATGCTCCAGATTTGTGCTATAATTCGGAACTTTGACTTCACTCCTGAGTTATCATACAGCTGGTGAAAATATAATAATATATTTGTTTTCAATTTGTGGTTTTATGTCAGTAAGTGAATATGCGATATTTTCGTTACATAAATTCATTGTATTTCTGTGTTTGTAAATTTAGTTAAAATAAAGTATGTCGCGTTACTTAATTCAAATCTAATGAATGAATATAAAGTAAACCTTTTGCAAATCTTGTTAATATTCTTTTAACCTGAAATAGTATCTTACTAACATTTGATAAGACTTCATCATAACCTAGTAACTTCAGTTAACATATTTTAAATTCTCATTATTTACTTTTTTGATGTTCTGCAATTTAGTAAAAAATGGTAGGTACAATTTACTCCCTTTTCTATAAACTTAAGGCAAACATTGAGGTCATATTCAGAATAAACGTCCGAAAAAATCTATACCACCATTCAAGAATTATAAATGAATATCAAAAAGACTAGAAGCTAAGCAAAAATTGAACAAATTGATTTTCTGAAAATATGTAAAAATCGAGGTACCTACTAGGTTTTTCTAAATTACGGCAGATTGGCCCTGCAGGTGTTACGTATTCAATTAGAATCGATTTGGATAAGTTTATCGTATGTTTCTTTCACCTAACGCTGCCGAATCTCCTTCAAACTTTTGGATTCATTCAAACTTATGTTCATATGCTCTGCAGGTATGCAGTTGACTATCCCATCTATTTTTTCGAAACTTCTGATATGTTTATTATGAATTTGACGCGGAGTATTTTTTCGATATATTCATTAGGTAGTTGACTGAAACATTTGCAATCGTCTGCACATGCTTCATTCGGAATTTTTTTATGTTTTCAGACTCGATTGTGATCGATTCAAATCAAGTTGAATGATATCACACTGTTCATGTTGTGTACTAGAATATATCTCTTCGGTTCAAGTCATGTTCTCGGATATTTCATGGGTATTGCATTTTCCCGATGAAGTAGAGTTTTTTATACAGAAGTGATCGAGTCAATGCTTCTACTGCGGCCTCGAAGTAAAAGAATGGCTGGAAGGAAATGAAGATTGAGCATGAAATTTATCATGAAAAATGTGAATTTTGGAAACTCAAAAATCCGAATTTCGAACTCAAAAATTTCACAAACACAGATCACAGAAATACTTGTTAAATTTGTTTGGAAAATGAAATTGATGTAGTGTTCATGCCTTGTAAACATTTAGCATGTTCACATATAGCATGTTCTTTTGATTGTTCAATAACGTGAAGGTTGTCCAATATGTAGAACTTCCATTGCATCTTTTTGCGAATTTTTGTTCGATTTGAATCAATATTATTACCTCAGCTGGATTCATATGGAATTCAGGCTTGATTATTATGAATGCAGCTGAATTATTATCGCATCCATATGCTAATTTCTGTACTCGAAAAGGCTTTCAAATGGTCTGGACTTAGATACCCGATTTCTCATTTGTTTTGCCATAGAATCGATTTTGATAAGTTCATGGCGTGTTTCGTTCAACTATCGTAATTGCCATACATTCGGATTCATTCGACCTCATGTTTATATGTTTTACACCTTACATTTTGTTATTGCATCTATTCTCACCAAATTTTCGATATGTACATCATGAATTATTCGAGGCGAACTCTAATGAACATTTGAAAGAAACGACTTTCAATATATTCTCGACTCATTCTTGCAAAATTTGTTTCGATAATGTTTTTGTTGTCGATACCGTGTGAGCATCAAGCGTGCCGTTATTGATTACGCTGTCACATGTAACAGTTGTCCAATATGTAGAAAATTCATTAGCATCTTTTTTTTTTTTCGAGAATTTTAAATCCATCACTGTTTGTTTTTCAATATACATTTCATGAAATTTCTGAATATTTATTTCATCTCCTCGAAAGGGATGTGGTGGATGAAAAAGTGATTAACTAGCAAAGAATATGGTTGTAGACGAATCTGCAATTGAAGTTTTGTGTCAGTTGACAGATCAACTTGTGAATGATTTGATTGTTAACGAAACTGAAATTAGCGTTCTGTGCCAAATGACAGTTGAAATATTTGCTGTTGTTCGACAGAGGTTATGGTTGGAAAACTAGCAAAGGATATGATTGTAGACGAATCTGAAATAAGAGTTCTGTGTCAGTTGACAGACCATCTTGCATCTTTGAAAAAAACTAAGCATTTTGTGTGGCATCTGAAGACATTTGTACGAAGGAGTTGGACAACAGGTTTTGAAACAGTGGAATTAGTTTTCAACACGATTTACTATAATATGAATTGGTGTCAAACAACTAACGAAAATAATCATAATTTTTCGGTTGTTGTCGTGAATTGATAATATTTGAACTGCTCCTACAACCCCAGAAGTATCGATATGTCGAGTTATTTCAAAATTATATGAACCTGAAGTTAGTGATAGATCAAATAACACGTTTGGCTCAACAGAATCATGTCGATTTCACCAAACGGAATGGTGAGAATAGGTTTTGAATCCATTTTCGAGCCGATTCACCACAGATTTCTAGAACTTCGGTTATTTCTGGAGCTATTGATGAGTGTGTTATAGAGACTGAATATTTTCATTCGAACTCTGAAATGTTATATTTGAACTGTTACAATTTTTTTTGTTAATAAATCAGAGTTTTCACCTAGAAGTATGTTTATGAGGAAATGTTAAATTTACTCTGACACCAGTTTTACCAGCCATATCTCCATACTGATTTGTGACAATGACATTTTTTTCAATAACTCACTTTGACACAAAGTCAAACTATATAATTACATCCGATTTTATAAGAAAATGCTTCGAGTCTGATTAAAGCCTGTTTTAAAAGCCATCACAATGAATATTTTTGCTCTTGCTCGGATGTGAAGATTTTTTTGGCATAATTTTTTTTTGGTCAAGGAATGAATTCTGGATTTGAAATACCTATTCAATTTTGGACACCAATGGACACTGGTCGAAATACTTTTTTTGACACTCGACACTGACGAAAAGGACCATCAAATCAAGATTTCTGATATTTTCCAATATTATTATGAAAATAATTCTGAGTAATAATTCGATTTCCTATAATATCGTCACAACAATTTTCGAAAGTTATATAACACTTGATAATTATCAATTCTTCGAGGATATTGAATCAAGAAGTCATTACTTTTGCTTCATGAACAGATACTCAAGCGTATCATACACTAGTTGTTTTTTTGGTTTCACGTTTTTTTTGGAAATTATTGCAACACAATTGAATATCTTTCAGAAACAAAATGGTAACTAAAGTCGAAATGCGTATTGATATGAATTTTTATCATGAAAATACATGTAGAATATTTTGAGAATTGCGATATATATTTTTTCTCTTAATTCATTCTCAGTCCATCAAAAAACTTAGTTTTTTATGAGGTTCTTTGCAAGATTCAACGCATTTGGTGGGAATTGGCAAGTTGAGAAGTTGCACTATATTTCGATCACAACTGAGGAGAAAAACTTGTTCCTGTTTAACATACTCCTTTTGTTTAGGGGAATGGCACACCTATTGATACTTGTGCAAATTCCATGCTTGTTGACTGGGGAAAGACACGTCTAGACACCGTCTTTTGTATCGTTCTTATATTCCGGTAAACATAAATGCCTTTTGACATCGAAGGAAATTTGACCAATGGAATAGAGTTTTTGGTGCTTTTGCATCATTATATCGAAAATTACATGTTCCCCACTCTTTTCTTAGGTGAAATATGTATTTTTGGCATGTAATGCCCTTTTGTCATTTTGGTCAAATGATATTCTTGAAATATAGAAAATGTTGATTGGAAAGAGTAGCAAAAGCCGTCAGTAGGACTTCAAATAACAGAGATAGCTTGTAAGGCCTTTTAGGTATCGGAAATTGCTCAATTATGTTTCTTGACATTGGGACGAGTCCCCTGACACCGGTTAAATCGAATCGAACGGCCGCAAGTTGGAACCAGAAGTTGCCAGATTTGGACTCTCCTGGACTTAAGGAACACTAATATATAATTTTTTTTGCTCCATGATGAATTTCAGCATATTGGAAGTGATTATTTTTCGAAAATTTATCTTCGATATGAAATGTCCCTAGTATCTTTCAACTTTATAGCCGAAATAGCTCAGTGGCTAGAGCGCTAGACTAAATATCAAGAGATCCTCGGTTCGACTACAGGTTTCGGCAATTCTCTAGAGGTCCTGAACTAATACAAAAGGCCAAAAATATTATCACAAAGTCTCCAAACCGCAGACTGGAAAATTAAACAAGTTGATATCGTCATAGTGGCCGCAGCGATCATATCAATTTTCAAATTTCCTGTCACCGTGGTCAACTAATATTATTATCAATTTTCGAATTTGAATACCCAAATAATCATATGGCTTCATTCTTATCAGTCGCAGTGAATTAATTTAATTACGATTTATTCCTCATATCGCAAACTTCATTAGAATTGTTTTTAAACTTGAGTTATGACTTGTGACTGCAGACGTCCCACCAGAATCCCAGTTTCTTCAAATAACCAATCGCAGAGCTCCAGCAGAGACGTCAGACCTTTAAACCACACCTCGCGAACACTCAATACCCACATTGCAGCTTCATCCCTCTCCCCACCTGTTTCGCTAAGAAATACACCCCCATGGACAACAACAGCTATTGAGAAAAACCTCACCTCAAATACATCGGCATTGCTCCTCTACTTATATGTATGTATAATTGTATACGCATACGTGCATAGATTGAGCCCTAGAACTCAATTATTGATGATACTTTTTTTGCCCATTATATTCAAAACTTCGTTATGAAATGTTCTATTTTGGGGGTCGGTATGTTATGGTCGGTATGTTACGTCAAGTACCTATTTCATCAAACTGAGAGTAGAGAAATTTTTTTTGAATTTTTTTGCGAAATACGGCAAGAGCTCTGAACGCCACTATGCGAGTACCACCTGTGAAGGTACCAGCCACCACGCATGCTCGATGGGCGAAAACGAAGCAGTTCGAAAACTCTCGGCAGAGATACACGTGCAATTTTGTGGTAGTTTCGCTAATTTGAAATCTCTTCAATTATTATTTCAAATAAAGTGACACTGTGGTCAAGAAGTGAAGAGATACCGGTCTACTGCAATTTGGTGAGTGGCTTCTATTCTCACGCTCTTGCATTGCCGATATCATTCAATTGAATTCGAACCAGATAATTCTATTTCAGTCAAATATAATTTCATATACAGTCCATTCTCTCTCGAACATTTCATTTTACACGTAATTTCTCATGGACGTTTTGGAAGAATGAAGTATTATTTGAAATTCAATCTTGAAACATGCATATTTTCTTCTCATTGGTTCGAAATTGTCGAAGGAATCATTGTGCTATTTGTTGTCGGAACCTCTAAATTGACGATGGCAAGCTTTAACGAAAAGAGTGTTTCGCATGAAATCGTCTCGGAAAATTGGTATTTTTAACTAATTTGCAACATGACGAAGTTTGCGGCCGTATAGTACTCTACCAGTTGAGTTCATTATTGAGTTCTTCGTTTTCTCAACGACAGTCCATATCTTCCTCTGAAGTTTTTCCGAAATCTGCGCTGGCCAGCGAATGAATGCACGACTTCACTCTATTGGTCGACTCAAGAAAATTGCTGCCGCCTATTCATGTCAGACAGCCCGACATACGAAGAGGCAGGTATGGAAAATGAAGCGTGCCAGCAAACTGAGAAAATGTTGTTCAATGTTTTTCCGTGGTAATCTCAAGAAATTGTACGGATGTTCAGATAAAGCTGTAACAAGCCATTGATGTTGCATTGATGAATGGTTATGCTACCTTCAGAAAGTGCAATCTATTTTATTTAAAAAATTTCTTGACGTCAATAAGCGGGTGTCCACAAAAATCATTCAGGAGTTCGATACTCGTAAGATTCACTTATAATTAATGACAAAGGAGGAAACCATATATTGAAAGAATGATTATTGGCTCGCAAATATCAAATAATTACAGTGCGGCATCAACTGCTAGGAACAATAATTTCTCATGTCTAGAGACTGGGAAACTTTGGAATGCGAATGGGAAACAAACCTTTTCTATACCTGTGATGATCTGATCTCTTCTGAAATCTACACCCAATGCTTCGACATCAATCTCTTGTTCATACACTGAAGCCTCCAATATTCTTCGGTTGCTTAAACATATTTCACCATTACACGTTCAAATCCGCCATCATTTTCCTGAAATCTACAAGGGTGTTGTAGTCAGGAATTACGTCTACATCAGCAAAATCTTTTTCTGATTCTGATTTAACGAAATTTGGCTGATAACGACTGAGCGAAAGAGGACAAGGAAGTAGTTCTGGCATAACAGAGTGATGCGTGATGAGCGAAGTGAGAGAAGTGAATTCCTTGGTGAAGCCCTGAAAAATATAATGAAAATTTATTCTGGGAAGTATTTCAATTTTTTCAAAATTCACATCATTTAGTATTATACGAAACTGCGAATTATAATTTATGAAATTTTATCCAAATCTCTATCTCCCCCTGGGTTATCTCAAAAATCTCATTCAGAAATCTGAGTAGGTGGAGATATACAAAATCGATTGAAAAGACTGTTAGGAAAGTACATTGCTGAGAATAAGATACCTGAATGCTCACACCTGATGCAAAAGAATGGGAAAATTCAGTGCTGCAATATGTTTAGGAACATGTGTATTTTCGAGGAGAATGAAGTTGTTATTTCCCTTTTCTGATTGGGATTAATAAATGGGAATTCGACGTAGTGATACGTCCCGAAAATTAATTCTTCGAACAATAGGTTTTTTTATGCATTCGAAAGCCTTCGGATAGCTCTATCTGATAGTAGTAGTATGTATAGTGATATAACTACTATTTATTTGAGCCCGCTATGCAGTCCAGAATATAAATCATGACAAGAGGACTGACTCAATTGGGTAATATTTCACAGGTAGCTTTCCAATCTCTTTCTCAAACAAAGTCTGCAGATAGTTAGCCAAATCCTTAGTCTTGTAATAAATTTCACTGATAGTTATTTGTTCAATCGAAACTTTTCATGGAGATCAATTACCCCCAATACCTTGAGAGAAATCTGCTGAAAAACTATTTGCTATCAACCTGATTGTACTTTTGTCGCGAAGAATATCTCTCCAGTAGTATTGAAGCATCACTCACATTCCGTCAGAGATCTAAACGAATGATGAATCGTGTAGATGTTTTTATCTAGAACAGCCTAAATATTAAAAGTATTGAGGCTTTGAATAGTTTCATTTTCAAAATAATTGAAACACGAAACTGGTATCAGCTCCTCCTAGGGCTTTCGAGTAGGTATTATTCAATACCAATGATGAAATTATGAAGATGATCTTCATTAATAGGGTTGATGCTGTCATAATATCAAGCACAACTTAGAGACTGCTCTCCGAACCGACAATCAAACAAGAATGCCAAAATGTGGCGAAAATCCTCACCGGTCACATTCCGACGGCATTCATTCTCGGAATGTTACGTTCGATCAGGACTCCCGAATATTTTAGCCCGTGGTGCGGAAAATGGTCATGTGTAACAAAGACGTACGCTAACTGGGTCGGAGCAGTAGGACGTACTAATCCGACTGGGTAGGTTAGACGATGATAATAATAAAATATTAGTAAACAGATTATGCAAAATCAGGGGGAAGTTGCATTTTTCCCATTAATCGGGTATGTCTTTATCAAGTTAATCTCCTGGTAGACTCTATCATTCCATGTCAATTACTCCTATGCCATCTCGATGATAATCCCAATGATGAGAATCGCAAAAGACACCTGGAGTATGCCACTTGTCTTACTCAAAATATCAGGGACTTTGTGCGCCACCCCCACAGGATCCAAAGCCCCAAGAACTGGTACAGGCGGAACCTTGTCCGTGGAAAATTTTGTCTTTCTATTTCTTGAACAAAATACACTTGCTGAGTGAATTTTTTAAGTACAATTTGAGCGATATTGTAGTCAGAAATACCTAGCACACCGGTTCGTTTATCAAGCGGGTTGAAATTTGGATAGCCTCAAGTAGTTTTATTGAAACAAGTCATCAGCAAGAGTTCAGTTTTATTCGTAATAAAGTTGACATTTTACGTAGAAGAGTACACGCACACTAATCATATCCTCAAAATTGTGTTTTTCACAAATTGGTTCATCATTTTTGATTATCGAATTGTTTATATATTTGAACTGCAAAAAACAGTCCAATAAAACAAGACAGTTGAAAATAACAGGAATTTGGTAACCTATTTGAAATGTAAAATATGTGATTCATATCTTTATCACATCTCCCTGTTATATCTATTTGAATTGTTTCGATACCTGTTACAGTTTTGCCCTCTGTACCTATTGTTATAAATTTTTTAAATGATGTTTTTGGTTATTTCGAATTAAAACAGAGTTGTTTGTTTATGATTGTTTTCTGAGAACTCGCCTTTTGCTCCGTTGATAGCATCTGTCAGTATGTTGTAATTCCGAGTAAGATCTGTCATTAGTGATTCTATGGATCTTCCGTATTCATCGATACTTAGACTGCCTTGTTTATATTTTGTAATTTAGCCGAAAGTGTTGGAGCTGATTGCTTTGGCAAAAAGTTAGTTTTCAAATCTCTCAATAAATTTTAGCGGTGGTATAATTGTTTTTCATTCGGATTTTATCTCTGTGAATGCAGGCTTCGAGAAAATAATGTATTAGGGATTGTTTGCCTACCGTATCTAAAGTAGGTGCGTATAATTCAATACTCTCTATTGATTGATATACGCCTTCAGTTGTGCCATTCAATTTTGGCAGCGAGTAAGCTGCTGTTTTGAAATCAAATTTATCTCCACTCATGAGTATCTCTGTAATTATACCTGTATATATATATTAGAGTTAATATCTATTTTTCTAACTGAACTTAACCTATCATCCAAAATATTATCGACTCTAGCAGAGACTTCCTCAATTCTATTCGAATATAATTCTGCTTGAGCAATTTCATTCTTAGTTGGACTGCTACTATCGAACTTATGAACTAATTCATTAACAAGTAAATTAACAATTCAACCTCTAATACCGTCTATGCGTAGCTGGTTCACTTTATTTTTCGCAAGAGTCCTTTCGAAGATTTTCCTCGAATTTCACCATATGTTCTTCAGCTGCTGCAAACTCCTTCAGAATATCTTTGCTGCTCATGAGCCCGGGTACTAACGTATTCTGATAATCTCCTCTTCAGTTTGAATCAACATCTTCACGAGACCTTCGAAGTTCGCTTAACGCGATTTGTCGTTCCATTGACTTCTTTATACCATCTCGTATTTTTCTCCATATAAAATAAATGACAACAATATTTGCAATCAATATTAGAATTGGAATTATCACATTTTCAACCGGTTGGTTTTCTCTCCTAACATTGTTTGGACTGGACTGGCAGGATCGCCATGAAATATTGGTAGCCTCAGGTAGTTTATTGAAACCAGTCATTACCAAGAGTTCAGTTTTATTCGTAATAAAGTTGACATCTTACATCGAAGACTACTTGTACACTAATCATATCCTCAGAATTGGGTTTTTTACAAATGTAAATATATAATAAACGAAACAATCAAAATATAAAACAAAATTAAAATGTATTGCTCGAAGTCGAGGAAAACCCGCCTGCAACGTCATTCTTGTGTTTGATGTCGTACAGCTTCAAAGACGGTCTCGCTGTCTCGCGCTCCAGCTCCAAACTGTCGTTGTGAAGTAGCAACTGCAACTTGGGAGGCAACATAGCGTACGACAGATCGTCCACATCTGACACATCTTCCCTGCTGTAGAAGAGTATGTACGGTGTATCCGACGGCGAAAAGCGACTTTGGTCTTCTTGCGTCGCCTTGGAGACCAAGGAGTCGTTAAACTTGTACCATCACTTTTTCCCCTGGCCAGCGTGTAGTAGTGACCATAATCCAAACTTGAGCCGCAGTGTACCACCGCAGAGTATAGTTTGTAGCGGTAATTGTTTAGGTAGAGGTGCTCGTCCCACGAGACGTTCTGCAAGAGCTTGATGTGTTGGTGAGACGTCGGATCGTACCTAAAGTGCTTCAGGGTAAGTCTTAGCCTTGCAGGAGCTTCGATGATGTTTGTGAGCCTCTCGTCGTCCGTCAATCGGCTGCAGAAGTCACAAAGGTATTGCTTGTCACCAATCAATTTCTCGGGCTGTAGGTAGTAATCCAGGAGAGTTTGTACAGTTTGTTCATCCGAGTGGTTGGTGAAAGACAGCTGCAGCTCTCTGAAATTGTCGCCCCTCTCGCTTTCGGTGCCGCATTCCACGCATCGTGATGAAGTTGAAGTCTTGCCCACGAAAGATTGCTGCACCAAGGTTGGCATTACTGAAGAGGCCGCTCCACCTTCGGTGCATTCCGGGTTCATTTGCTCGGGAATCGACCCCTCTTTCGCCACTCCGTGCTTTCTCTCCTCTTCGTGCAAATGCTCCAGCAAGATGCACAAAAACTCGGAGCTGTCGTGCTGTTGGCCCTGCTCGAAATTTCGCGGCTTCGCTTCGCCAGCAAATGGGTAGGCGCGAAGAACTTCCTCGTCGAGAACTGAAGCAAGGCGAACAACTCCTGCAGCCTGTCAAACAAATGTGATCGTCCAATTTCGCGTTGCAACACCTCGTTGCAGAAAGATTTCGTCATGAAGAGCGCTTGGAGGACGCTGTTCAGGTAGCACGTGTTGCCTAAATTTGAGAGTCCGACCTTGTCGTCGCGTGATCTGCCACTGGAAGATGAATCGCCTGCAGAGCCCTTGTGTGATAAACACTGGATAGCACAGTCCATATAACTTAGGTGCGTATCTTTGTTCGAATCAGATCGATGAAGTTCGTGGGGGGTCATCGAATGGGAGAGAGAGCTGCTATTTCGGATGGTGTGTGTAATATATAATTCATCGAGGGTCTTTGAAGATAGAAAAGTTCCGAGAAAAGAAGCAGCATTTCCCCTCTGAATAATGATAATGATAATAATAATAATAAATAATAATAATATTAATGATACAAATAAGGCAGGGGAGACTAAACAACATCTGAATAGTCTCTGGTGAGTAGCGCCACCACTTTCCTGAGCTTAGGATGCAAAATCGGACCGGCAGCTAATGCGCATCCGGGAGAGAAAAGCTTTTTCTCTCTGGTGCCGGCCGTGGGCCTGCTGGGCTAACCACCTTGCAGGCCCTCAACTCTGGTTCCTGTCACTAGAGGACAGGGTCCCCACATCCGACCCCATTCGGATAGGGTCAAGGGCAAGGTGCAGGGGCTCAAACCGATGGACAGCCCAATGACGACTCTGGCAATGGACATGGACAACGTTTTGAGTGGACCGACGGACTGAGAGACGACCTGATGCAGTGCTACGAGAGTAGTGAGCCCGCCCGAAGGGGATACATGGCGAGAATGCATGCGCTGTGGTGCGTGGCACACCCGGAGCATGCCGCCTTTTCCGCCCAAAATCTCAGGGATTATGTATCCCATCTTCGTGGCCGTGGCTATGTTCGTGCCTCGCCGAGGCCGGTTGAGCAGGCGGTAGAAATACCGCCAGTGCGATTGGTGGAGGAGAGGGTGCGCCTGGAAGCACCGAGAACACAGAACATCGGGATCCGGAGGATGCTTCACAAAGTGAAGCCCCTCAGTCCAGAACAACTGGCCCGAGTGGATGCAGAGGTTCCTAGTGCCCTTACAGAAGAGGCCGACATCTGGCAGATCAACTGTGCCGTGTATGACTCTGTTCAGGCTCTTTCTGGGAGAGAAGGGGGTGACAGACCCTTCGACTCCTCCAGGAAGCATGAACAGCGAATACACAAGATGGAGGCTAAGATCAAGTCGGCGAGACAACACGCGTCTCGTATCCAATGTGTGATGGACTACTTAGCGGTTCAGAAACCATTTACGCACGCAGTGCGGCAAATCGCTGCAAAACTGCGGAGATTCCATCACACATTGAATCGAGGGGTGCTGCTCACCATCAAGCAGCATTGCCCCGAGAGGATACGAATGCTGGTGACTGCAAAGAAGTCACTAGTGAGGCGGGCGAGGGCTTTCTCAGAGAACAAACAGTTTCGCGAGAAACCCTCTCGCCTATTCCAATTGCCTCCGCGTGTTGTGGATAATCCGCCGGCTGCTGATCGGGTGAAATCCTTCTGGAAGGGTATCTACGAGCATCCGCAACCACTCAACCAAGACACTCTAGCCCTGACGCAGTTTGAAGCTTTCTGTAGAAGGCTTCAACAGCCTGAGCCCGAAATACTGCGTCAACCGATAACCACGGATGAAGTTCGGAAAGCTCTTGAGGGTTCGAAGAACTTTGCTGCTCCAGGCCCTGATGGCCTCATTAATTATTGGTGGAAAAAGTTATCGAGCACCCACCACCATTTGGCCAGAATATTCAGTTCCTGGCTGAATGGAGAGCAGCTGATTCCGGAATGGTTTGTCGAGGGGCGAACCGTGCTAATCCCAAAGAACGGAGATTTGTCGGATCCTAAGAATTAAAGACCGATAGCATGCTTGAATACGTGTAACAAGATGTTTATACGCATCTTGTATATGCGTACCCTCCAAGCAATTGACCCGGTGTTCGAACGGATGAGCAAAAGAGGTCGAAGAGGGGTTCCGCGGGCTGTAAGGAGAACCTGCTGATCGATAGATCAGCGCAGGACTCCATGCAGTATAAGCGGAATCTTTCTACGACCTGGATCGACTATCGCAAGGCATTCGATACAACATCACATGAGTTGTTGTTGTACTTACTCGAGTGCCTTGCGGTACCCGATCAGATAGTGAGATGCATCGAACAACTGATGCCGCTCTGGAGGACCCGCTTCACCATATCATCAGGTGAAAGCAGGATCCAAACAGAGCCGGTCATCATTAGAAGAGGTGTTTTTCAGGGAGATTCCCCCAGCCCTCTTCTCTTCTGCGTCTCACTAATGCCATTGTCCGTTGCGCTCAGGAAAACCCGGGGATATAACTGCGGCACCCCTGGAAACCGGAGGCATAAGGTAACCCATCTTTACTATATGGATGACCTCAAGCTCTATGCTTCTGGAGAAAGAGACCTACAGCAGTCCCTCAGGGTGGTGCAGGAATTCACGCATGCTGTCGGTATGGAATTCGGGATTGACAAATGTGCACTGGTTCATCCCAGAACAGGACGATGCGAGGATTTCGCTGGAGATGCCCAACTCGTAGACGGAAGCATTCTACATCATTTCAATGCCGGAGAGACATACACCTATTTGGGTGTGGAACAACGCCACACCCAAGAGGTAGACTCGGTGAAAAATGCTCTCCGTGGTAAGTATAGGCAGAAACTACGGCAGATCTGGTCATCAGAGCTGTCGGGCAAGAACAAAGTTTCTGCCAGCAACATGCTTGCCATTCCGATTCTACTCTACTCCTTCGGAGTAGTCAAGTGGACTCAGGAAGAGTTGCGGCAACTTGACGTGAAGACCCGCAAAATGAAGCATATGCACAGGAAGCATGCATCCCAAATCGTCCGTTCCACGGTTATACCTCCTTCGACAACAAGGGGGCCGTGGACTTTTGAGTTTGGAGTGTCTTCACAACAGAATGGTACAAGATGGAGCCTGTAAAGTCATCAGGAGTTCGGATCCCCTAAA
Organism: Zygogramma bicolorata; assembly: GCA_032362365.1. Lineage (NCBI taxonomy): Eukaryota > Metazoa > Arthropoda > Insecta > Coleoptera > Chrysomelidae > Zygogramma > Zygogramma bicolorata. The sequence goes on from JAVJAQ010001583.1 coordinate 123,253, forward strand.
CTGCATGGTCCGAGATCATGAACATGCAGGAATCGGAGCCTTTTTATTCAAGGCAGCAAGTCGCGCTGCTGATGAACTTGATATTGTCTTCGACACCGAGCGGGTAAACCAACTCTCTGTCACCGAGTTGGAGCCCGCACGGAGAAAAGCTCACATCAAGGCTGCAGAGAATGCCAAAATGCTGCAGCTGCATACAGACAAGCCCATGCATGTAGTCTTCTTCAAGAACATCGAGGACCATGGCTTGTCTGTTAAGCTGACATTTGCCTTCCTCAGGTCAGGTGAGCTGGAGTCGGAGACTGAAGGGTTTATCATGGCGTGCCAAGACGGTGTTTTCAACACCCTAGCCTACCGGAGCCGCGTGATGGGTATAGAGGTCCCTGATACTAGATGCAGGGCCTGCCGACAGGCGCCCGAGACATTGATGCATTTGCTAACATCTTGTGCAGTTCATGCGATCTCGGCCTATATCCATCGCCATAACGCGATCTTACGAGTGCTGTACTATTTTCTTCGGCACTCGTATGAAATAGACAGGACACCGGTACTGCCTTATGCTCCAGGGGAGATTGAGTCCGTTGTGGAGAATGAAAGGTGTCGAATTTTTTGGAACTTTTCATTCCCCACCCTCAGGCAAATACAAGCCAATAAGCCTGATATAGTTCCCTTCGACCACCAAAGTAAGACGATATTCGTTATTGAGTTTCCGGCCCCTGCCGAAACGAATATCGTCCGAAAAGAGGAGGAAAAACGGACAAAGTACCAGGATTTACTTAACGAACTCCGCAGGCTCCACCCAGACTATTCTGTCAAGTTAGTGGTTCTGATTATAGGTGTTCTCGGTGGTTCCAGACCAACGCTACTCTCGGAGCTCAAGATCATACCGACATGCCGTAATGCGGCAGAGATCTTGGCCGGCCGCATGCAGAAGGCCGTTATTCTCGGTTCGTTGCGTCTGCTCAGGACTCACGATTCTCGGAGCCAGTGACCACTTACCCCGCGGTGCGGGGAGTGGTCATTGGTTAATTATACTAGCGCGTCCGCCCACTGGGTCGGAGCAGTGGGGAGTACGGACCCGACTAGGCTTGTTCAGACGACAGATAATAATAATAATAATAATAATGTTGTGGATAATCCGCTGGCCGCTGATCGGGTGGAATCCTTCTGGAAAGGTATCTACGAGCATCCGCAACCATTCAACCGAGACACTCCAGCCCTGACGCAGTTTGAAGCTTTCTGTAGAAGACTTCAACAGCCTGAGCCCGAAATACTGCGTCAACCGATAACCACGGATGAAGTTCGGAGAGCCCTTGAGGGTTCGAAGAACTTTGCTGTTCCAGGCCCTGATGGCCTCAATAACTATTGGTGGAAAAAGTTACCGAGCACCCACCACCATTTGGCCAGAATATTCAGTTCTTGGCTGAATGGAGAGCAGCTGATTCCGGAATGGTTTGTCGAGGGGCGAACCGTGCTGGAATTACAGACCGATAGCATGCTTGAATACGTGTTACAAGATGTTTACACGCATCTTGTATATGCGTACTCTCCAAGCAGTTGACCCGGTGTTCGAACGGATATATGAGCAAAAAGGGTCGAAGACGGGTTTTGCGGACTGTAAGGAGAACCTGCTGATCGATAGATGTATCACGCAGGACTCCGTGCAGTATAAGCGGAATCTTTCTATGGCCTGGATCGACTATCGCAAAGCATTCGATACAACATCACATGAGTTGTTGTTGTACTTACTCGAGTGCCTTGCGGTACTCGATCAAATAGTGAGATGCATCGAACAACTGATGCCGCTCTGGAGGACCCGCTTCACCATAACATCGGGTGAAAGCAGGATCCAAACAGAGCCGGTCATCATAAGAAGAGGTGTTCTTCAGGGGGATTTCCTCAGCCCTCTTCTCTTCTGCATCTCACTAATGCCATTGTCCGTTGCGCTCAGGAAAACCTGGGGATATAACTGCGGCACCCCTGGAAACCGGAGGCATAAGGTAACCCATCTTTACTATATGGATGACCTCAAGCTCTATGCCTCTGGAGAAAGGGACCTACAGCAATCCCTCAGGGTGGTGCAGGAGTTCACGCATGCTGTCGGTATGGAATTCGGGATTGACAAATGTGCACTGGTTCATCCCAGAAGAGGACGATGCGAGGATTTCGCGGAGGATGCCCAACTCGTAGACGGAAGCATTCTACATCATTTGAATGCCGGAGAGACATACACCTATTTGGGTGTGGAACAACGCCATACCCAAGAGGTAGACTCGGTGAAAAATGCTCTCCGTGGCAAGTATAGGCAGAAACTACGGCAGATCTGGTCATCAGAGCTGTCGGGCAAGAACAAAGTTTCTGCCACCAACATGCTTGCCATTCTGATTCTTCTCTTCTCCTGCGGAGTAGTTAAATTGACTCAGGAAGAGTTGCGGCAACTTGACGTGAAGACTCGCAAAATGATGCATATGCACAGAAGCATGCATTTCAAATCGTCCGTTCCACGGTTATATCTCCTTCGACAACAAGGGGGCCGTGGACTTTCGAGTTTGGAGTGCCTCCACAACAGAATGGTACTGGATGGAGCCTGTAGAGTCATCAGGAGTTCGGATCCCCTACACTGCATGGTCCGAGATCATGAACATGCAGGAGTCGGAGCCTTTTTATTCAAGGCAGCAAGGCGCGCTGCTGATGAACTTGGTATAGTCTTCGACACCGAGCGGGTAAACCAACTCTCTGTCACCAAGTTGGAGCCCGCACGGAGAGAAGCTCACATCAAGGCTGCAGAGAATGCTAAAATGCTGCAGCTGCATACGGACAAGCCCATGCATGGAGTCTTCTTCAAGATCATCGAGGACCATGGCTTGTCTGTTGAGCTGACATTTGCCTTCCTCAAGTCAGGTGAGCTGAAGTCGGAGACTGAAGTGTTCATCATGGCGTGCCAAGACGGTGTCTTCAATACCCTGGTCTATCGGAGCTGCGTGATGGGTATAGAGGTTCCTGATACTAGATGCAGGGCCTGTCGACAGGCGCCCGAGACTTTGATGCATTTGCTGTCATCTTGTGCAGTTTATGCGATCTCGGCCTATATCCATCGCCATAACGCGGCCTTACAAGTGCTGTACTATTTTCTTCGCCACTCGTATGAAATAGACAGGACACCGGTACTGCCTTATGCTCCAGGGGATATCGAGTCCGTTGTGGAGAATGAAAGGTGTCGAATTTTGTGGAATTTTTCATTCCCCACCCTCAGGCAAATACAAGCCAATAAGCCTGATATAGTTCCCTTCGACCACCAAAGTAAGACGATATTCGTTATTGAGTTTTCGGCTCCTGCCGAAACGAATATCGTCCGAAAAGAGGAGGAAAAACGGACAAAGTACCAGGATTCACTTTACGAACTCCGCAGGCTCCACCCGGACTATTCTGTCAAGTTAGTGGTTCTGATCATAGGTGTTCTCGGTGGTTCCAGACCAACGCTTCTCTCGGAGCTCAAGATCATACCGGCATGCCGTAATGCGGCAGAGATCTTGGCCGGCCGCATGCTGAAGGCCCTTATTCTCGGTTCGTTGCGTCTGCTCAGGACTCATGATTCTCGGAGCCAGTGACCACTTACCCCGCGGTGTGGGGAGTGGTCATTGGTTAATGATACTAGCGCGTCCGCCCACTGGGTCGGAGCAGTGGGTAGTATGGACCCGACTAGATTTGTTTTGACGAACAAAAAAAAATAATAATAATAATAATAATAATGTTTATACTCACATAAAAACATAATTCTCAAAAGTGAAAGAAGCCTTAGGATATAATCATGAATAAACATAGGCACCACAAGGAAATCCATCCGCATGTGGTATAGCCTCAGTGGTTCATGTGAATGACGGAAGATAGAGCTTTAAAGAAGTTAAATCTCACAGTAAAAGTGCAGATAAAATATTATTTGAGGTAAGACATATAATATAAGTTTATATAAAATTAAAATATAATCATAAGCATTGACTTACATATTTACACGTATAAAATCTACATTTATATATATTTACACTCTCATGCATTCATGTGAACAGTTATGTTATGAGTGAATGAATGGAGGTTTTGAATCTCAGTTCTCGTGTGTCTGATCATCCATTTTTTGAGTTTAGATTCGAGAAGATCAACATTTATATTTTTTTGTTCTTCGGGCAGGTTGTTATATAATCTTGGTCCTAAAAAGCCATGGCCTCTTTGTCCAATGGTTTCATTTATCTTGGGTACCGTTATTGATCCTTTTTTATACCTCTTATCGTAGTTGTGGGAGATTTTTTGATGAAGATGTCTGTTTTTGTGCTGATGTCGGATCAGTGTTCGATAATATAATTGTCTTACGTCGAAGACTTTGTTTTCATCGAATAAATTATCGCTTGGGTATCGGTAATGCTTACCAAGGATAATCTTCAATATCCATTTTTGAGCTACCTCAATTTTCTCCATGTGATTATTTGTTAACCCTCCCCATGCGATTATCCCATACATAAGGTGGGATTGAACCAATGCATAGTACATTATTTTTATTTGCTCGATGTTGCAGAAGGTCTTGCACAATTTGAATTTTGGGGTAAGGCTTCTCAGCTTCTTAGCGAGCATTTTTGCTTGAAGACTCCATTGCAGGTGACTATCTATGTATATTCCTAAATATTTTATGTCTTTTTTTGATGTGATTTTTAAGGTTTTCGTTGGTGTTTGGATTCTTAGATTCATGGAAAGAATGTTGTTTGCTTGGCTGGTGAAAGGGATAAAGTGAGTTTTCCTTCATTTATGGGGAGTAATCTACTATCAAAAAAGTCAGATATTATTTTGAAATCGTTCTCAATGTTAACTTTCAGGATATTCCATGAATCGGCCTCGTAGAAGATAGCGGTGTCGTCTGCAAAACTGATTATATCGCCAAGAGTTGGTAAGTTGAATAGCTCATTTATGTAGATATCGAACATTAACGGTCCCAATATTGTCCCTTGTGGTACGCCATAGTTGCAGTTGAGGAAAGAACTGGTTTTTTCTTCCACTCTCACGCATAATTTCCGGTCTCTCAAATAATCGGTCATCAGATCCGTAGCATTTTCCCTGAAACCTACTCTTTCCAGTGTTTGTAGGAGAATATCATGACTCACCGTATCGAAAGCCTTAGCAAGATCGACAAAGAAACAAATTGCGGGTATTTTATTATCAATTGCATTGTATATTTTACTTGTTAAGTGTGCTATCGCATCCTGTGTCGATCTCGCCTCTCTGAAACCATACTGTCGATCTGATAGTATTTTGTATTTATCAAGGTAATTTGTTATCCGGATCTTCAGTATTTTTTCAAAAACCTTCGACACGGCGGAGAGTAAAGAAATAGGTCTATAGTTTCCTGGGCATGATTTGTCCCCTGTCTTGTGAATAGGTGTGATAACTGCTCTTTTCAAAGGGGTAGGAAAGCATCCCTGGATCAAACATTGGTTTATTATATAAGTCAGAGGGGCTGCCACGAATTTAACTACCTCCTTGAGCGACTCCGCAGTCAGATTGTCGATTCCGGGGGATTTGTTGTTCTTCAACTCCATAATCACTTTTCCAACCTCCTTTTCTGTAGTTGGAGTCATCATGATTGAATTAGCTCTCCTGGGTTGTGTCTTTATTTCAGAGGGTTCTGTAATTTTCTTCGCTAATTTTTCGCCAATTGATGCGAAAAAGTTCGCAAAAACCTCTGCAATTTCTAGTTTTTCCGAGACGAGTTCATTTTCATGGTTTTTGATTATCTCAATTTGTTTGTTTTTGTTTACTTCTTGTAGTTCATTGATCGCTTTCCATATTTTTTTCGGATCATTTTTATTTTGTATTATTTCATTCTTGTAATATCCGGTTCTTGCTTGTCTTATGAGATATTTGAGACGTTTATTATATTCATCGAATTTTTTTTTGCTTCTACATCGTTGGGGTTATTTCTCATTTTTCGATATAAAGCATCTTTGACCTGCGTCGATTGAACTAGTCCTTTTGTAATCCAGCATTTTCGTTTCATTTCATATCTCTTTATTTTCACCACTTTAGTACATGATTGTATATGATTAGACAGTTTTTCGATGAGCATATGTGTTGCTGAATTCATATCATTTGTCGAGTATATTCCTAACCACGTTTCTCCATTTAGTTTTTGGCGAAGTTGTCTGTAGTTGGTGAATTTTTTTAAATTGTCTGTTTTTATTTGCTTTTCTAATTCTGTATTTTTTTCAGGTAAGCTCATTCTTAGGCATATAGGACGGTGATCCGTGATGAGAGAATCAATAACGACTGGATGGAATAATTCTAATGGCATTTTGATTCGTACAAAAATATGATCTAGGCAGGCCTTCATTCTAGTTGGTGATGTTATACCTGGTAAGAATTCATATTCTCCCATCACATTGAGATATTCTTCTTTTGGTCCATTTTCTTCCGTTAGATCAATATTTATGTCGCCGATTATGAGACTGACATCCTTATCGAATTTACATTCTCGCAGATATCGATCCAGTTCGAAGTTGAATTCCAGTGGACATAAGGACGGAGATCTGTAGAGAGCCAGGATGTCAATTTTAATACCCTTTTGTATAATGTGCAGATCAATGATTTTTATTTGTCCTAAGAACTTAATTTCATAAGTATATTCGATGTTATTCTTTATGAATATTAGTACACCATCGTTTTTGTTCAGATTTCCCTCGTTATATATTATTGTATACCCGTCGATATTCGAAATTGTTTCATCAAGGATTTTAAAGGTTTCTGTTAAAATTATACAGTCGATTCTCTCAATATATCTATCAACAAAAATTTGAAATTCATCTATATTTTCTTATATACTCCGAATGTTGTTGTGAATAATGTTGAAGGTTTCAGTGTTTTCACTTTTCATTAGGAGTTCGAATTCATTTTTTTCCAATACTTCATCTCTCAATAGGGGAAGGTTGAAATCTCTTAAATAATCGTTCATTATATACAAATATATTTTTTGATTATTGGTCCTGATAAAAGAGAAACAGAAAATATTACATATGAATATGAATCCAAGAAAGGAAAAGCAAAATTTGAGCTAATTACAGGTGTTGAAATCAATATATGAAACAATGAAAAAGGTGAAAGTACATGCCAAGCGAACCGTTGCAAATGGAATTTTTTATTCCTTCTTATCCTTCTCGCTTGTTTGCTCTCGTTTTGACTTTTTCGGGAATAACTTGGCTGTTGAATGTCTTCTGCTGTTGTTTCTTGATAGTTCCGGTAGCACTGCTTGATTTAGGAGTCGTTATATGGAATTTGGTTATTTCTTGCAGCACTTGAACATTATCTTCGAGTTCTTGCCGAAATAGAGGTTGTGTGAGTGTTGCCGGTAGGCTGTTTGATATAATTTTTTCCTCAGTGTCTTCTTTTTCAATATCAAGTAGTTGTCTTATTGAATATTCTCTTTGACCTACTTTCAATTTATTTCCTTCGATGTATGACTTTTCGTTTGTATTTCGTCTATTTAACTGTAGATGTTTTTTCAAAACTGTTTGGTCTTCTCTTTGTTGAGCTGTCAGATCTTGAGCAATAGATATTCCTGTTCCTTTTAGTTTTCTGCTACTTGCAAGTACGTACTTTTCGGTGATATTTGATACGAATTCAATTCGCACTGGACAATCCTTTCCTGATCCTAGACAGTGGATATCTTTCACCTGATTCTCTGAAAGATCAATTTGTAGTAGAGACCTCAACCGTTTCCGAATGAAATCGATGGTAATCTCGTTTCTTTCTTTATTAAGGCCGAAGATAATAATATTGCTCAATTTCTGTTGACGCTCTAATCTCCCTATTTTTTCTTTCAGTAGGGAATTTTCTGTTTCAAGTTGCCTAATTCGGTCGTTAGAATCTTCAATTCTGAGCTGTATTCGTGTCTCACTGGCTTCTATAGCACTTTTCAATTATACTCTATTGCGTCGTATTTCGTCAATGATTCGTGTTAGGTCAGCTCCAGACAGACTCATTTTCATGTGTGTGGGCCGCTTTAGTCTGGTGTCTGATGAGACAGTCAATTGCGGAGTTTTTGTGAGCAGAGTGTTTATTTGCCTTGGCTTTAGGTGCCAATATGATGGTTTATGATCAACAAATTATATGCACTCAATTATTGTGTATCAGTTAGTGGTTTACTCACATGTTGATTTGGTGAAATTCTGATCACTGTATCCTTCAATATTCACTTTTTCTTACGAAGGTACGATTTTGTCATGAACCCAGTTATGTGGTGGGTATTAGTTCAACACAAATCAATGGCTAAACTAATTCACTGAATGAGGAATGATGTGGCTCTGGGATCTTTTGTTTCTTTCTCAATTTTGTTTCCGATTTCTCTATTAAATTTCATTGCATATGGTCCGAATGTTCCGAAAGTTTCAATTCCAATTGGATAAAAGATAAAGTTATCACGAAGATTAGTGTACTTTCGAATTTTATGACATTCTGCAGCATGGGCAGCTGAACCAGGAATAACTGATGTTTTGGACACATGTGAGGCTGTCAACGTGTCCACGCATGTAAAGTCCCACACTACAGACTTGCCACGTTGCCATGAAATTAGTGTCATGCCATCCGGTCTTTTGCCATCTTCTCTTGAAATTCCAACTGGCTCTGAGACAGCTGAAATTTTTGCAGTGGCAAGGGAGCGTTTGATCAAATCATTCGATGATGACGAGAGAAGCGACCGGCACTGAATTTACAGCTCAACCTATGGATGCCTGTGCTGTCGACTTCAGAGCCACAAGTACAAAGGTGTTTTTCACAGACATACGAACCCAAATGGAGTCCAATGGCAATCCGAAATGTTTCGTTATCAAGAAAAGTACCAAGAGAAGAAATGGGTAGTGCATTCAACCACGCTCCTGCGTTTTCAGAGGAAACAGCTTTGAGACGTGCCTTTTCTGATGGCGTTATAGCTGCTTCGAATATCTTGTTCGGAGCTATTTTGATCAGAGGAGTGTCCCAAGCATATTGATGAACTTTTTGATCGAGTTTCAATTCGATATTGGTTTCGTTATTCCATATTTTTTCTCCTTTCTCCAAATAACGATCAGCTGGAAACTTTGGAGGCAGAATTGATTCGACTAGATGAAAAACACTATACATCGATGATAGAAATGCAGGTAATGCAAGAGAGGTAGTCGAATGGATACCAAGTCCCCCTTGGGATATTAGAAGGGACGCCTGAATCCAAGTACTCAAATTCATTGGGTTATTCAATAATACACTAAGAAAGTCACGCATTGCTTCATCAAAAGTATTCAACAGAAGCTGATTGCGCCAGGAAGGACTGCATCTCAACACATATATTAGTTTTGGAATCGCCAAGCAATGTTTCAGAAGAAAGAATGCAATGGGAGAGGGAAGTTCAACCAAACGACAGGCCATCAAGTTGAACTCTTTCAATTTATCAGCCAATGTGAAGGAAAGTGCTTCATCCGTCGAAGGTGCTCCAAGGAGAGGGAAATCTGATCTCATGATGATTTTAATTCCTGGAGCTAGTGTATTAAACTTTTCGAAGATATCTCGATTGAAATTTTCAAGGAAAAACAGTTCACATTTTTGGAAATTCAGTTCGAGCCCTATCTCCTTAGATTTAGGTATGATAGACGAAAGGGACTCGAGCACTTCATATGGTTTTCCTCCAAAACAACCGTCATCTAGATACCAAGCATTGAATTCAGTGTTTATATTCTTCACCATGTTATGAATAGTCAAGCAGAAGAGAGCTGGAGCTAAGGGATCTCCTTGTTGAACTCCGCGTTCTGAGCTTATGATATCTCCACCAAATGATAAAAATGAAGGGTAGCGGTAGCAAGAGTGTATAAGAGAATAAAATTCAGGGATTATCTCCAGAACACTTTGGAGCATTGCGTCACGATATATCACATTGAAGGCGTTTTAAAAGTCTAGTTTCAGGAAAACTTTTTCTGATTTATCATCATGTTCATTTATGTAACGTCTTGCAGCATGAGCAACTGCCTCACAACCTCCACGAGTACCAAAACCGAATTGAATAGGTCTAAACATATCTCCAAGCTATTTTCTCAGTTTGAAACATACCAATTCTGCAACTAAACGACGGTAAAACGTCCCAATGGCAATGGGCCTGATTCCCCCACTTTTTTTTTGAGACCACACAAAGAAGCACCAAAAATTATTGGGCAAATATCGATGTTCACTCTACCTGACAGAAATAAATTACATAAGTCTGTGATGGATTCCAATAATTTTGCCCTCGATGAACCCGCACTATAACTGGTCATATCTTGAATATGAGAGGGCCTCATTGAATCTAACCCTCTAGATGAACTTGTTCGAAAAGATTTTATTGCACAAGAAACATCTTTTTCCAATACTGTCGGAGTAAATGATGATATTGAAGAATCATTGGGATAATTACTGTGGCCGCCAATCGAAGGATGTTTAGATTGGAGTTCTAGAAATGTTTCCTGATTGAATTTTGCTAATGTGTCATCTGAACATAAAATTTTGACTGCTCCTGACAAATCTCCATCTGTCACTTCGTTCGTGATCCTTTTCAATAGTTTAGATTTCGAATTTTGAGATTTTCTATTCACATTTTGTACTGGTAGCGTGAGACTGGAAACATTGAGGTTCTTCTTCATCATGCTTGCCAATGAGATCTTAGGATTAGAAACACAGTGAGAAATATTGAATGAAGAATATGAGAACAACACTAGATTCTTTCAAGAAGAAATAGAGTTATTTCTCATGCAGTTATTGATCGAGCTGGAAAGAGCCGAGGCAGATAGGAATCTTGCAGCTTTTGGTATCCTCTTGATAATTGAGACATTCTGTTTGAGTGAAGCTAGTCTTAGATGCAGGGGTGTGGACGAATCATTGTTTTCAATTTGTGATTTATTTATTTCTTTATCTGCATTGGGTAGATGGTGATCTTTTCCATGATGAACTTTCGCTTGGTGAATTTTCAATCCAGTGGTATTTTTGAAATTTTTACTACAAATGGTGCAATGAAATGTTGACATTGACATTGGTTCATCATCATCAATTATCACATTTTTTATATATTTTAACAGCAAACAGTTCAATGTACTGAAAAGTTGCAGTGATACATAATTTGGTCGAGGCATTTCTTTTGTGAGTTTAATGAACCTGCAACGTTTTTGTAAGTAGGATTGCTGAAAAAACAGTTGAACATAACACAAATTTGGTAACCTATTTGAAATGTGATTTATGTGATTAAACTCTTCATCACAGGGTTGTTTGAATTATGCAGAAAACGCGAAACCTAAGCTACGATTCTCTTTATATTATGACACAAGAATGATGATTGATTAGACTTTCATAAAATTTTCTGCAGCAATATTGGAGATAAAAGTGAGTTTTCTTTCTTCTTCGATCGGAAAATCTAACTTGTTTAGAATTGACTTCACGTCCAACTTATATTCATGAAGAGTTGCAAGGCCCATTGAACCATGATTCACACGAGAGAAATGCTGAGGGCATATGCCACGCGAGACATTAACGGCTGGATTTTGAGTATGAAGAATGTAATGCAAAGAAGTATGTGACATTTCATTTTGAATAGATGAAACTCGATTTGTGAGTCGAACCACGCATAAATAATATTTATTTCGACTGTTTCACTTACACTCTTCTTCTTGAACATAAAAACTTGACGATTTTTTTTTATATTTCATGAAAACTGCGTATATATATATATATGAAACACTTGCAAATAGTACATTTCAAATAGGTTACCAAATTCGTATTATTTTCAACTGTTTTTTCAGCAATTCCACTTACAGGAACGTTGCAGGTTCATTAAAATCACAAAAGCAATACCACGACCTAATTATATATTACTACAACTTTTCAGTACATTGCAGTTCAAAAATATAAAAAAAATTGATGACTAATGATTAAGAACCAATTTTTTAAAAAACCCAATTCTGAGGATATGAGGAGTGTGCATGTAGTCTCCAATGTAAGATGTCAACTTTATTACGAATAAAACTGAACTCTTGGTAATGGCTAGATTCAAATAAACTACCTGAGGCTACCAATATTTCATGGCGATCCTGCCAGTCCAGTCCAAACAATTATAGGAGAGAAAACCAAGCAGTTGAAAATGTGATAATTCCAATTCTTATATTGATTGCAATTATTGTTGTCATTTATTTCATATGGAGAAAAATACGAGATGGTATGAAGAAATCAATGGAACGACAAATCGCGTTAAGCGAACTTCGAAGGTAACGTGAAGATGTTGACTCAATCGAAGAAGAGAATATCAGAATACGTTAGTACCCAGGCTCATGAGCAGCAAATATATTCTGAAGAAGTTTGCAGCAGCTGAAGAACATGTGGTGAAATTCGAGGAAAATCTTCGAAACGACTCTAACGAAAAATGAAATGAACCAATTACGCAAAGAAGATATAAGAGGTTGGAAAATGTTAATTTACTTATCAATGAATTAGTTCAAAAGTTCAATAGTAGCAGTCCAACTAAGAATGAAATTGCTCAAGCAGAATTATGTTCGAATAGAATTCAGAAAGTATCTACTAGAGTCAAAAATATTCTGGATGATAGGATTAGTTCAGTTAGGAAAATAGATATCAACAGTAATATATATATATATATATATATATATATATATATATATATATATATATATATATATATATATATGTGACAACACCTGAGGAGTAGGCAGATTGAGACCTCAGCGTGAAGTCACATTTTGAAAATGGCTCCAAAATCGGAGCCGACACGTCGAGAACAAAACTCCAGACGCGGTTCAACCCGAACTCAACAACATATATATATATATATATATATATTACTGTTGATATCTATTTTCCTAACTGAACTAATCCTATCATCCAGAATATTTTTGACTCTAGTAGATACTTTCTGAATTCTATTCAAACATAATTCTGCTTGAGCATATATATATATATATATATATATATATATATATATATATATATATATATATATATATATATATTATTATTATTATTATTATATTAATTTTGTGTATGAATGAATTATGTTTATTGTTGAATTTTGTAATTTTTTATATAATACACATCATAATATAATATTCTCAGGGTTTTTCAAAAAAAAATTTTGTATATGAATATCGATCTCAGGGTTTTAAAATTATAAATGAAATTTCTTTTCAAGTTTAGACTCTTCTAAAAGTTTCTGCTTTACCTACCTTGGTCATAGCATTTCTTTTCACCTCAGGTGGATTCAAATCAGGAAGGAAATCCAAGACTCAAAGTACTTCATGAGAAGTTAGGAACCTTTCACCTTTTTTAAGAAACAAGAATTGAATTTCATGCTTTTTAATAATGAATAGAAATTTTGAAATGAAATGTGACAACACAGAATTAATAACAACAATAACCTATCATATATGGATTGAAATAACCTTAATCTGAAATTTCATATTCTAATATACATGTCTGGTAATTTGAACTCTTTTCGTATCTACGAACGTGATTCTGTATCAAGTTCATTGGTGATACTTCGCCGGTAAGTCTGCAATATGACATATTAGTGCATTTCCGAACGTTCTAAATGGTAACTCGCGTCAATGTCAATTGTCATTCTAACTTATGTTTACTTTCACTATATACATTCACAAAAAAAATTGTTAAATGTTCTTCAGAAAAATGGGGATAAAAAAAAATTCATTGAGCTCAGGAAAATAGTTTATGTGCACAAGAAAATAGATATATGCGTTGCAACGATATATGGAAAGTGTTTACCATGCTGGTTTCCCTCGATGTGGTGATTGGCGACTCCAACAAGCAATTTCTAGCCTGCTGAGTGATTTTCGTTGCTGTGTTGATGTTGATGGAAACGGCCTTGGTTCGGGCTCTGGAGTGAAGATTTCTTCTGGGGAAAGTTTGGATGGGACGAATGTCTTGGATTCATTGGTGATGAACCATATCACAATCACAAACACTTTGGATAAGTTTTGAACATAATTAGGTACATATTTCCTTCTATTTTAATTTAATAAAAATTTTGTCATGCTCATGCTTTGAAATGCATTTTCGAAGTCCTTGTTTACCAATAAACAACTGAATGAGTTGTTTCCCTAGCAACTTGTTGCTTCGATAACTATTCTAAATATTCACAAATTAATTCTAAATCTATTCTATAATCTACAAATTTCTAATTAATATCATTTTAAAGCTTGATTCTTCAAGTATATCCCAATATGTGTTATTTTTCCATATAATTTCTAATTCCTTGCTTAATTTCAGTAAGCATCATTCAATATCAGAAAAAGTTGAATTCTCCTTCTCATATTCAAATTTGCTGAATGTTCTCAATTCAAAATTTAATTCTATTTTATCTATTGAAATTGATTTGGAAGTTTCTTTATGACTTTATGCATTGTTTGGGACTAATTTCATTTATTCAACTGTTACCAATTTCTTGTATTTCATTGCTAAAGTTGGTTAATTATCACGTGACAGATGTCATGTCATTTGGTGAATAACATTTCTACTCATGATATACGAGGTGTCCAAAAGATTCCTCTTGTTTGACTTCATCTGAGATAGAAAGATTTTTGCTTTTTAAAGTGAGTAGGTTGGATTTCATAACAATACCTCAAGTATTAGATATGATTTTTCCTTGCAATGGGAGAAAATCATATCTCATACTTCTTCAACTTTTAATTAGTGTCACTTGTTTTATATAAGTAAATGTCATTGATATTAAATATTCCCCTTAATGTTTTTAAATTTGTTGGTCTCTTATACTCTTTAATAACTTGTACTCTTTCTTCATCCATACTTATTCCTTTTGAATCTATTTTATATCCCAAAAATGTCACTTCATCTTGGCAAAATTTTGATTTATCCAAATTTATTTTTAATCCTGCTAAGTCTAATTCTTCTAGTAATATTTTTATATGTTTCAGATGGTCTTCTTGATTTTTGGAATATATGAGAATATCATCAATGTAATGAGGAATGAAGTCATTATACTTGTCCAGAATGGCATGGATTGTTCGTACGAGTGCTGAACATGAACTTTGTAAACCATAGGGTACGACTTTGAATCTATACAAGACTCCGTCGATAGAAAAAGCTGTATAGTCTCGACTATTTGGATGCAGTGGAATTAGCCAAAAACTATGTTTTAAGTCTATTTTTGTGAACATTTTAGAGCCTGTAATACTTCCAAATATTGCTTCTATGTTTAGTGGTGCCTCATATTGTGGAGTTGTGTACTTATTAATATTCCTAGCGTCTAGGCATAGTCTTAATTCATTATTACTTTTTGGAACGACCACTATAGGATTTATATATTTAGAATTGCATTTTTCTATGATATTTTGCTCTAACATTTTCTTTATTTCTTTATTAACCTCATTTCTATATTTATATGGGATAGGATATGTTTTTGACTTAAAATTTTGAATACCTGTGACCTCAATTTGGTGAATATAATTTTCTGTTACTCTATTTTCCTCATTTATTAGATTTACATGTTCTTTGAGTAAATTTTGTACCTCTCTTTTCATATTATTTCCACAATTTATATCATACTCAGTTATATCTCTTAGTTTTTGTTCACATCTTACATCATTTATTGTATTTACCATTGTTTCCTCATTTTGCTCTATCATACTTATAAATTTGATTGTTTCCTCTTGTATTTGAATTTGACCTTGTTCGTAATCTATGATAACTCCATGTCTATCTAACTCATCTGTTCCTATAATTGCATCATGAAGCAAATTTTCTATCAAAACAAATTGTATCATATATTCAGTATCGTTAAATTTAATTTTTCCACTTATTCTTTTGTTAACCTCATATCATTTCTTATTATTTGCACCTACCAAAACTACTTTTGGCATTCCATAACAATATTTTTCCAAATTTAGTTCTGTTATAATTTTATGATTAATTAATGATATTTCTGAACCAGTATCTATTAATATTTCCAGTTGTTTATTGTAAAATATCCCAGGAATTTTTATCAAATCTTTATTTGATTCTAATTTAAAACTTTTTTCTATATCAATAAATTCTCTAGGATGTTGATAAGTAACTGTATATAATTGAGAACTATTTTGTTCTGTTTATCTTGGTAGGCTATTTATTGAAAATTTTGTTCTTGTGGAACGATAACAGGGCTTTGTACTGTATTCAATTGTTCATTTTGTTGTCTATTTTGTATATGATTTATTTGTCTATTTTCCCTTCCATCTACACTTCTACTTCTTTCTTGTCTATAATTATTATTATTTGTTTGGTATGGTCTTTCTTCACTTCTACGTCTCTGTCTGTCTCTATTATTCGTATTTCTATTATATCTGTCATTTTGTTCGTATGTATTTCTATTATTGTAATTTCCATCGCTATATGTATTGTTTCTATTTGTATATTCCCTATTGTTCTGTGTATTATATCTCTTATTGTCTGTTCTTTGTCTTTCATTATTATTATTTGGATTATACCTCATACCACCATTATTTCTATTTCCATAATAATTATTATTTTGTTCATTATTATTATTATATCTTCTATTTTCATTTCTATTTCCATAACTATTAGAATTATATCTCACATTATTATTATTTCGATTACTATAATTTCCATATCTATTTTCATTTTCCCTTCTAAAATTTCCATTAGTATTATTATTAACTCTATTTATCATTGTACTATAATTATTCCTTCTCCTTTCCTGTATTATTAAAAATTGACAAAGACTATCCATATCTTTAAAATTGTACAGCATCATTATTTCCTCCAAATTATTATCAAAGTGTTGGATAATTAAACTTACAATATATTCTTCTGAAAAATTACAATCCAAATATTGTGAAGTACTATATATTTGCATTGCATATTTATGAAATGAAGTTCCCCTGTTTGGATTATATTTTCCTCCTAATAATTCATCTTTTACTATTTTTTGTTGGGATGGTCCCCAAAAATATGCTAGAAATTTATTTGAAAAGTCTGAAAAAGTTAATAATTCTGTTTCCTTATTGTTAAACCATAATAAAGCTTCCTCTTGCAATTGGTTCCTAATAATAGTTTTAAAACTAGTAAATGTAATATTGTCAAATAACTTATTTTTTAAATGTTTTATGAAAGGTACAGGATGCTGTTTCTTTATATTTCCTGTAAATATAATCTTATTTTCATTGGCATTTGCAAGGAGTGTTTTTATTATTATTTCCTCATTACTACTTTGTCTTATTCTATTTTCAGTTTGTATAATCCTTTCGTTTATCTCCCCTACTTGTCCATTGATAAGTTGTTCTTGATTATTTATTTTCTCGTGTATCCTTTTTGTTTCCTTTTCTATTTTCTTTTCCAGTTTTTCTTTATCCTTCTTGTTTTCATCTTGGTGTTTTATTATGCTGGTACTTATATCTTGGATTTTCTCATTTACTTGCTCTATTTTCTTTTCTGTTTCCTTGTTCTTCTGTGACATTTCACTCATACACTTTTCTACTGTTGCATTCATTTGTCGTTGTACATTCATGATTTCTCGATGTATCTTCTTTTCTTGGCTTTTTATTTCTTCTTGTATTACTATTTTTAAGTTTTTCATTTCTTCACTTCTCTTTTCTTCAAGTTGTTCTTCTCTTTCTCTTCTTCTCTCTTCCATTGTTCGCATCTCTTCCCTTCTATTTTCTTCTTTTTCATTCAAAAACCTCATCAAATCCTGCATATTGAATTCTGGAGTGGTCCTTGTGTGTGATGTCGTGGCATCTCCAGTTTCCTGTCCAGTTGATTGTGCGTTGTCTTCCTTGTTCTCCATGTCTGTTTCTTGGTTTTTTCCTATTTTCTTTGATCTATTCCTAGTCTCCATTTAGTTTCAAGTTTAATTTTATTTATTTTAATATTTTCCTTTCCTGAACACGCCTCAAACGTTGGGAGCCATTTATTATATTAATTTTGTGTATGAATGAATTATGTTTATTGTTGAATTTTGTAATTTTTTATATAATACACATCATAATATAATATTCTCAGGGTTTTTCAAAAAAAAATTTTGTATATGAATATCGATCTCAGGGTTTTAAAATTATAAATGAAATTTCTTTTCAAGTTCAGACTCTTCTAAAAGTTTCTGCTTTACCTACCTTGGTCATAGCATTTCTTTTTACCTCAGGTGGATTCAAATCAGGAAGGAAATCCAAGACTCAAAGTACTTCATGAGAAGTTAGGAACCTTTCAGCTTTTTTAAGAAACAAGAATTGAATTTCATGCTTTTTAATAATGAATAGAAATTTTGAAATGAAATGTGACAACACAGAATTAATAACAACAATAACCTATCATATATGGATTAAAATAACCTTTATCTAAAATTTCAAATTCTAATATACATGTCTGGTAATTTGAACTCTTCTCGTATCTACGAACGTGATTCTGTATCAAGTTCATTGGTGATACTTCGCCGGTAAGTCTGCAATATGACATATTAGTGCATTTCCGAACGTTCTAAATGGTAACTCGCGTCAATGTCAATTGTCATTCTAACTTATGTTTACTTTCACTATTTACATTCACAAAAAAATTGTTAAATGTTCTTCAGAAAAATGGGGATAAAAAAAAATTCATTGAGCTCAGGGAAATAGTTTATGTGCACAAGAAAATAGATATATGCGTTGCAACGATATATGGAAAGTGTTTACCATGCTGGTTTCCCTCGATGTGGTGATTGGCGACTCCAACAAGCAATTTCTAGCCTGCTGAGTGATTTTCGTTGCTGTGTTGATGTTGATGGAAACGGCCTTGGTTCGGGCTCTGGAGTGAAGATTTCTTCTGGGGAAAGTTTGGATGGGACGAATGTCTTGGATTCATTGGTGATGAACCATATCACAATCACAAACACTTTGGATAAGTTTTGAACATAATTAGGTACATATTTCCTTCTATTTTAATTTAATAAAAATTTTGTCATGCTCATGCTTTGAAATGCATTTTCGAAGTCCTTGTTTACCAATAAACAACTGAATGAGTTGTTTCCCTAGCAACTTGTTGCTTCGATAACTATTCTAAATATTCACAAATTAATTCTAAATCTATTCTATAATCTACAAATTTCTAATTAATATCATTTTAAAGCTTGATTCTTCAAGTATATCCCAATATGTGTTATTTTTCCATATAATTTCTAATTCCTTGCTTAATTTCAGTAAGCATCATTCAATATCAGAAAAAGTTGAATTCTCCTTCTCATATTTAATTTTGCTGAATGTTCTCAATTCAAAATTTAATTCTATTTTATCTATTGAAATTGATTTGGAAGTTTCTTTATGATTTCATTTAACTGTTATCAATTTCTTGCATTTCATTGCTAAAGTTGGTTAATTATCACGTGACAGATGTCATGTCATTTGGTGAATAACATTTCTACTCATGATATACGAGGTGTCCAAAAGATTCCTCTTGTTTGACTTCATCTGAGATAGAAAGATTTTTGCTTTCTAAAGTGAGTAGGTTGGATTTCATAACAATATATATATATATATATATATATATATATATATATATATATATATATATATATATATATATATATATATACCTATGTATATATGTGTGATCCTCACCTAGAGTTCCAGTTACTGAAGATCGCTTCTATTACAAAACATTACCTAGCATTCATCAATTGACTCCTGAATTGATTAATATATTCAGTGAACATAACATAAGTCGCTCAAACTAATATCAAAACAATATCTGACTTTCATTACGAATTGAAATCTCCTATTCCTATAACGTCCGCGTTCATTCAAAAAAAATATCGGTCATACACTACATTGGTGAGGGAAAGGTTTTTTAAACGATTTTCAACACTAGGAACGAGTGATACCTCTTTTGGAAGAGTGACATCTCATTCGTGAAACTCGGTCGGATAGTTTCCGAGACAATTCAAGATATAGTACGATGGTTCTTCAAATATGATTATTTCCATTACATAATTCATCGCGGGAACTATCTCAACAAATTTCAGGAATAGAATATCATTCGAAAGAGGATTATATGTCATTCTGGAAGAGGTATCACTCAACTCCTTGTTCTATTCGAAATAGTGGAGAGTTGAATTTGCAGTATTGAAAATCGTTTCAAAAAACCTCTCCCTTGACCAATGTAATAGCTTGTACGACCGATTTCTTTTGAAATGAACGTGGAATCAGATATTTCTTCTATTTCGTTTTAATTGGTGTCTTCTGAATATCAGGATGAGATGATGAAATGATATTACCCAAGTCATCCGTTTTTCATCCATCCTCTTCAAATTTTTATATTGTTCAGAGGCCTTGAAGAAAGTCGAGCCCTCAATTTTATTCAGCACGAAGAAAAAAAAATCAAATCGCACGATTTACGTTCTCACCAGTTATCTTCGAAAAGTGATGAAGCACAAATATTGGCCATATTGAATTCGATGTTCATTTCACCTGTATTATTATATTGACAATTTTATGTGCTCTGCATTTTCTAATTAGAATCGATGAAAGAGTTACAGGTATTTTTTTCAATTTGAAAAAAATGCCTTCTTGTCCAGTGCCACCATTTGGATAACACCAACCTGACTCATTATAAAATAACATCACCCGCGACACCCAGTTTTCTGGTCATTTGTATCGAAATTTTCAATTCAATATTTTTTTCAAAGCATCAATGAGTCTCATTATTTTCAATAGTACAACACGACTCCTAAATTTCTAGAAGAAAAACTGGAATTCATTAATTTATCCCCCTCGAAAGGAGGAAGATGAGGAAAGAAAGAAAAATATAATTTTGATGTTTATTCTATCTGCATAACGATATTCCTAGGTCAAATCGAAATTTTCTGATTACCGAAGGGCATTTCACAATTCGAAAAGTTCTTGATCAACGATAACTAATAATATTGCATCCCACAAGTTCCCGATTTTATGATATAAATATAAGGTGATGGTAGTAGTAGTGGTATATGGGTTTCTGAAGTGAGAATGGTTGAAGATAAGAAGCAGAATAATTGTTGTCGATTCGAACTCGGGACCTTGGATTCAGAAGGCAAAGTGCAGGCCATTTCTTTAATGACTAATATGATTACGTTTGCTTGATTCTGATAGAGTCAATCATGCGAAATATATTGTTCCATCCTGTGCTATATTCAACTGGATATCTTATAAAGGATTTTTTACGATATTCAGTTGAAGTTCGTCTCTAAGGTAGGAAGCTATTCAATGAGTGAATAATTTCCCAATTTCCTGACATGAACAAAGTGACACCATAAGTGATTATTCCCAATTTGTCCTGGTTTCCGTCGGATCGGATGATTCACAAACGATCACTTTCGAAAGGAACATACTTTCACATATTTTATGATTTTATGAAAATTTTGGAATGGCAACAGTGCTTTTTCCCGACTAATGGCCAATCATATCACTGAATCGTTCTATCCTACCCAAAAGTCCACTAGTAATGCTTTCTGAAATTCCTCTGGGAAATTTTATGTAGTGATAGTCACGATTTCTGCTGAAAAATCTACGTTTTTTAATCAAATAATTTTTCATAATTGCATAATTCACAAGCTACACCACTGTAGAGAGGCGCTAGCCAATTTTGGTCTGTACGAGTTTTGACTGTTGAAGAGTTTCAGAAATGAACTCACCTTGATTTTGTAGCCTTTATCGACACCTACTATCAAATAATGTGCGATACCGGTAGGTTGGAAACTTCTCGGAACCCTCAAGGACAATGCGAAACATCCTGGTTTCGTTGTACTATCCCTCACTATGAAGGCCCCCACAGGTTCTCTTGACAGAATTTCCAGAGCTATCTCTCTTGGTATGCCTGCTTGAAACCAACCGGCCTGTCGTAGTTCCTCGTGCTCCATATTGTTGAGGGAATCATCTCTTCCAGGTAGATTCGAGGGGGCAGTGAATCTTGGTAGGCGGTCGTTTCGAGTGATAGGTTTCTCAGCATTGTTTCGCGATATTCGATCGCACTGGGTATCATCACATTTTTCAACCAGAATCAGAGGATTATCAGCTTGATTGTTCGATTTATTCCCCGTTTCTTCATTATCGTTGATATAGCCACCCGATATTGGCGGATTCATCGGGTTGCCTGGAGAGAAGAAATTATTGTCAAGTACGACTATAAAAATCATACAGTGTGGGCAATCAAACTCCCATTAGAACTTTCAACATTCAACGAATTCAGCTCTCAATTCTTTTACCAGTACAGTTATCATATTTTGCTATCCATGGTTGGATTCCTGTTGAGAAGAACTATGGTTTTATGATAATATACCTAGCGATTCTGAACTTATGCTCAAGAGAATGTGGAAGAGCAATCCTATTCAACTTGTTCCGTTTCAAATAGAAACCTAACGGGAAAATCTAGTGTGAGTAGGGGGTTAATGCCAATCCTGGACCTTCCCTCACGACTGACCTTGGGGGCAGCCGTGAATGTAAACGTCTTCGATATTTGACCTTGATGAATAATGACCTCGCGCTGCCTTCAATTGGCATGGTCCTCCCCCCCAACACTGACCTAGACCTCTGGGAAGGGGGTCCTCGAACGAAAACGTCCTCGATATTCGACCTCGATTAATAATGACCTTGATCTGCCTTCAAGTGGTACACCTACAAGCAAAGAGATTCAAAGCTCGGGACTTTTTTCGATCAGGATTGGCTATCCTGAGGAAGAAAAAATCTTGCCAGTGTGAGTTTCGAAACAATAAGATCAAATGCTTACCGCCCTCAATATGTTCAAGGTCAAATTCACATGGTTTATGAATTGAAGGAGAGGAATATCATTCAATGTGGTTAAGTGTGAATGTAATTAGTTTTGAGATTTTCTGTTAGTTGCCTTGAGATTCCAATTGTATGCGACTCCCTTTCCTTCCAAGCCCCTTCCCTTTAGCGATTGATATAAAAGCAGAACAACGAGCAGTGCTGTTGTCAGTTCAGATCATTCGAAGTATCAAGACAACCCTCACCAAATAGCCATAACTGAAAAAAGTGCTCCAAGTGAAATACAACGCAATTCAGGTGAAAATATTTTATAACTTCCTACCATAAATTCTTTATATTCAAAATATGGATAAGCTGAAATTCGATTTGGAAAAAATTTATTCTGCAATTCAAAACTTCAAAGTAATGAAACAAAAACCCTTTACATCTCTAACGGTGGGTAGAGGTTACAAAGTCGAGAAAATGTCCATGCTTTCTACAAGATATGGTAAATCTATTCAGGTTGTTACAATAGAAGATGATGATACAACTAGGTTCAAATGTTGGCTTCCAAAACGAGTCACAGAGCAATTCACGGATGAGGTGATTCAAAGCATAAATGAATCGAAGGCTAAAGTGACTGTAACATACCTAGGGCAGAGTTCCCAAGATTTTTCTGGTGCGAAAATCCGATCTTTAGTTGAGTTCAATGTCATAGAGTAAAACTTCTGCTCATTCCAATACAGTTTATATATATATATATATATATATATATATATATATATATATATATATATATATATATATATACTAAGTATCCTAAAGTGTCGCCCGGCTTTCTGGTTATCAATAGTTTAAAAACACAATAGTGTTCCTTTCTTAGACACTCTTTTCATGAGGACACCAAACAACGTCATCAATATAGACTGGTATAGAAAACCAATGAGTTTCGGCCGCTACATCAACTATTGGTCGTACCACTAACAGAGCATGAAGGCCAACCTAATCAAACAAATGAAACCAAGGGTTCTCAAGATCTCTGATAAATCTTTTCAGCAAAAGATATTGGATCTCCTGTATGATCTTTTACGTCGAAATTCTTATCCGTCACACTTCCTCAAAACAACATTATATAGTACCGCATCCATAGATAATAATATAATCAACAATATTGATAATTTACTTATTTCAAATAATCCCACACAGAATGTCTTAGAGAATGCAGATTCCGCTAAATCAAGCCCATGTGCGACTTTTATTGCATCCTTGCCTTTCATCAAAGATATTTCTCCAGGAATATCTAGAATTTTCAAATCTTTTACAAATGATCTTAAAATTTCAAATAAAAACGTTTTACCTTTTGAGAGAATTTTTTCAAAATTAAAAGACAAAACTCCCTGCACGAACTGTTCGGATGTGGTTTACTGTATACCTTGTCAGAGCTGCAATAAAGAATACATAGGACAAACGTCCAGATTGTTGAAGGATCGCATTACAGCTCACAAGAGTGACAGTAGATTGCACCCGGAGAGGTGTGCATTGAGTGAACATGTCTCTAAGGAGGGACATTGCATGGATTACCACTCAGTAAAAATTTCATCTACAGAAAAAAACTCTGCCAAGAGGCTCTTCTTAGAAATGGTACATATAGCACAGTCTGATAACTCCTTAAATAAAAAAACAGACTTGAATCACCTAAGTGAGATTTACTCCTACTTAATTTGTATGGATAATCCAAAAGTGAGAGAAAATTATCAGATTTCCTCCACAAATCTTTCATCTCACAGATTGAATCTTTCAGTTACTTAAGACACATCATCAGAAATGTGATGATTTGGGCACTCTTTTATAAAAATATTCACTTTGAAAAATAATTGTACATTTTTCGAAATTATAAAAATTCTCACTTTTTCTCACAGTAATCTCATTAATTGAATTCAATTTTAACACGGATGTTGAGGAACTAGGAATGTTTCACTGAACGTGTAATCATATCCAACGTATGTGGTAGACGCAGCTACTCGAAGCGCGAGTTCTGTTGGCATCCCTGCTGTGATCTGGTCACAGATCGATATCGGGTCGAAGGCCGCGTGAACTTGGGCATCGTCATTGGTTGGCACTGCACATGCGCCATTTAGACAGTTGTCTTTTGTCAACGCCATTCTGATTGTTCCTGCGTGTTCGGCGTTTCCTCATCAAGGAACAAACAGGTGGTTTTAAAAAAATTTGAAAAGCGTTTTATTATGTGAAACATTGTTGTTCGTTAACGTCCTGACTGTCGTGTTTTATTGTCTACGCGCAGATATGTTGTGTCCAAAAAATTTTATTCATCGTGCCGTTTAACCTCACTTACACTGTTGGTTGTTTGACTGATCTCTCTTCATGGATCTAACTGCTTGTTTCACCATATTGTAGCATCCGTGATGATGATAATGAAGATTATCGAAAGCTTGGAATCTGAGTTATAAGAGTACACTGTTTTGGCCTGCTGCATACCTGAATATTGTCTCACTCATATATATATATAATATTATATTATAATTTTATGTTCACCTCTTTGTGGTGGCGAATATTCATTTTGATGTTGAGGATTCTGATTGTATAGATTTTGGATGAATTTCATATAATAAAATTTCAGATAGACCGTGGCTAGTGACTTACTTTCAATTCGCTCACTCTGTTTTTCTTACTTTTTCCAGCTCAGTCGGTACGCCAAACATGTAGAACACTCAAATCAGGAAGGATTCAGGGAATTTTCTTTATGTCAAAAAATATGTTCTTAATGCAGATGTATTATTTTAATTTTTTTGTAGAAACAAATGAATTCACTCAAAAATTGTATCTTCGATTAATAAACTTTTAAATGTAATATTTTTCGATATGTTTTCAGTGATATTTGGCTTATCCTACCTACTATCTGCGACATAGAACTTATATCGTATATTTCGCAACAGACACAATTTTGTCCATCCGTGTTTGTTGACGGAACAGGATATTCATATATGACTATGATGTAAACCACAATGAAAACTTTTTTTCAATTATACTTGGCTGATTGTCCTTAGATGTCGATGCCTTTGAATCACTGAAGAAGAATTGAAGAAGAATATTCCTTGGTTTTGTTATCCACAGAAAAACTCCATTTCATTTCAGTATTTAATTTGAACTAAGATTTCAGAAAATATCAAATTGAATTGTCTTCCATAGAGCGTGAAAAATGTTTCTGTTCACTAGGCAAGTCTGTGAAATGTTTGCACGGTGATAGAGTTCGGATTGTGATTGTAAATGCGGAAACTGGATTTTGGAGCAAAATGTACTCCTCGAATGGATTGTATTCAGATTCTCACATGATCTTATCATACCTATTGTCTGTAGATGCATCATTTAAATATTCATACAAGTATTTTTTGGCCATCTGTGGATATGCCGACGACGATTCCAGGTATTCTTGAGATACATTCATTTCATCAGCACTGTCATCTTCATCACTCATGTTTTTAAATGTCCACAATTTCTTGCAAAGGTTGAGTAATTGGTGTGAATGGATCTTTCAATACAGCATTATGTTCAGATTTGCCTAATTTCAGCGCAGTATACTTTTTTCGAATACTTTTGGCAAGTTTGTTGATTTGTTCAACCACGTTCGGAGACGACGTATTGATTAATGGTATGAAATATTCATATCTGGATAGTTATATATGTATCGGAACCTTTCCAATAACGACCCTTATTCATGTCAAACTCCTTCACAATTACTAAGCAACCGTACCTATCTTTCCAACATTCGTCATATATTTCTTTGAATTCATCAAAACTGACATCTGAAGCAACATGATCGAGATACGCGTGGTGAAGATTGAGTTCATCTTGTTTGAATGAAACAATCATATGACAATTGTCACGTATCACTTGTTTGGGTATCCGACTGTATGTCTGACCCAAATACACAGCATCAATATTTTTACGTAGACACATTGAAGAATATTCCCGAATTTCGTCTTGAGATCCAATTGTGACATCTTCGAATATGAACAAAGAAGTATTTTTAGCGTCGGATAGTTCAATGATCTCTTCAGTATTACCATATGAAAAATATCCAACCCCCTAACTTGTCCCACAACCCTCTTCAGCAGTTCATATTTCGGTTGGTACAAGGACTTGGAATAAACATATATATTTTCAAATTTGAATTCATTCGGAGACTAACTGGAGCATTCGTTCTGCCTGATCCACTCGGCCCACAAAAAATAGCCCTAAACGAGTACGGTAATAGATCACCGTGGATCTTTTACAATAACAACCTCATCATTTGATTTCTGATATATGTGGAAAAACTGTAGATGTGTATAGTCTGAGATTTTCTTTGGAGCCAGTATCTGCGCTTTCTGCTTCTCATATCCTAATTGAATAACCCACACCAATCCTTCCGAAAAAATTAACATGTGACTGTTCGATGTGAAAAGACATATCAGAATTAAAATCATCGCAGAAAAATTGTGGTAGCAAGTGATTGTGGATGTATCTTCAGCTCTCGTTACCCTCAAATTCAATACATTCCAGTGTGTTTCTTCTGTTCGAGTAAATCTCAGCTTGAACGAAATGATATCCTTCGTATAATTCGCAAGCAATACATTCAAATTCCGTTTGAATACAGGTTGCTGTTGTTCTATATATGACGATTTCATTCTGTATCATATTATTCCATTCCATCTGACCAGATTTGGCCGCCACCATGAGTTCGTATCGACTTTCTTCATCTTCTTCCTTCCCCAACTTGTTTCTTGAAAGCAAATGATAGTATTGGTTTTGGTTGATGAAAAATATGACTCGCATTTTCAGAAAGTTTCCGTTCAACATTTTACTGAAATATCATTGATTGAAACATTTGCAAAAATTGATTTTACATATTTAAGAGATGTAGATGTAGCATTTCCCCTATGTCGCAGACATAGAAGATGAATTTATACTCGGAATGGATTTGATCAGTGACTATGGGTTTCCTTTCGCTAACTTAAAGAAGATCATGAAGTTTGGAGGAGAAGAATTTGTCCCTACAACTCCAGGACAGAGGAAGATCCCTACGAAACCGAGATTATCGATAACTGCGAGAATTCCTGCACTATCGAAAGAAGTAGTTCGTGCTACAGTGGATGAAACGAAGAATAAAGTCCCTGAATGCAGCGTCCAGTCATCGGATTTTGGACAAGCCCAGATGGAGACAGAACAAGCCATCCCTGTGAGAGCCGCCAGATGTCGTATTAAAAGTAAACGTGACATCTCCGAGTTGGAAACAACTGAAAGGGCTGACTTGGTCAACCGAGAAGTCAACATTGATTGGCCAAGTCCACTTGATTCAACAACCATCAAGAAGAGTTCCATTTACTAAACAACTAGAGATGCTAGAGTGTATTGACAGGAGGGAGGTGCGGAACTATCGGAAGACAAATACTGGCGAATTGCAAGAAGACATCGAGTATGACTGTACAAGATGAATGGTGTGGTGTACAGGGCTCAACGTAGGCCTAGAACAAAAATGAAAGTCGTACACCTAGAGAAACCAGAATGTTACAATGGGAATAAAGAGATATTGTTCGATCGGGACGATCAAAATTGAGAGGGGGATGATGTTACGAATCTCCTTGCGCTCTTCTAGCGCCAGCCCTGACGAAATCGTAAACGCAGATGAGGGATCGCGTCGTTGAGAACGTCATTTTTCGGGAACCCGTAAATCGCGTGTGGAGAATTCGCGAAAATTCTTTATAGGAGTACGCAGGTATATATACGGAAGACACTTCGTCGCGGGCAGAGTTAGTTGAGAAACAAGTTTGTATTGAGAGCAGAGTTAGTTATTAGCAGAGAAGTTTTTATTCAGAGCTAAGTTGCGAAAGTTATTGGGAGCTAAGTGAAGCAGAGCTTTGTGCGGAAGAAGTATTTGTTTAACAGAGAGTTTGTATAAGAGCGAGTTCATCAGCGTGTTTAGTACAGAGCGTTGGATGGTTAGCGAAGCAGTTCAAGTGATTGTATTGTAATGCGTTGTGATAGAGAGTTGTAATAGAAGAAGTTTAGTGTTGTTTGGTGTTTAAATCAACGAATCCAAGGAATATCGTAACAGTGGTGTCAGAAGTAGGATTTTCCAAGGAATTATCGTAACACTACCATTGCTCATATACTCTTTCAAATGATGCTCTTTCTCAGATCGACTTTTACAAGCTACCCTTATATGTCCTCGGACTCTAAAGATAGAACAGATGAATTTTGTGAAGTCACAGCCTGAAAGGTCATGATTTTGTTTATTGCAACGATAACAAAGCCATTTTTTTTATCATAACCCTTTTTCTGTATTTTTGAACTGGAATTATGAGTCTGGTTCAAAAGTTCCATCTTAGTGAACTTCTGTCCGAGGCACCGAAAATTATGATCCAGGGCTCATTCGATTCGAAATAACCTCTAGAAACTTTTAAAAAATTTCAAGAGGGGCGCAAAAAAATTGCAAAAATTATGAGGTTTGGTTTTTTGCAAATAATCTTTTAACTATACCTTTAAGACACTTCAATAAACGAGAATCATTGGAAAAAAATCCGTGAATATTTTATTAGATATACTTTTGTTAATTAACTAATTTTCACAAGTTTCACATTTATATATTCATGAAAAATTTTTGATTTTTCCAAATGGAGTCGTTTCTGAAACCTTCCTAGTAAAGCTCCAAGATGTGAAAAAAATTTGAGGTTTATAGTTCAACAATTATCAGGGTTATTACGTGGATTTGAAACTTGTGAAAATCAGTTAATTGACAAAAGAATATCTAATAAAATAAACAGAAGAAACGAATATATTCCATGGATTTTCGTTCATTGAAGTGTCTAAAAGGAATGTGATCTTCCTTTCTCAATAATAATAATATTATTGATTAATGGATTGAAATTAGTTATATCGTTCAAAGGTCCGTAACGTCCAGGGCATGCGGGACGCGCATTACCCGCTTTTAGCGCTATTTTCAAAAATCAACACTTACAAAAAACCAAACCTGCAGTTTCTACTGAATTGTTCATAACTTTTGCAATTTTTTCGAGCCACTTTTGGGATTTTTCAAAAAGTTTCTAGAGGTCATTCTAAATCGAATGAGCCCTGGATCATAATTTTCGATGCTTTAGGACAAAAGTTCACTGAAATAGATTTTGTGACCAGACAATACTAGCATATTCTACTCGTATATTTGATTCATTTCAAAGTGATTTCTCGTTTCTCGAAACACCGCTTCTTCACTTAAAACAATAACTAATAAACATGTCAACGTTCTGGTGGTTTTTTCCGAACAATATATCCAAAATTGGTCCCTTCATTCAGAATGTCTCTGAGAAACTATTATCATGAAGCCTGGTCTTTTGCTTTGACATGCCAGTAATTAATCGTGTCCGTACATTGTTTCAGGAAATCGATCTGTATTCTTTGTGTATAACCAAATCTGCGTGGGACATATCCATGGGTTTAAGTGAGTCGCACACACTTTTCAAAGTTTCATAAACATTTTTTCCAATATTCGTTTATAACACGGGAACATTCCAATAATGTTTGCGCAGAAATATTGATCTATGCGTTCTTCTAAGATCTCCTATTCGTCTCCTTCTTGGAAATTGGAAAGAGACGCAACAGTTCCGGATAATAGTCATCGACTGATAATTTTCAGCTGCCCTCGCTTCTGTCATAATTTCTGATTATTACTTTTTTTCAGTAGCTCAACGAGCTTTCAATTAACTTATATTCTCGTCGCCAAATTTGTTAATTATATCGTATTCGGAATACTAGAAGGAAATTTGAATTCAACCCAAAGAAAAATTGGTTGTTTATTGATTGTCAAATTACAATTGTTTTTCCGCCACTAAGTAACGATTATACAAGGTATGAAAAACTAACATCAATACATAACATTTCCGAACATCTAGCCGACTGCTTTGAAGCACACCGTCGACAGGTTCGTGCCGATAATTCAGTATGACGCAATTCGTAAAAAAGTCCGCGTTGATGTCATCTGATAATCACCTGTATCTATGCAAGATTGAACCTGATTGTGACTCAGATACACAACAACAACAACAGCCATGGGTGGACAGCAGGGGATTACCATTTTCCGTCGCCCGGCTAACCAGGACCCCGCTTGGACGACGTAGGCAAACCCACCACAGGGTCGGCTCGGTCTCCAGATTTGAGACCTATCGATGAGACGAACATGGTATAAAAAAATCCATTCAAAGAACCCATCTATAGCACATAATTATGGAATATCCCACCAATTACCTCTAGACACCCATTGATGTCACCAGAACTGTACTAATGTCCCCATAACTACTGTGTTGATGTCCCAAGGACTGTGAACTGTGTTGATATCCCCAGCAGTAAATATCTATGTTATGATTTATTTGATACCAATTCTTGCCTGGCCCATGCTCCTCCCAAAATGGGATGGGAGTACTTTTGCTCATATCTCAATGTACTTTCAGAGTGTTGTGATGTGTTCTACTTTTCCAGCGGTATGAGGAGGTGTCGAAACTAACCAATATTGAAACGACGGTTGCCCATGAATGAAAGAAAATTCCGTAAGTTGACTCATCACACAAATATTCCTGAATTTGCCTAGATGTGAACTGATAGTCAGAACCGCATATCAGCTATGAGCAAGCGACTCGGTTCGTACCAATTACTCCGATACATTCTGTGTAACTCGAATCTGGAGTCATCGAATTCAAATGATTCAAAATTTTCAAATTTCTCATATTCACTATTCACAATAGGAGCAATGCCACAAATACTCCTGAACTGGTTTCACTAGACACAAAGGAAAAAAATGTTCAATGAATTAACGAAAATTTCAGAAAAACTGCATGCATACCTGCTCTGCTAGATGTATGATTTCTCCCAACTAAGAGACAACTATCCGCATCATTGTTAGTGCTCTCGCCCGTTAAACCAATTGCTATCCTTTTGATTAAAGTTGGCTTCTCCAGTATTCTTTTGCAAGAGTTCATCTCAGTAGGCGAGTTGCCATCATCGCTACTTGGTGTCGAAAGCTGGGAGTTGGTTTCCTGCGTCAAAGTCCGTCCAAGAACATCGAACTGATGTTGCTGATTGGTTTTGAGACTAGATTTTTTTGGTGGAGGTACCATATGATGTGACGATACATCTTGCGACATGAGTTCGCCATCTATTTTGGGACCAGGGAGATTTTTCTGTTGTGGATTCGTCAAACGTTCTGTTTCGAAGGAATTTGAGATTTCCTAAAAAGAAACAAAGTGTCAGTCGAAAGGAAGCTGATGAAAAGCAAATGAAAGTGCTAATCGGAATCATCAAAACTTGAATATCCTCAATATCCCCTAAAAATTATTATGATATAATGGGCACCGTATTGTGAATTTACATCTGTTCTCCAGCTATCCCATTAAAATTTTGATAATTGATTGTCAAAAGATGTAACTTGTTTGAAGATAAATATTTTTTTGTTGAACGATGAGATTGGCACCCTCGGGGTTGAGTGGATAATTTTTCTAGCAATCATTTTCCCAAACACCAATGAATCTCACAAAAAAAGGTACTGCAAGCAAGCATTGCCTACAGAGTTCTTTCTCGCCCCGATCAGTACGTCATCAAAAATTCCAATTAATTTCTCAACATCAAATTAAATTGTTGAGTAAATGGGATAGGCCCTACGACATCATATGATTTATTGAAAAAGGGAGAAATATAGAAAGCGTGTTGAGAAATTGATTAAAACGAGGCACATTATTTCGAAGAAAGAACAGATAATCTTCAGAGGTCTGGGAAAGGAATGTTTTCTACTTGAAAGAGGGGAAAAGTAACAAAGTGGTGATTATAGATGAAGGAAACCTAATTGAAAGTGGTCCATATTAGAAACCCGTTTCCTAAAATGACGGCTAATGTAAAACCCACACTGAAGGATGCAGGCCAACTATCAAATTCACAGCCACGAAGCTATTCTGTTCATAAAAAATGCATTGACCTGGAAAATTGATGCGACGTACGGTCTCAGCGACAAATTTGCCTTCATATCATATTATATGTGGTCTCGGTAGTGTAGTGGTTAGCATATCTGCCTATCAAGCGGAAGGCCGGGGTTCGAATCCTCGCCGGGCCACCGTGCTGGGTAATCGCACGTTAAAAGGTAAGGCCTCGTTGATCCATTGCTCGCACAAGTTTCGACTTCTGAGGGTTGACGTTCGTCAGCTGGTTAACGGTACGAACAATTTTAGAACAATTTTTACTAAAAGGTTGGCGAAATAATCCGAAGATCTCGGACCAA
Organism: Zygogramma bicolorata; assembly: GCA_032362365.1. NCBI lineage: Eukaryota > Metazoa > Arthropoda > Insecta > Coleoptera > Chrysomelidae > Zygogramma > Zygogramma bicolorata. The sequence goes on from JAVJAQ010001583.1 coordinate 156,331, forward strand.
TTAATGCGAGTGAACAAAGCAACAAAAATTCATACAAGAAATAAAAGAATAAAATCGAAAGAAGGTGCATCATCAGCACCATCGCAAGTGAGCTCCCGTATATGTCGCGATAGTACAAGCTCTGGGGGGTTCGAAGGACCTTGTGGAATCTAATAGCTCGACAAATGATTCGGTTGGAAAATGCAATCAACTCACCTAGCTCTGTAAGGATCAGTATAGTTTAAAATATCATTATTTCTATCATGCACAGCACGAGGGAACAGTCGTGAGTAACCCATTAATTCCATTCATAGCCAAACTGTTATTGGGTACAATTGAGACGGATCCTAGGAAATACCTGTTATTTCCCTAGAGTCTGTATCAGACATTTCGATAATATATTTATCTGGTGGATACAAGCATAATCGACAATGAGAATGTCCTTTCGAAGCTAAACAGTATAAATTTTACGAAGGAAATAAAAAAATAACAAGGTGCCTATGTTAGATGTATTAGTCATTAAGAGGAAACAGAATTATATAGAATTTATAGGAAATCACGTTCAGGTTCGTTCCAAATGACTCGAATCATTGTCCACAACATTAAATGTCTCATTGCAATTTCTCTTCTATAGGCTTGAAGCATTTCCTTCAAATAAAGATGAGTACGACTATAAAATGTAGATTATCTGGAATAGCTTCAATTTCCTGTATAACCTTATTATTCAGAGAGGAATGCAAATTGAGTCAATGACTTTTCTGTCAGAACTGAAGTCTACTTTTAATTTTCAATATACAGGAACATTCATGATAACGTAAAACTCAACATAAATAATATTGAACCTAACATTTTTCTTCCTCAAAAAAAGTAGAAGGTCACTTTATATTATCGTTTGATGTTTCGTCGACATCTCAAAAAGTGACAACTTTCGTTATGGGTCGCCGATAAATGCCCATTTTGGTCTTCACGTTAGTGACACGAACTCGATTGTCTCTTCCTTGCTAGGTCGTAAATCAAGTAAATCACCCGTCTCCAGTGGTATTTTTCAATTGTCATTTTGTCCTTGTCAAAGTCAATAGATATTCTCGAATCCAACGGTTTCAGATATTGTCAGCGAGCTTCTGTGAGTACTGGAATCTGGTGAGGTTTTTCTTGTCTTCAGCAATCTGCATTCTTCTGAAAAACTGCCAATTCTGACTTTTCTACACCAAATTTTCTCAACTTCCTCCATTTCTCCCACAGTTATTTCTCCAAATCTTCTATTCCGCCTTGCAAATCGCAAAACCTGAACTATTCATTTCAATGAAAGTATCCATTTCGGAAACTTATTATCATTCGGTGAGTAATCTATTACTTCTTGGGATGTAACGAGTATTATTTGCATATTGCTTTCAAATTTCTTCTCAGAATCTTCTTTCGGCCATGACTCTCCATCCGAATATTAAAATTCTGCTCCGTCAAACCATCTCGATTCTTCGAATTGCAACTCATTCCCATCTCTTGTAGCTTCATCATTTTCATTGAGTTTGAAAGGAATCCAATGCCATTGTTTTTCATCAGAATTTTCTCGTATTTCTAGGATTCTATGAGAAACGTTACTCGATATCTTGATGTTTTCGTTTCTAATCCATTGAATGACAGTTTTCGAGTCAGTCCAAAATAAGTTTTCTCTATAGGTCATGTATGTTCTTGAATAACTTCCTTGCTTTTCGTGTGGCGAATAATGCTGTTGTAATTCCAATTTTGGGACGCTTGTCCGGTGTTTCATTGGAGAAATCTGAGTTTGAGATGTATTCAATGATATTTTCTTCTAATTTTTTCTGAAGAAGCGAACGGCAGCTATTGCTTGCTGGATGGCATCACGAAAGACATGCTGCTCTAGTCTGAATCCTTCGTTATTATACACATAACATCTCGGAATTTTCAGGTTATCCACCTTGTGTAAATCATCTAACAACTTAACCCACTTTTTCTGTATATCTTCTGGTATTTTTTCATTCCACTGTATGTAACTCCTTCAAATTTCTTGTATTGAAGTTTCACCTCTGACTAGGAAGTGTTTTAGAAGGCCAGGAAAATCATAGATGGACACGATGATCCGTAAAATTTTCCTCTTAGTCATTATTGCGTTATCTTTCCATACTGTCTTCTTCATTTAGTTGAAATTCAAAGGAAATGATAGTATATCTTCTATAGGAGAGCCTGAAACTCTTTGTGGTGAAATATCCTGCAATATACCACTGTCTGCTCTTAAATGTTCTGGTATAATTGTGTTAGGGGTTAGAGACACGAATGGCACTAATAATACACTGATACACTAACTGTTGTATATTTATCACCACCGATACATACAATATGACACTCTGTCTACGAATGAATAAATAATACTCCTGCAACCAGTATTCAATACCGTTATATCATCCCTTTATCTGTGACTCATTGGTATCTATTGGCTGTTAATGACGCATCGAACAATCGGCCATCCTGTCGTCAGTTCGTCCTCGAACAACATTTATGGTAGCTTGCTATATAACCCTGTAACAATAATTTATTTATTCATCATCACTAAGTGTCTAAGTGCTCGCGGATGTTTTCAATTAGGCCTTGATACCTTAATGGGATCATCCAGTACATATTCATCTGAGGCCTTGATACCTAAGACTTCGTTTTTTTTTACTCTGAGCCTTGATACTCAGGACTTTTCTTCTAGACGAAAGAATACCATCATTCAGGCCATAATACTCATATGAAGTTATTCCATACATATCCATCTTAGGCCTTGATACCTAAGACTTCTCTGATTATATCCATCCTAAGCCTTGATACCTAGGACTTCTGTTTGGGATGGATACCTTCATTTGGGCCAAATGCCTGAATGAGGTCATCCCATACTTATCCATCTTAGGCCTTGATACCTAAGACTTCTCTTGTATATCAGTCCTAAGCCTTGATACCTAGGACTTCTTAATGAGTTTTATGTGCATTCGTACCTACATAACTACTTCAACGGAGCCTGGAAGGTTTCATGTCCTCTAAGCATACCACTTCCTCATATGCCACCTTGGTTTTGGAGCGGTTAGCATGAATATCTTCCTTGACTCGGTAACGATCATTGGGAAGCACTTCAATCACTTCGGAAGTTCCATTGAATTTCTCCAATAACCTCTTGCTCTGACCCTGATTTGAAGGCGTACTAGATATTTTAGTAAGTACCAAGTCTCCCACACTGAATGTATCGCTTGGTTTCCTTTTTTCATTGAAGGTCTTCTCCTGTTCATTTCCATTCATTTTCATCCTTTCGCTGGCTTTTTGTCTGATTTTTGTCACATCCATAGAAGCCTCAATCCCTGGTGGTGAATATGGATCTCCTTGACTCCTCAGAGATATTCCAAACATCAATTCGGCAGGGGTAGCGTTTGTAGTTTAATGTTTCGTAATGTTGAGTCCGTGCTGAATTTTTTCCAAATTCGAGTCCCAGTTATCATTCGTTGTACTTGCTCCCATTGTTGCCAGCGAATCTAAGATGGTTCTATTGGCCCGTTCTACTTGCCCGCTGCCTCGTGGCATCCCTATAGCAGTCGTGAATAATTTTATGCCTCCATTCTCACAAAATGCTGTGAACTCTTTCGAAGTGAAACTGTACCAGCATCGGCTATCAATCTTCTGGGGTCACCAAATATAGAAAAAATATTCGAAAGCTCCTGAATCATATTCGAGCTTGTGGAAAAACGAATTTGGTGAAGGCATCGATTACAACAAGGAGGTAATTGTTTCCTGTTTGGCTTTTCACGAAAGGTCCCAAATGATCGATGTGTAAAGTATGAAAGGGGGTTGCAAAATTTGGAATCGAGTGAAGATATCCAGGTTTTTTTCCCCCTATAGATTTATAATAGAGACAGCTTAGGCATGACTGAATATACTTTCCCACGAACCGTTTCATCTTCGGAAACCAGAAACGCTCTTTGATTCTATTCAAGGTTTTTTCTAGTGCAAAATGACCAATATCGTCGTGGTTCAGTTGTACTATCTGCCATCTGCACTTCTTAGGTACTAACCAGCGTCTTCCCCCTTCTGTTGAACGAAAAATTTTGTTACCTCTCAAATCATACTCTTTGAAAACTTGTTTGTGGTTTTTCCTATCTCCTGACAACAGTATTTCTTTTATTTCTCCCATTGTTGGGTCTTGGTCTTGAGCTTCTTTCAGCCAATCCTCTTCGCTTATCATTCTTATTGCTCCTTCGTGTAGCTGTTTTGTTTCTTTTGGATTTCTACTGTGCATCAACGTGCTGAATTCGCTTTCCGGGTTAGTGTATGATTTTGAAATTATATTCCTGTATCGCTAACATCCATCTTGCAATTCTTGGAATGATGGTTTGTTTTGACATTGCATTTTCACGGCATTGCAGTCGGTGATGATTGAGAATTCCCTTTCCAATTCCCTTTCAGAAACGGGTTCTGAACAAATTAGATCCTTTAGCTCTTGTGCCCTATCGAAATGTGCCTGAGTCCATTTCCATACTGATGGTTTTCTCAACAAATCCGTTAATAAACAAGTTTTAGAGGCATGATTGCTCATCAATTTCCTAAAATAACCCACTAGTCCCAAAAACTGTCTTAGTTGGTGTACAGTTTTTGGCATAGGAAAGTTTTTCACGGCCAATATCTTCATTTATCTCTATACTATTATTTGATATGACGTAACCCAGATGAACAATTTTAGTCTGTAGAAATTGAGATTTGGACAATTTTACAGTTAGCCCATGTTTTTTGATAATTTCGATAACTTGGTATAGCTTATCTAACCCTTCCTGTATAGTTGTTGAACGGATAATGATATCGTCTAAGTAAGGGATCATTCCTATTGATCTCAATGGTTTGAATATCTCGGACATCATTCTTTGAAAAAGAGATGGCGCATTACATAACCCGAAAAGAACTCTGAGGTATTCGTAATGACCTTCTGGTGTTATGAAACCTGTTTTGTAAAAGGACTCTGGGTGTACCGGGATCTGATGATAGCCAGCAACTAAATCCATTGTAGAATAGTACTTGTATCTTCCCAATGAATTTATCAAATCCTCTATTACCGGTAAAAGAAATATAATCTTTTCCGTAATTTTATTCAATGCTCGAAAATCAGCTACCAACCTTTTTCCTCCCTTTTTTTCATTGACTGAATGTGCTGAGCTGGCGTATCCAGAGTTACTTTTTTGAATGATATTTGCCGCAAGTAATTCATCAATTTGTTTTCTCATTATCGATTTAGCCGAATCTGATAACCTATATGGGCGAAATGTTACCGGCTTCTCGGTTGTTGTTATTATTTCCATCGAAACTGTATGGGTTTTTCCCAAATTCTTCATCGGGGAGAATGAACAAGTATTGAATTCATTTAATATCTTCCGTAATTTTGCTAGTCCAATTCCTGAAATATCACCATGAGCTATGTCAAAATTCAATAGATGAACGTTGTTTCCATACTCATATTTCAATTCTTCTTCCACTCGATAGTATGAAATATTCGGATTCTCAGTGAAATTACGCCCAATTATAATTTGTGTGTCTTTTATTGGTTCATCAACTATATATATATTTTCAGCTTGAGAGATCATTTTTCAACCGACACTATAGTTTGAACAAATTCGGAAACATATATAGAGGTCCCTGAAAACCCCGACAACTTTACAGGTTCGATAATTTTTTTTTAATTCCATCTCAATTTTTCGCCTGTTGTTTCTCCATTAGCGAACAATCACTACCAAAATCAATGAAAGCATACAAATATGTATTGTTTATCTGAATTTGTCTGAAAAAAATTCCCGAGACATTCTCCTTTATCATTTCAACATTTTCTGTCTTTGTAAAACAACTTTTAGATTTTTCCTCAACTTTTTTATTCTTTCCACAGGCTCTATCAACGTGACCCATTTTTCCACAATCATAACATACTTTATTGCGATGAGGGCAATTATAAACTTCATGGCCGACAATACCGCATCTACCACATGGTACTTTATCTTTCGAATGCAATTTCTTTTTATCGAAAAATTCTGATTTGAATTCAGATTGTTTCTCTGTTTCATATTCAATAATACTAGACTCTCGGTTGGGCAAATATTTAATTTTTCAAGTAAGTTCCCAAATCATTGATATTTTTGATATTGGCCGCTTCTGCCGCTGAAGTTATAGTAGGATCATTGATGCCCCCCAACACTAAGGATATTTTATCTCCACTTGAGAAGTTTAAATTCATTTTGTCAATTCTTGTCAAATGTTGAAAAAATAATTCATACAGCAAGCAACCCTCCGTTGGTTTATGATTAGCCACATCCATGAATAGACTATAAACATTTCTTCTAGATTTGAAAGTATCAATCAATTTTTCCTTCCAATCCCTCCAACCGTACGCCGGCCAATCTCTTTCATTTTGAACTAAACTATCATACCATATTTCTGCTGTACCCCTTAGTTCCTTCACGGCTTGGTGAATAACGTGCTGTTCTGTCCATCCGAATAATATGGCATCATGATCAATAGTTTCTAACCAATTTGATACATTATCTCTCAACGGATCAAATTCGGGCATATTATTCGATATTCCAGAATATATACTGTTGTCAGGTTGAAAATTGGAATAAACTTTACGACTCACCACTGCCGATCGTCTAATCTTTTTATAAGTTTTGGTCTTACTTCGGTCTTTCTTTTTTTTTTTTTTTTGTCGGAACTGCTGGTCGAGCTTGTGGAACAACTGCTAATGGAAGACGAGCTATTTTGAGACGAGGATGATGGTGGACGTTTTCGTCGACGACCCATCCTTGATTAACTTGGGCTGAGTAACTACCACTTCTGATGTTAGGGGTTGGGGACACGAAGGGCACTAATAATACACTGATACACTAACTGTTGTATAATTATCACCACCGATACATACAATATGACACTCTGTCTACGATTGAATGAATAATACTCCTGCAACCAGTATTCAATACCGTTGTATCATCCCTTTATCTGTGACTCATTGGTTTCTATTGGCTGTTAATGACGCATCAAACACTTGCTAGAACTTCCATAGAATTACTCGTCCACCATCTTATGTTGGAACTTCCTCTGCTGTGGACATCAATGACCTCTTCAACTAGTTCAATGGCATTCTTTTCTTCGTCTACGCTATCTTAATAAACATCCATGTAATGTTTCTTCACGATTTCATCCACAATATCCAGGACATCATTTGCAAATACCAGTGCATTTCTATTTCTGATGTATTGGGAACAGAAAGGTGATGATACTGCTTTCTCACGAATTTTTATCCGATGAAACATGTCTTCTATATATACGCAAAATGCAACGTTCTTTCGACGAAATTTCCTGATTATTCCAATTGACGAGTTGAACAAATCAGGTCCTTTCAGAAAGAAATCTTTCAAACATTTTCATCGACTTTGGCTGCGGCGTCGAAAAAAAATCGCAATTAGTCAAGTTTTTTTTTCTTTCAACACTTTTTGAGTCTCTGGAAGGCCATTTGTTCACTCTCAGGTGAATTCATATTCTCGCCTTTCCACAGAGATCTGATTTCCCATCCTGTTTCTGTTTTTCTGGATGAATTTTTCAATGAAATCGCAGCTTTTTTGTCTTCACCACAAGACTTTTCTTCATTTTTCAAGCGATAATTTTCTGATGGAAAGGAGGTTTCTCATTTGTTCATGAAGATCTTTCAACTTTTTTTGTTTTTTTATAAACAGAACGTTATTGTCGACCATCCCTTTAAAATTTTCAACATTGCCGTCAAAAATCCAACCAAATTTTGTTTCTGAAATAGCCGGAGCAGTGTTGGACCCTTCAATTATTTCTCTGCTTACAATGAATTTCCAATTATCTTGGCCAATCAAAAGTTTCGGCTTCACAATAGGAATTTCCGGAATGTTCACACTTCTCTGTCGGTCCATCTTGAACCAAGATTTGTTAGATCACCCTGAGTTAACCAGTTGGTTTGCTATTCCTCCATCCAATAGAGTTACCGTTGCTGCTTCATCGAAAAGAGCATATCTTTGAAATACTTTCTCATTTGCCTTCATTTCCATTGGAGCATTTACAGGAAAACAATATTTTTATTATGGTTTCGTGTGTGAGCTAAAATTTCATCATGCATTGTCGTATTCGGTTCGGACACTTTATTTTTGGCTTGTAGGATATTATGATGGAATTCACGGCAACCTTCAATGTCACAAAGTTTTTTTGAAAAACAAGTTGTTATTCTATGTGCACGTTTCAAGCAACAAAATCCAAGACGGAACAGGGTACAGGGGCCGGTGTATACTGTGCGGGGAGGAACCTAGGGTACAGCTACCCACTCGGACAATACACATCTGTTTTTCAAGCAGAAATGTATGCCATACTCCAATTCGCGAGAACAATCAATCTGAGGTCCCAACGAAATGGGAGGATCAATATTTTTACGGACAGCCAAGCTGCACTTAGGGCATTGAAAAACCCCAGAGTGACATCTAGACTGGTATGGGAATGCCGCGAGGAACTGAAAAATCTGGCAGACCATAATAGACTTACGCTACAATGGGTCCCAGGTCACTCAGGTATCACAGGCAATGAAAAAGCCGATGAGCTTGCAAGGCAAGGATCATCAACACCATATACTGGACCCGAACCAGCAGTGGGGGTACCCAAAACGATGGTACGGAATCATATAAGGAATTAGGTGAGAACAAAACACAGAGATTACTGGGAAAATCTACCTAGTACTGTTCACGGGAGAACTTTCATAAAAGGACCGTTGAAGAAAAAGACTGAAGACCTGCTTCGGTGTGACAGGAATCAGATCAGGATTATAACAGGGCTACTGACTAGACACTGTCCATTCAAAGGACACCTGAACAAGAGAGGGCTGTACAACGGCGACCTTAGCTGCAGACAATGCAACAGAGGGACGGAGACAGCTCGACACGTACTCCGCGAATGTGAGGCTCTGGATCACAAAAGGCAACAAATATATGGAAAACCAATTCTGGATCCAGGAGAATATGACAAACACCCAGCAATCAACCTGCACAAACTTGTGCAGGGGACAAAGCTGTTGGAATGGGTGTCATGAAATATAGGGAAGTAAAGCGCAATAAGCTCTAGAGGCTGAGGGGCTTTCCGGAGACCTGGTTGTGAAAGACAGGTCAGACGGCTTCCACGGAGCAAAAAAAAAACCTTCAAGGTTCTGAAGGGTCTTGAGAATCAAAATAAGGGTGATACAAGCGAACCTACAACATAGTAGGGCGGCTTCTGCGGTCCTTACTAAGGTTATGAGTGGGTTTGATATCGCCCTTATTCAAGAACCCTGGGTATATCGGGAAAAAGTAATGGGGTTGGGGGGTTTTGGGGGGGAACTGATTCACAGCAGGATCTCCGAGGTCCCACGAACATGCATATTAATCCGAAAGGGAATAAATATACTGCCGCTCAATAATCTCTGTTGCAGAGACTTGACGGTAGTGAAATTGAAGACGGAAAGCAAGGATGGGCCAGAGGAAATAATCCTTGGATCTGCATACCTTCCACATGATGACCCGGAACCACCACCTACCAGGGAAATGGAAGAGCTTGGGAGGGTCTGTGGAGCAGACAGATCACATCTCATCATCGGCCTAGATGCCAATGCACATCATTCAACCTGGGGGCGTACAGACACCAATATCCGAAGTATTTATTACAATTTATCATGGCAAATAATCTAGACATCATAAATGTAGGCAATAAACCGACCTTTGTAAACAGCAGACGAAGCGAGGTGATAGACATAACGATAGGAACCACTATTGTGAGTAACTTTGTCAACAAATGGAATGTGTCTGATGAAGAGAGCTGCTCAGACCACAGACACATACACTTTGAAATAGGGGGTATCAGCCCCCCTAATAACACATATCAAAACCCTCGTAAAACGAACTGGAAAGCCTATAAGGCAGACCTGGAAAGTAAGTTAGGACGGGCGAGTTCTAAAATAAAAAATTCAAACGATTTGGAGATGGCAGCGGACCAACTACAGGAAGCTATAATCTCCACTTTCAATGAACATTGTCCCACAGCGATGCAGAAATCAAACAGGAATGTGCCCTGGTGGAATGAAGATCTGGATCGCTTGAGGCGACAAACAAGAAAAGCTTTTAAAAGCGCGAAAAGATCAGGAAGATGGGACAACTACAAAAAGTCCCCAACTGAATATAATAAAGCCCTGAGAAAATCTAAGAGAGACTCATGGAGAAGACACTGTGAGGAGATAGAACAGACTCCGGAATGTTCCAGACTCTATAAAATACTCTTGAAAGAGACTCAGGTGCCGATAAGCAATCTTAAATTGGAATCTGGAGAATACACAAAAACGGGAGCAGATACGATAAGAGAGCTGCTTCGGGTGCACTTTCCAGGCTCAGTATCCACAAATCTGACACTGGAGACCTGGCTAAATTCGGAGCTGGAGCCTCCCAAAAGGGCCTCCAGTGAGAATTGGAGGACAGCGAAAACAGTGATAGATGTGGAAAAGACAAAGTGGGCCATTGACTCATTCAAACCATATAAATCGCCGGGTCCGGACGGCATTTATCCCGTACTCATGCAAAAGGGACCGGAACTTTTGTATCATGAACTATGCATATTGCTCAGAGCCAGCTTGGCAATGGGTTATATACCAAAGGCATGGAGAATGATAAGGGCCACATTCATACCGAAACCTGGGAAAACTGGACAAGAATCGGCGAAAGCTCTAAGACCTTATGTCATTCATACTTAAGACTCTCGAAAAGATGCTTGACAGACACATAAGGGACAGTGTTTTGGCTACCAGACCACTGCACAAGAACCAATATGCATACAGATCAGGCATGTCAACAGAAACGGCATTATGCCGAATCACCGAACGGGCAGGATATGCCCTTGGGAACAAGGAGGTGCTGTTGGCGGCGTTCCTAGACATAGAGGGCGCTTTCGATAATACCTCTTTGGAATCGATCGTCCGAGCGTCGAGGAGGAAAGGGATTGATGAAACAAGCTGCAGGTGGAGCTTGCTCAGAGGACGGCTAATATATACAACCATCTCGGGCGAATCCATAGTGGCACGGGTGGCAAGGGGATGCCCGCAGGGGGGAGTTCTATCCCCACTTCTGTGGAACCTTGTTATGGACGAGCTTCTATGCTTATTGGACCGAAACGGGCACGAAATACTAGGCTATGCTGACGACCTAGTCATCCTAGCACAGGGCAAGTATAACAGTATAGTGAGAGAGCGCATGCAGCAGGCCTTGAATACTGTAACTAGTTGGACCGATAAGGAGGGGCTTAAAATGAGCCCATCCAAATCAGTGATAGTGGCATTCACCAGGATAATCAAGTTGGAGGGACTTGGACCTCTGGAACTCCAAGGTGAGGAAATGAATCTGGCAGGTGAGGTTAAATATCTAGGAGTTATTCTAGATTAACCTGGAACCAACATGTGGACAGAATAAAAAGGAAGGCGGAGGTGACACTTATAGTGGCCAGGCGCACTTCTGGAAAGAAATGGGGATTAAAACCAAGCATGTTGTACTGGCTGTACACAATGATAGTTAGACCCATGATAACGTATGCATCTCTGGCATAGTGGTCAAAGACAAAACAAATATCTGCTATGAACAAAGTGAGCAAGGTCCAAAGACTTGCCTATCTGGGCATAACAGGTGCAATGAGAACAACACCAACAGCAGCAATGGAGGTGCTCTTGGATCTTCCCCCTTTACATCTTGTGATAGGTGGAGAGGCAAGAATGGGCCATTTCAGGCTGAAAAATTCATCGGGATATAAAAGATCGGTGAAAACAGATATGGTGGGACATGTGGAGGGACATGTACTTGACATGAATACGGACCACATGGTACCCAAATTTACATTCAACACGAACTTCTCAGTAATGATGGGAGATCGTGAAGAGTGGCAAAAAGACAATGCCCCTGAAATCAAGCCCGGCTGGAGCAACTGGTTCACAGATGGATCCAAGACGGAACAGGGTACAGGGGCCGGTGTATACTGTGAGGGGAGGAACCTAGGGTACAGTTACCCGCTCGGACAATACACGTCTGTTTTTCAAGCAGAAATGTATGCTATACTCCAATGCGCGTGAACAATCAATCTGAGGTCGTAACGAAATGGAAGGAACAATATTTTAACGGACAGCCAAGCTGCACTTAGGGCATTGAAAAACCCCAGAGTGGTATGGGAATGCCGCGAGGAACTAAAAAATCTGGCAGACCATAATAGACTTACGCTACAATGGGTCCCAGGTCACTCAGGTATTACAGGCAATGAATGAGCCGATGAGCTTGCAAGGCAAGGATCATCGACACCATATACTGGACCCGAACCAGCAGTGGGGGTACCCAAAACGATGGTACGGAATCATATAAGGAATTGGGTGAGAACAAAACACAGAGATTACTGGGAAAATCTACCTAGTACTGTTCACGGGAGAACTTTCATAAAAGGACCGTTGAATAAAAAGACTGAAGACCTGCTTCAGTGTGACAGAAATCAGATTAGGATTATAACAGGGCTACTGACTGGACACTGTCCATTCAAAGGACACCTGAACAAGATAGGGCTGTACAACGGCGACCTTAGCTGCAGACAATGCAACAAAGGGACGGAGACAGCTCGACACGTACTCTGCGAATGTGAGGCTCTGGATCACAAAAGGCAACAAATATAGCAGTTGAATAAAATCAAGATATCATCAGAAGAACACAACTTGAAACTCAATTCTGAAAAATCTAAAGTATTATATTTTGGTAGTAAAAATAATGTGAACTTCTTAAAGAATAGCTTTAATCTTCAAATTGATAATAATCCATTGGAAATCTGTGATTCAGCCAGAAATCTTGGTTCAGTATTAGATACAGATATGCGTTTTTCTCAGCACATTAAAAATCTTATTGGTAAATCTTTTTCATCTCTGGAACTCATTTACAGTAATCGTCATATTCTTAGCTTCAAAATGAAGCGAACGCTATGTGAATCACTTGTCCTGAGTCACTTTAACTATTGTGATTTCCTTTATGGACCTTGCCTGACTAAAATCGATAGGGATAGAATACAAAAAGTGCAAAATAGCTGCGCAAGACTGATTTATGGTATCAGAAAATATGACCATATTTCACATAAAATTGTTGAATGCAACTGGCTCAATATGTACAATAGAAGGCAGCTCCACATGGGTACTTTCACTCACAAACTCCTAAATGATCCCAACCCTCCAGCATTGATCAATAAATTCATTCCTCGATTCAAAGTACACTCGAAAAATATTACACACAAATCTACCCTGACCATGCCTCAGCACGAAACTGCATTTTTTCAAAGGTGTTTTGTCTTCAATGCCATCCAAATGTATAATACTCTGCCTGATGAATTCAAATTATTCAACATGAATAAGTTCAAATATAAATTAAAATATCATTTACTTGGTGAGCAGTAAGCTCATTTATGCGACCAGGCATAAATAATTACTTAAATCACTTCATCTATAGCTCATACTTCATTTCAATTTATCGTGATTTCTATCGTTAACTATGTATGCACCCATGATTCATAATTAATATTGTATTTTGATTTTATATTTGTTTAAATCTTGCCAGACAATTTGCTTGTTAGTAAATATACATTTCTTTTGGGCTCTGTCCCTCTGTTGGTTAAGTTGAATAGCTCTGAGCTAGACTTCGCCAACAGTCTATGAAGTAACCATTTATGTACTTCACAAAAATTCATGGGGATGCTTGAAGACTGGCTTTAAATCAAATATTCAAAAAATGAACAATTTGTTCAGGCCAGCCTCAACTCACCTACACTGTAGGTTGACGGACTAACACCTATTAGAAAACAACTACTCCCCTGGCTAATACCACGAAGGGCATTGAATTACATCCAACAGGTGTCAGTGCGGAATTCTTCACAGAAGAAATTCCACATATGCTCGTGGCGAAACAACTACCAGAATTGATTTTCAATTACTGGGACGGGACACACTTGCAGACCGGTTTCGGGCTATTTGGCCCCTCATCAGTGCAAGGCAGTGCCATCATCAACATTAAGTCGATGACTTCCCATAATTGAAAATCATACTCGAGCAGAGTATCTTCCCTAGACCTAGGCTGATACAAACAACTAGCAAAATAGCCGTTGCTGCGCCATCTGCCCGTAGACTAGGTAAATAGAATTTCACAAAATTTCCTTGTACAAGGAATTGGGGCCATGCGGATATGCTCTTGGTTAGTACCTAGTCTACGGGCAGATGGCGCAGCAACGGCTATTTTGCTAGTTGTTTGTATCAGCCTAGGTCTAGGGAAGATACTCTGCTCGAGTATGATTTTCAATTATGGGAAGTCATCGACTTAATGTTGATGATGGCACTGCCTTGCACTGATGAGGGGCCAAATAGCCCGAAACCGGTCTGCAAGTGTGTCCCGTCCCAGTAATTGAAAATCAATTCTGGTAGTTGTATCGCCACGAGCATATGTGGAATTTCTTCTGTGAAGAATTCCGCACTGACACCTGTTGGATGTAATTCAATGCCCTTCGTGGTATTAGCCAGGGGAGTAGTTGTTTTCTAATAGGTGTTAGTCCGTCAACCTACAGTGTAGGTGAGTTGAGGCTGGCCTGAACAAATTGTTCATTTTTTGAATATTTCATTTATGTACTGTTTTCGAATAACAATAAAAGGCGTTTATTATTATTATTATATGGAAAACCAATTCTGGATCCAGAAGAATATGACAAACACCCAGCAATCAACCTGCACAAACTTGTGCAGGGGACAAGGCTGTTGGAATGGGTGTCGTGAAATATAGGGAAGTAAAGCGCAATAAGCCCTAGAGGCTGAGGTGCTTTCCGGAGACCTGGTTGTGAAAGACAGGTCAGGCGGCTTCCACGGAGCGGGAAAAAAAATCGATCTGTCGATGGTGTTGGTCGAAGGTTTATTATTGGCTTGGACGTAGCTTGCAGCTTCTGATTTTTTTCAATATACAATAATTGAAATTCTTTAGATCACGAAGAATAGTACTCGATGGATTTTTTCCTTTCAAACAGCTGCATCGAAAACGGTACCTTCTGTAAAAATTTCTGAGGTAACTGAGGACAATCGAGGTAGTTTTTCATGTTCAGAAGGTCTGATGTCTCAACAAGATTGGCTATCGTTTCAGAAATGTGTCTGTTCTTTGAAGTCTTTACTCCGGACAAAAGGTAACAATTCAGGGTCGTTCACCATTGATTTGATTATGAGATCAGGTCTACCAAAGCGATTCTTCAGAATTGCCAATATTTTTTCTACATACGTTGCAGATAGTAGAAGACCTCTAATACATCTTTTGGCATCACCATTAGGACATTTCCTGAGTCTACACATTTTTATTCCTGATGAAAGCTCCAACATTCCGGTTGCAGATTTATATTGCATGGAAAATAAAGGCCACTCTTTCACGTCACCTGAGTATATTGGTAGATCTTTGTCAATTGTTTGTCTCGGTAACATTTCAAGTTTGTCTTGAATGAGTCTTTCTTCATTTCGTGTTGTGTTTTGGTATTCTTTATGGTTACTAGTCGAAGGTTCATTCATTTCTTGAACTGAAAGCCAATTACGAATTTTCGAATAGAATGACACTTTTTCAAATTTCACGCCTTCAATATTTTCTGATTCTCGGGATTCAACCTCGGATTGTTCATGATATGCTCCTTCTATTTGAGCTACTCCATATGATGATAGGATTATAATTTTTTCTTGCCCAAGCTTCGTCTGACTTCATTTGATCTTCTATTTTGAGCCTACTTGCTTCTGATTCCTTAGTAGAATGAGTTTCTCTGTTGGATATTTTACTTTTTGTATCTTTATCCGATTTCAGTACTACTCCATCATGATAATTGTTTTTTGATTAGTCTCTCCCACGTCAGAGTTTGCTGCATTTTTCGTTTCGCTTCTGGCCTTATCCCGTATTACCTGATTATTCAGACAAATTCAAATTGAATCAATTACTTTTCTGTCAGAAATAATGTCTACTTTTATTTTTCAGTATACAGGAACATTCATGATTACGTAAAACTCAACATAAATGATATCAAACAGATCAGTAGCTGAAGTGAATGATTATAAACTTCAACTTTTCGAAAAGGTGGGAGTTGTAAAAAGTTTCTATCAATCCCATATGAGCCTCATTACACAGACGGAATTTGAAAATATTTTCGTAAAATTTATACGAAAGTGAAATATATAACCTCTCATAGATTATAACAAAAGATGGATCAGAAAACTTGGGTAGATATGAAATCAGTTTTTGAGAATGCAACACGTACATAGGTTTGAATTGACAATCTATGAGGAACATTATTTGCACATAAAAATACGGAAGGGTAGATGATCCAATATCACCTGGCAAGACCTACTGAATTACCCGAATTTATAAATAATCAAAATCGACATCTAGCAATTGCGAAATGGGTGGAAGAAACAGTCGGAAGTGTGACCATGCTGAATACTATGACTACATATCACTTCCGAAAGTCTATTAGATTTTTGGTTTTCCCTCATTTTGTTGCTGCTTCTGTACTCCGTAGTCAGAAATTTGATAGAAAGATATCCCCCATTCCATTGAACACATATATAAGAAGTATACATAAGGGGCCATCAGGACCGAGATCCCGGTCCTAGAACCCCCTTAGCGTATTTCGAGCGATTTAGGGAACATAGTACGCCTATGTCAGCGGGGGCGGTCGTGGACCCCGGTACCCCGTTAGTACCCCGCCCATGACCGCTAACGGTCGTCGTCGACATGTCGAGACCTGCAAAAGCTCGAACGGCGAGTTCCCAGGCTCACGTGCAAGGCGGCTCTTTTGTCGGCATGTTCGTCAAAGATATCATCGAATGATTAATGGGTTTTCGGGTGAATCCCCAACCGAGCTGTTTACGAAAACAATCAAACGTGATTCATGACTCGTGCGTTTTTCCGAGAATTGCAGAAGGTCATGCGTCGCCTGAGACTTGCAAAACAAAGAACACGTGCAAACTTGATGACGTAAGCGCTTTTCCGAGAAATGCAGACGGTTATACGTGGCGTCTTATCGGAAACGTTCGAGCGGTATCGTAGAACCGCACCCATTTCGAGCGGGAATATTTGAACTTCAGGAGGTGTTTTATGACACAGGCAATGCTGTCTTAACCGCACACAGAGGTGGAGAGTGGAGGGGGCGTAGCCATAAGGAAAATGATTATGATCGACGATTGTCAGTGTGAAAATGTCCTCTGAAGAATATAGACGTCAATTGGAGGAATTTGGTGCGCGAGTACGAGCTGTAGCCAAAGACTTGGAGTTTTATGAAGACAAGCTAAATTGCACGAAACAACTGGAGAAGTTGGCCATATCTGCTGCATATTGGGACAAGGTTTCCGAAAGGTACATCACAACTGCAGTACCGCAATCGCCCATAGGACCTGTCAGAAGAATTCAGCCAGAAACACTGTGATGGCGGCCAACTTATACGTCCTGCTCGTATTTGTCAGTATGGCAGGCAGATTGTACGTCAATGCTCCGAATGATGTACATGAAGCTGCAGTTTGTTTTGGGAAATGTATCGACGACGACGACGCGCAGTGGCAGAAAATGGAGCGAACTCATGTAAATGGAGGGCTAGAGGTGTTCTGCTCCCATCAACTACTGACCATGGGCGACTACAATTTGACGTACCTCAACTTCAAGCTGAAGCTCAAGACAGAAGAACGAACCATCATGCTGGATTCCACCTTGAAGAATGGATCGATGTCACTCGAATCGGTTGCTGAACAAGAAACGCACGACTTGTTCGTCATTGCCGACAATTGATGGTGGTGACGCTCTGAAGGCTGCTTCACAACTAACTGACCGCCTGCAGCGCGTTTTCCTTTATTGGATTCGAAGATCAGTCCCATCTGTCCCGGGCAACTCGCACCTCCAAGACGATGGTGCTTTTTTTACCTTGAAAGTCTACGGGTCGACCGTCCTGATCGAGGGCTAATACGGTAACGTTGGTGATTTCTCGCTGCGGAATCACCGGTAGGTACAACAGATTCGAAGGTGTTTCGTTGATTGCGTATCCGGGGTCCACTTGAATGGCGAATTCGTAGATGGTGTGCGCAGGCGTGTCACCGTCGAAGGCTCCCCAAGTAATACTGCACTCGAAACGTATTGTCGATACTTTTATAATGTTGACAGGTAGATCCGACGAATGCAGTTGGTAGACAGGTGGGAATTTCGAAGAAAAGCCCAAAATGTGTTCAATGTTCCCCTGCTCTTCGAACGAAATGTCAAAGTACTTGCTGTACATTTCACATTTCAACGTGTTATTGTTGGGTTTGAGCGAAAAGGTGGCATCCTGCTCTGCACCGCTCAGGTGCGAAATGTTCATCTTTTTCCGTATGAACGCCTCGATATCGGCAATTTCGTAACATCCTCGAGGAAACTCGATGGTTTCGAGTGTGCCCTCACGGTCGTAGTAGAAGAACTTTGACCCTCTCTCGATGTTCGGAATAGAGTTGTACGAATGAAACGACCTCAACGCCAACTCGTACTCTCTGTTCGGGTTGAGCACGATAGTCGCTTGCGGCCTAAAGGAAAACACGTGATTGTGACTGTTCACTCTCAACAGCTGCGACATGACGACTGATGATGGATGGATAGGTGCAGAGATATAAATAGCCACAAGTCAATCAACGTTTATTCGTAATACAATCTGAGACAAAATACACAGCGTGTCTCCATGCGAGGGCCGCAAACGTCAGGCCACACGTGACGATTGTAGTTCCGGTTGCAAGGCAGGAAACGTTTCAGCTTTTGACGTACATCTTCGGGGAACCACAGCCACGTTTCGATGGTAATGTTCCTCATCAGGACGACGATGACGAACCACATTTCCTCCTCGGACAAGTCCATTACGCGGTGGTCCATAGAAATTGCAAACAAAGATGGCCGCAATTGTATTGATTGTACGTCTGGTATTGTTCGTTGTTGTAGACGATGGTGCAGTCTTTGAGGTATCGCACAAGTTCTCTCATCGGTTTCAGATTGCCGAATGAGTCAAAGTACTCGACGCGATCGTTTATCTTCCAATAAGCTACCCAATGCGTTCCAGGATTGTGGGAAACGTCCAAGTTGACGATGGCGCACTCCCGACGACGCGCTTTAGCGGGAAGCGTGTCCCGCATGAAGACGCCGCGAAAATGCGCGATTTTCAACTGCTTGGCGTAATGACGAAGTTCGTGATCGAACAGCGCCCTATCGGGTAGCTTTATTGGGAGTTTTTTCGTTTCTTCAGAAAGAGACCGTATCCACCTTTGGCGTTCTTCCTCAGGTACAATCCTTTGCCGTTGATGGCTTCCATCGCCTTGTTGTGGCGCTTCCCCTCGTCGAGTTTCTTCTGGGCGTTTTTGGCATCCAGGACCGTCTTGGCGATTCCTGCTGCGCCCCCACTCAGAGCGCCCAGAGCGCTTAAACCGGCAAACAGCGGTATGAGAGGTAAGACTCCACCTGATTTTGCATTTTCTATGGGTATGATTCTGGGGATTCGAATGCGTTTCCTTCCCCCAACCTTCTTCACGGCCACTCGAGCCGCCTTCAAGGCGTTGATGGCGGCCTCCTTGAGCGTCGTCGCCGATGGTTTCATACCCTTCTTCACCTTTTGAATGATGTGACGTTTGAATGACAGAGTGGTGGGTGATACGCCCATGCCAAGCTTTCTTTTGGCCTTCATGGCTCCGGTGACAACTAGTGCGTTAGCTCGTTCACCCAAAGAAGCGTCTTTTGCTCGAAACTGATTCCAAGCCTCGTCCTCGAGCACCTTATCGGCTTTATGCCTATCTTCAAGCAGCGAAGACTTGGAGTAGGCTATGTCGTGGATGCGACACGCGGCGTCGAGCTTATTGATTCCGGGATCACCGCGCGCAAGGCGTTTTTGAAGTTTGGTTCCATCTGAGAAAGTATTTGAGGTTAGATTTACCCATTCGTGAGTGTGACTGTTACAACTTACGTCCACAGTATTGGTATTCCCCCGGTAGATGAAGTTCGAACGGCAGCTTGGTGATCAAGTTGTTGACTAGACCTTCACCCTCGTACACCAACATTGAAACTAATTGGTCGTTCACGTACGTCCCTATATATATATGCGACGACACCCAGTATACTATTTATAGGCGAACACTCTGTATCCAACAAACACAACATGCAGACTTTTTGACAAGAACACACGCTTCCAATCAACAACTTCGATGATGTCATCAGCGTTGAGTCATCGAAGCGAAGAAAACACAGCAACTTGTTGCCGAACAGTTTTCGAGCCATCATTTGTGGACCGAGCGGATGCGGAAAGACGAACATCATGCTGTCTCTGTTGTTCCATCCGAATGGCGCTAAATTTGAAAACGTCTACGTGTACTCAAAGTCGCTGTACCAGCCCAAGTACGAGCTGTTGCGTGAGGTGTTGGGCGGCGTGAAGGGGGTCGGGTATTTCCCATTCAAGGACAACGAAGAAATTACAAGTCCACACGAGGCGAAACCGAACTCTGTGTTCATTTTCGACGACTTCGCCTGCGACGGCCAGCAGAAAATTCGAGAATACTACTCTATGGGCCGGCACAAGGACATCGATGCCGCCTACCTATGTCAGACGTACTTGAAAATACCCAAACAACTCATCCGAGATAACTGCAATTTGATCGTACTCTTCAAGCAGGACGAGATCAATATGAAACATGTGTTCGACGAACACGTCTCACCTGACATGACCTTTGATCAATTCAAACGAATGTGTTCGGCATGTTGGGACGCTCCCGTTGGCACTCTCGTCATTGCCAAAGATTTCAATCTGAACGAGGGACGTTACCGCAAAGGTTTCGACACATATATAAAAGTATGAAACCATCGTCATCACCTGTCATTCCGCTCCAAGATGTCGTCCGATCGAGTTGCCATCGCTACACGCAAAAGAAAAATCCCCGAACTCGCACGCTCCATTCGAAAAAAGTACTTGGCCCTAAAACTGGGGAAATCCGAACAAGACGAATCTATCGGAGAGCTGTTCAAACCCATTTCGCAACCGCTGCAACAGATTGCCCAATCCTCCAAGGCCATATTGATTCGTACGGCTGCTGCCAAAAAGATCAAAAAGGAAGCGGCTTTGAAGCAGGAGAAACCCGAGAAAAAAGAAACCGACGACGACGACGGCAGTGAAGAGGAATTCGACGATGCCGCACCGTGGCTACCTTCGAATTTTACCAATGACGTAATGGACGACTACCTGAATCGATATCCGAGCATAGCCCAACCCTACCTGTACGAGCACCTGAAAAACGACAAAAAAATCGACAAAGTATACGGTCCCGTATACGATGCGAGTTCTTCGTCGTGGTTGTTGGGCACCGCACCCATCAACTTTGAAGCGGACGGCTCTATAAAAATCAATAATGTGCACACTTTCGAGGGAACGTCCTCCTTGTACGATCTCATCTTCTACGACGACCCCGACGACGATGACATTCAACAAGATGACTTCGAAGCGTACCGCCGAATACTGGAATTGACCAATGTTCACCGAGACGGTAGGGGACGTCTGAAGGGCTCCTCCAAGCGCAAGTACAGAAACATCATAAAACCCATGTTTGTACATCATGCAGGTAGCGGCGGCCGCAGTACATTGACGTACAACGACAAACCGATGGAGTACATCTAATGGGACGATCCGAACGAGCTGGTGGATCGCCTGCGGCTCCTGATGGCTTCCAAACAGGCGGGAAATATGTCTCACGACAACGAAATCGTCGCCATCATCAATGAACTGAAGGAGGCCGATATAATACGTTTACGAAACGTTCGTCCCTCATTCACATCATGAGCGTCGACAAATTCGGTCATCGTTCCGGAGGCGCCACGTCGTCGGCGGTCACCCTGTCATCCATTCTACATATTCCGCCAACGTTCCTGCGCACTCCCGACGGTGACTTGGACATTGAGAATGTGAAAATTTGTAACTTGAAAGAACCGAAGGTCGACAGCGATGCCGTCACCAAGCGATACGTCGACTCTATTGCGTCTCAGCTGAACGAAGCGATGACTGAGCATGTGGCAACGCTGCATGACTCATCGCGCAAGTATGCAGACGAGATAAGCGCACGTGCAAAGAAAGATTTGCGCAAGGAAATAACAAGTTTGAAACGCCGCATCGAAAACCAAGAAAATACGTTGAATAAGCGGCTGAATTTGGAATCGGACCAACTTACTCTGCTGGAAGGTCGAATGACGGACATATCCAAAATGATGTTCGAAATACAAGATAAATTGGGCAAACACCTGGACGGTAAGGTCATTATCGATCTGGAATCGAAGCAGCAGCATTGATATGGCTACGAAAAAACACGTGGTGGACGAACTGCATCGGCAGGCTCGTCGAAGGTTTCCGCGACGCCGAACCATCGTCAGGGGCTTGTACGATACTTGGCAAATGGACTTGGCCGATTTGCGCTTGTACAGCACTCTCAATAAAAACCACACCATGATAATGGTGGTCATCGATTACTTCTCGAAATTTCTATGGACGCGGCCGCTGAAAACGAAGACGGGGGCCGAAATCACCGAGGCATTCAAGGATATCCTCGACAAGTCGCAGCGGTGTCCCAAAAATCTATACACCGATCAGGGCACAGAGTTTTTCAATGCCAAACTTCAAAGTCTGATGCGTGAGAGGAACATCAACCACTACAACACGTATACCATCATGAAAGCCGCCATTGCAGAACGGACGCTCAAAGCCAAATTGTTCAAGTATTTCAGCTTGAAGGGGTCGTACAAGTGGTTGGACGTTCTGCCGAAAATCACCGACGAATACAACGCCACCAAACATAGAACGATCGGCTGCAAGCCCTCAGAAGTAAACAAATCCAACGAAAAAATCGTCGTCAAGTACGCATATTCGAATCGAAAAGTTGTGCGACGAGCGCCCAAGTTCAAGAAAGGTGACGTCGTACGCATTTCCAAGGCGAAACACGTTTTCGAGAAAGGTTATGTGCCCAACTGGACCACAGAGCTGTTCGTTGTGGGCGCCGTCAGGGCTACCAACCCCATAACGTATATGCTGGAAGACCAACAGGGCAACCCCATAAAAGGTGCGTTCTACGAGGAAGAACTGCAAAAGACGCGCAACCCAGACGTCTATCTCATCGAAAAGGTATTGCGCAGAAAAGGAAAGAAGATATACGTCAAGTGGCTCGGTTTTGACAACCGACACAACAGTTGGATAGACTGCTCCGATGTGGTGGGGGAAGACGATGCTTAGTGTTGCGCTGGGCCGCGTCCCTCTCAGTTCAACTTCAGTCATGAGTCAAGATAGTGGCTATTCAAGCGGTTGCAGCATCACAAGTATGCTTTCGAGTTCGGGTCGATTCAGTGGCGGCGGCGGCAGTAGTGACGAATCCAATTGGTATTCGACAGACGGCAACTTTGATCGACATTTGACACGTATATTGGAGAAGTACGAGATGGCTGCCAGAAACGAGGAACATATGTTGCTGCAGTTCTCCTTCATTGTGGAGAGTTTCGAAATACGTGTGGGACTTTCTCCGGCAAGAACCTTCAGCCCGTCCATCATACTCGCTCATCCGTACAGGTGGGCGAAGTTTTCGAAGATTTCCTTCAGTGCCTACGAATGGTCTGTGCTCTGTGACCTGTTTCAACAGAAAATGGATGACTTTTTCACCGAACCGATCACCGACGATTATGATCCGATAACTTTCCCAGTGGGCGACTACTGCAAAGTGACGCAGACCATCTGGGAAGATACAAGAATGCTGCTCGTGGAGAAGCATGGCGAGTGCTTGGAGCTGCAGGAAAATGAAGTTTGGAAAATCTTCTCGGCGAACAGCACTATAGTGAAGAACCGAGTCGCCATGTTGGATTCCATCAACTTTTGTGCCTACTACCACAATCTGCTAGATGGCGTTAGACGCTACTTTCGCTCCAACCCGGACGCCACCTTGGGAGGCATGCAACTTCTGACGACGTTCAGCGACATCTGCCCCGACAGTTTGCTGAGCAACGCCATGAACGATTATCTTTTCTACTATAGAACCAATATTTTGAATGATCTATTGAAAGATGAATAAACTTTTTTGTACGTACACTGTGTGTCTTATTTTTGAGGTTTTCGTGCCATTTTTTCGTCGGAAAAACGCGCCATTTTCGATGTGTTTTTTCGACGAAAAAATTGCATCAAAACGCACCATTTTTGACGTGTTTTTCGACACTCTTTTTCGATGCGTCGAAGTTACAGAAAAACGTCGTTTTTCACGTGTTTTTTCGACGCTCATTTTAGATGCGTGAAAACACGTGAAAAACGATGTTTTTTTGTCACTTCGACGCACCGAAAATGAGCATCGAAAAAACACGCAAAAAACGACGTATTTTGGTCACTTTGAAAATGACAAATTTTGGGCGAGAAACAGTCGATGAAAACTGCACAATTTTCATCCCATTTTACATGTATTCTTATGGGAAAAACCGGCGATTTTGATCGACTCATTTTCGCACAAAAATCATCGAGAAACGACCAGTTTTTCACGATATTTCGGTGTTCATTTTCGGTGCGTCGAAGTGACAGAAAAACGTCGTTTTTCACGTGTTTTTTTCGACGCTCATTTTCGATGCGTGAAAACACGTGAAAAACGACGTTTTTCTGTCACTTCGACGCATCGAAAATGAGCATCGAAAAAACACGCAAAAAACGACGTTTTTTGGTCACTTTTGACGCGTCAAAAACGCACCGTTTTTGTGCTGTTTTTTCGCCTCAAAAATAGCATGTTTTCGTGCACTTTTTTGCTTGCAAAAAACATGCTATTTTTTATGTGTGCCTGAAGGGCCTCTCTCTCTCTCTCACACACACACAAAATCAAAGTCAGTAGATTTCAGATACAAGTATATATTTCCTATAACATATAATTCTATATATATATGGATATGTACAATTGTTGAGAGAGATGGGAAAAAAAACTCTATTTTTACACCAAGTCATCGTCGTCTACATCTCCCATGACGTCGACGTTTTCGAAAGCGTCGGGGTTCACTGAACCGCCGGCGTTTTCGGAAACGTCGTCGACGACGTCCTCCAAAACCGAATAATGGCCCCACGGATATGTATCGAAGCTATTCGGGATCAGTTTCATCTTGTCATCGTGAGGACTTGGCGCGATTTTCGTCTGTTCAACACTAAAAACGTTGTGCGCATACGAACGAATGCACCTTTGAGTTGCGAGTTTTTCGCGATTTTCCTGCAGGCATTTCAGGTAATCCTCGAAGGTGATATCGTTCGCAACCACATTGTATTTGACCTCTTTGGACTTTTTGACGCATTTTTGCCCCTGAATTTTGAAAGTGTACATTTTTGCCCGCAACCCCACGAAATCTGTCATGATGCACCCGTTGGCTTCATCTTTCATCAAACCGGGTACTTTTTTGTTGACTTGCGGAATTTTGAATGGGTTATCGCTTGGGTAATCGCTCGTATCGAATTTATCCAGGTGAGACGCAATGAGATCTCGGTAGGCGTCATCACTGGTGAGTTCGTACACCAAAGAGTCAGTATCGGTATACATGAGCTTGCACTGGTCTCGCGTATACTTTTTCATCATGAAATCATAATGGAAATCGTATACGCAGACCTTGGATATGTCGAGGATGGACATGCCGATATACAGGGGTTTGTTGAACTCCAAATCGCACTCGAGGAGTTCGATAGCCATGAGGTCGTTGTCGAAGATGGTTCGACTATGGAATTTGGGACTGCTAATGAGATTTTTGGCGCCAAACCGGCCGTGCCACCGGTTGACCAGTTTCACCACTCGGTGTTTCCGGATGTTTTCCATTGTTTTGCCGAAAACACTGTTGTTGGCAAGCTTGTAGTGGTTTTTGCCAAAGGTCGTGGTCGCCTGCGCCCGCAACCTCGTATTCAGTTCAATGTAGGACTTGAGCCAAGCCTGCTGCGTGAACTGAAGTACTTTGTGTACTTTTGTGAGTACAAGTCCGTGCGCTAGTGCCTGTTTCAGTAGCCGATAGTGTACGACGTATCTTTCCTTTTTGTACAGGGTGGTCATCAATTTTGGGTGTTTTGAGTTTGGCGGTACTCGGTGTTCGGCGCACATCGGAAAATCTCGATGTTTGTCGTGGAGATGCTCGGGGTACTCCAAGTCGACCTCGAGGATATACCCAACGTCGGACGAGTCCGAAACGTTGCGAATATCCAGATCTTCGAAGTTTTCGACCCATTTGAATTCGCCCACCGGCAAATGTTCCATCATGGCCCATACATGGAGGTTGTTGACGTCGAAATACATCAAGTACTTGGACGGTTTCGAGGGATCGAACTCGGCCATGTACTTGTTGTTGGCTTTCGAATAGCGGTTACAGCACTGGCTGATACCGCCTCGAATGCCCCGCTCTATGAATAGCACCATGTCGACGTCTCTGAGAAGTTCCAGCTTACACTTTGTGTACTTCAACATACACGACCACGTATAGCCGGGCATGGTGAAGTACCAAGCGGGATCGAGCCCGTAGGTGCTGTGGCCGATCTTGCGGAAATTCTCAAAGATATCGGTCAGCAACAATATGTCGGTTTTCATGTACAGATCCGAATATTCGCCGAGGGTTTTCACCCCGAACGATTGCCACACCCGTTGGGCATGCTCGTACTCGCTTTCGGTGATGTCGCAATCGTTCAGTTTATTGTGAAATTCCTCGAGAGCTGGCAACTGTGTACAATCCAGTTTGTCCAGCGTGTCGACAGAGTCGTATGGGAATACCCCTTTGCGCGTGAGCAGCTCGTATTGTCCGGCGCTCACGTGACTGAATTCTTTGCGCGTTGCGCACAAGTCTTCAGGTGGTCGGCCACCTTTGCGTCCTCCGCCTTGAAGGGGAGTTCGCAAATGTGGCAGACTTTGGCAGAGTCTCGGCCCGACGGATATACATCCATCGGTACGATATGATGGATTTTGGCCTCAACCTCTTTGGCAATGTCCTTCATTCGATCGGCGAACCATTCCATCGAGTCTGCCCCCCGATGGCTATCGTAAAACGACAAAGAATCGTCGTAAGTGCATTTGAAATAGAAACCTGCGCTGAAAGCCGAATGTTTTTGGTATTTTTGGGTTTTGCTCATTTTGGACTTGGTCAAACTGTCATCAAACGGTTCCAGAAGGCTCTCAAAGTCCGCGTAGATCACAAAAGGAGCTTTCTCTTTGAAAACGAAATTTCGGAATTCGATATGTGTGTATTTTGGAAATCTTATTTTGCATGAATTTTGAGTTTCGCAGTCAGCCGTATGACTGTCGAGTTTCTCCTGCGTCGAAAAATAGTTCAAACATCGGTCGCAAATGAATTTTTTCTCTTTATGTTTGCTGAGTTGTTTGCTGACAAGTCGAGACAAGTCTTTGATCCAGCAGTAATGTCCGCGGATGTTTGTGACGTCATCGTCCGTGTTGTCTTCGTCTTCCTCGTATATTGTCGGTAGTGGGTCATAGTCATTGATTTTGGGTGTATACGTTTGTTCAATCAGAAGTAGATTCACATGTCTGTCTAATTTTTTTTTGTCCTTCGAATTGGAGCAACATCGAAATAGGGTCGAGCGTCTGATGATGGTTTGATCAATTCCAAAATGAACACGTTGACCGAAATTGAGTTCAATTTTTCAAATTTATCGATTTGTTTGATGGTCACGGGAAATTTCAAACCCTCTGTATTCAAATTCTCACGCCAATCCGGATACGATGATGTGCGTTCAACCTTTTTCCCTGCCGGAGATGGATATAGAGCCGAAACGATTGCCCAAGCGAAACATGCATCGTCATCGTTTTTGACGTTGATGCAAGCTCGTTTTTTCTTGATTGGTTCCGGAAGTTCGATGAAAGATGAACCACGCCCATTCCCGAATCCCGCTTTATTGATATTTATTTCCAAACTCACGATTTTCCTCAAAGACCACCCGCTTTCCCTCCCGCTGAATTCATCCAATTTGGTCAAAATTTTTCCCTCGATATTTTCCTTGAACCACGCTTTCAAGTCCGTCCCCTGATCAATCACTTCGTTTTTAGTGTTGAAGTACTTCATTTCCACACTCTCTTGTTGATCGGCGGAAATTTTGAGGAACTCTCCGCAGAAAGCTGCATTTACTTTCAGCGACGCTCCGACCTTCTTCAGTGCGTTCAATATGCGACGCTTGAATAGGCTGAAAGCGTCGCTGAAAAACTGAAGTACATCTTTGTGCTTCAAGTTTATGATTACCCCTGTATGTACGCGCCCCTGAAAGGTGGAAATCAAGTCCTTCCAGATGACACGGCTCGTCAATTTTCGCGCTCCTCCCCCAGCTGTCAACCCCCGCCCCTCGACTGGATTTTTCAGGAAATTTTGAAATGCTTTGACATGGCCTAAATTTGTTTGAAGTTTTCTCAAAATGCCGATTGAAGAGGAATCCGACACCCGAATAGCTTTTTTCAATATACAAACAGATCGTTTGCTATGCTTTAGCCAAAGTTCGCGTTCCGCCGCGCTGAATTTTGTCCCCAAAGTTTTCCGAATTTCCCCAAATTTCGCGATCATTTCATCACTGACGGCGGATATTTCTGCCATTATTCGGTTTTATATGTGGAAATATGGTGCAAACAGAGTATTTTCCTCACCTGCTCACACACAATCAGTTTTCGACAAATTCGAAGGGGATCGTCTTTGCGGCGGCGGTAGCTCCCCCGTCCTTGATGACTATCGAGTATTTTCCTGGAGTGAACTGCTCCAATTTATCCCGCAGGACTGTGACCACTCGTCTAGGCAGGAATACTTCGTTCTGTTGGAGATCTGCAACGACGGCCTCCCCAAACTTTGTCTTCACAAGACGCAGCTTCTGAATAGGATAGGGCAGGTTTTTCTGCAAACTGCTCAGCGGAATAGTCTGCTTATATCCAGATGAGCTGGCGACTGCGTTTATATCTGCAATTTCCATCTAAAATGAGTGATCATCGTTTCAGAAAAAAATATCGAGTGCCCAAAGGAATACAATTTTTTGCCCCCCCGCCAAAAAATACGAGAATTGTTTTTTGGCTCACCCTGTATGAGCCGTTCGAAAAACTCACACACACTGTATGAGCTAACCCACCCCACATGAAAAATATTTGGAAAAAAAAATGTCATGAGCAATCGAGACACTTTGACAGAAAAAAGGTTTTCGACACACACACTGTATATGCCTTTCGAAAAAATTTACACTGAGCTAATGGAAAAAGTTTCGACACACGCTGTATATGCCGATCGAAAAACTCACACACTGAGCCAACGGAAAAAGTTTTCGACACACACTGTATATATGCCGTTCGAAAAAATTCACACTGAGCCAACGGAAAAAGTTTTCGACACACGCTGTATATGCCGTTCGAAAAAATCACACACACTGAGCCAACGGAAAAAGTTTCGATCTGTATATATGCCGAAGATCGCACTCAACCAGTATGAGCCGTTTTGCGCGAAAAAACACTCCCGAGTATGAAGGAAAAAAGGTACTTACATTTTTTCGTATGAAGACACTGGACACAAACACAACACTTTGTTGGTTGAGAGAGAGCGTATTGACTGAGATGTTCACTCGTCGAATTCTCGAAGCAAAATGATGCGCGTCGCTTGTCGATCATAGCCAAGTTGACGCAGTCCCCTCCCGCGCCGCGTCACGCCCGCTAGCGAGCTGCGTATAACCGTCTGCATTTCTCGGAAAAGCGCTTACGTCATCACATTTGCACGTGTTCTTTGTTTTGCAAGTCTCAGGCGACGCATGACCTTCTGCAATTCTCGGAAAAACGCATGAGTCATGAATCACGTTTGATTGTTTTCGTTGGGGATTCACCCGAAAACCCATTATTCATTCGATGATATCTTTGACGAACATGCCGACAAAAGAGCCGCCTTGCACGTGAGCCTGGGAACTTGCCGTTCGAGCTTTTGCAGGTCTCGACATTTCGACGACGACCGTTAGCGGTCATGGGCGGGGTACTAACGGGGTACCGGGGTCCACGACCGCGCCCGCTGACATAGGCGTACTATGTTCCCTAAATCGCTCGAAATACGCTAAGGGGGTTCTAGGACCGGGATCTCGGTCCTGATGGCCCCTTATGTATACTACTACTTATATAGGCAGAGTCAAATGGGAATAGCGGAGTGTCAGTTTATGAATATTCTCCAGATAAAACGTGTCTCAAATTCATACAAAAAATATGTTTCTATATCGTATACAAAATTCACAAATATTCCACCTGCAACCCTCTTATGAATACTTCCTTCCGTATCGAAAACCTAGGAATATATGGATGATTTCTGATGACTGGTTTCTTGATTTCTTTCGAAACATTTCGACTGATGCAGCATCACTGAATATTCTATACCTTCATCAATTATTAGTATCCACAAATATATCCGAATGTATTCTGGGAATTTTTCTTACTTCCACTGAAACTTCGATTCTTTCGCAATTAAATATCTCTTGAGGGTTGGAAAATCAAGGAAGATGATATTTGTGTTGAAACCGGAGATGGAAGAGGTGGTTCACACGCCATTCGATCGAAGGTTTGAATGAAAATACCATTTGGATCTGAAAAGAAAGAATTAGAATTTGGCAGTGTGGGTTGAGCTGTTCGAACATACTTCTCTTGAATTCCTCGACTCAGACTGACAGGAAGAATAAATTCGAATTGTTGCAAAGGCAATGTATATTTTTTTATCCACCATTCGATTACATGTTCAACTATCAATTCATAAAAAAGGCAGAAATGTAATGGAAAAACTCATGTTACAAATATTTTACCAGATAATGATATTTCAAACTAGAGTTAAAACTTCTTTTCTGAATCATCCGAAATTGATAAAAAATTAACTTCATTCGCCTGATATAACATCTTGTTGCTGAATTGTGTGTTGAACTGAAATAGCCTCGAAAACGACAGAAGCCAGATCAACACCTGAGAAATGTCAAATCAATCGATGTACAAAAATACAAGAAGGTAAAAAATACTCAATATCGCTACTTTTGTTCGGGTTTGAAGGCCGTCGTTTTTGGAATTTCTTTCTGACGTTTCACTGGCGTGAGAGACTAGCTTCTCCAGAGGCTCATACATCTTGAGTTAGACTCCGATGACTGGGTATTACTTCGTGAAGCATATTAATGTGGATTCAGGTAGTCTGGAGTGATGATTACTTTTTCTGGATTCGGAGAATTTTCACTTATAATAATTGTAGTAACTAGTGGATTCGGAGAAGAATCATCAGCAATTACCTGCCGTTATGATATTTGTATTTTTGATTCCATATTTGGTTGAGGTTCACAGCTTCTCCTTTTGAAGAAAGAAAGAATTTCTGCTGAAATCATCCGTGAGTTTGTGGATCTCTATTGCCTTCCGTATCAGATGACTATGGTATCCCTGGTGGTGGGAAATGAGTTTCACGTTTTCAAACAGAATCCTGTGGTTTCCCTCACGTACGTGTTCCGCTACAGCTGACTTCTCAGTTTGCCCTGGTCAGCAGTCTCTTTCATGCTATTTTATCCTAGTTTTCAAAAACAAAATTTGAAAAAAATTAAAAGGTACGAAAGTCTGGATTGCACACGATCTAAAGAGAGGATCTATCTGTCTTGAAAAGATACCTCCGCATATGCAGGCTGGATGGAACTAAGCAATCATTCATAAAAGGTAACAAATAAGTAGTTGATGGGGAAGAGTTCTCAGCAGAACAACTTCTTGAAACCGAACAGGAAGAATCATTAGAAGAAGAAATAAAAATAAAGTGCTCCTACAACACCTACCCAGTCCCTTATCCGCGAAATTTTCGAAGAAGAGAACATCGCATTACTACCAGGAGCTAATGAACCACCCATAACTCCCAAAACGAGTGGATCGTTAGGAGCAACTGGAAAAAAAAGATTAGCAAACACAAACATCGAAAAAGTGAGAACCAGGTCTACTAACGAAAGAAGAAAATGAATCCCTACCACTGACCCAACCACAACAACCATAGTTGTGAATTGCAACCATAGTCGTAAATTGAAATCTCAGCATTACCATAAACACTTCAGTAGACAATTATGGACCCATATATAAGGGACTTTTCAAACGATTCGATTGAAACCATTATAGTTGATGTTTTCACAGGTTCATTTAACACTTACAAACAAAAATTCGATGCAAATCAATTCTCCTTATTTCATAATAACATTTGTATCATCCATAAACACTTTGACGAGTTCCAAGCCCTCATTTCGGATTGCAATTTCACCTGTATGATTTTTACAGAAACTTTACTTTATGAGCAAGAATGATTAAAATAGGGGAAGCAAATGGTATTCTAGTCGAAATAAATTTTGATCGTGAAAAAATAGCTTTAATTGTGCTGTACAGATCACCCTCGAGTGATATAGTGGACTTCAATGAACATTTCGAACCGTTTATGGACAGTTTCAGAGAAAATTCTTTTGATAAAGTATTCTTCGTTGGATATATCAATATAAACATAAAAGCGGTTTCTGATGAATCACCTGAAGGTTACTTGAAAATCATGTCAGAATGAGGTTTTGTATCGCTTATGAATGGGGTCAGAAGAGTAACTCCTGAGTCAGCTACCTGTATAGATCATATACTCCATAAATCAAAGAGGGAAGAGTACACTGATATTATCTCAAACATTATAAAATCGAATATATCGCCACTAGCCATGCCCCGCTCAATGGATTGATCCTGATGAAGGTGACCAGTGAGGCAAAACACTAATTTACAAAAACTTCCTGAAGGAAACCTTGTACTGGTTCGACAACCATCCCAAAACAAATAAACGCAAAAAGAAACCCTGGATAGCCACCGGAATAATAACATCTATCAAACAACGGGATAGACTGAAACAAAAGACTTTGAAATAGCTTGGTGACCCAATAATTACTTATAGGTTCATTCAGTATCGCAACAAACTAAATTCTGTAATAAGAAAAACAAAAATTGAATATAACGAACATGAAATTGATAATTCGAACTCATCAGAAAACCTATGGAGTGTTGTGAACGGCATTACTGGTAAAAAAACAATGAAAGTAACCATCACAAAATTACATCCAAAAAAGTTCTAACCGACGCGACGATGTACAAATTGCAGAATCTTTCAATGAACATTTCGCGAGTGTTGGAGAGAAATTGGCCGCTAAACTGGAAAATAAAACAAAAAATATTGGAAAAATGAAAACTTTCAATTGATCAATGTTTCTAGAAACCACCGATATACAAAAAATCAAAAGTGTCATTTCAAGTCTGGAAGACAAAACAGCATGCGGCCCTGACCAGATCACAAACGAGATTTTAAAATCCACCGTTGATCATATATCGAAACCTATAAGTTATATAATAAATCTGATGATTGATACTGGAATAGTTTCAAGATATTTAAATAGCTACCATCAAGCCCCTTTTCAAATCGGGAAAAAAAGATTGCCTGGAGAATTACAGACCGATATCCTCGATAACCGATAACTTGCGTGCGTGCGTGAGTATGTGTGTGTGTGCGCGCGCGCGCCCGTGTTTGGATAGTTCAATAGATCAAGTGAGCTATAAAAGCTGACCTT
The DNA here is from genome assembly GCA_032362365.1 of Zygogramma bicolorata. Lineage (NCBI taxonomy): Eukaryota > Metazoa > Arthropoda > Insecta > Coleoptera > Chrysomelidae > Zygogramma > Zygogramma bicolorata. The sequence continues at coordinate 190,021 of JAVJAQ010001583.1, forward strand.
ACCCTGTGTGCTTGTTCCGACTGCGTTCGTTCAATTCGAGAAGTAATTACATCCTGAAAGCTCGCATGTTTTTGCAGCTGCGCGGCGTAAGCCTTCTTGAATACGCTGTCCACTATCGAGTTCAATTCTTCAGTCTGAAATGAATGGAACGGATTAGTTTCAATGCATTTTCGACTCTTAAATTATTTCAGGAACGCATTATGTCTAGAGATAAACTCGGAATCGGATATATAACAAAGTTGCATATTGAAAAATATTATGTATTGTTTGAAAACGTCAATTTTTTTTCAGATCAGTTGATATGAATCGCACCTGGCTACCCCTTTTTGACATATGTGAAAAAAAAAACTTAAAAGATACTATTTGTAAACGAGTTTCCGAAACGTTGAATAGGTATTCAGATAAATATTAGTTCCTGTATGTTTTGATAGTCAAATTCGAGTTACATGAGAAGTTGTTGACTGATAGAACGTGTTCTATTCAAAAGGAACTATTTTTTAGTTGAGGCAACAAATTTGCGGACTAGATTAGAAATATGCCCCTCTTCACTTGCATATATTTCAATATCAATTCTTATTTCTTCGGATTGTGGTGAGTTGAGAACCCAAAAAAAAATACAAAGAAGAATATATATATATATATATATATATATATATATATATATATATATATATATATATATATATATATATATATATATAATGCCAATGAGCATGAACTTATCTAAGTTTCAAACAATCACCATTAGCATTTTGAAACGTTAAGTGTGTTCGAAGATGAATATTATATTTTTCAATATCAATGATTATTTTCAAAACTTTTGATTGATACCTACAGTTACCTTCGGTGCACAACACTCTAACTTGATTGTAGTTCATTGTATGATTATTCTTAGTCACATGTTCTGCCAGAGCACACGTCGTTTTATTGAGTTTGCAATCACTTTTTTGTGATGTAATGCGTCCAGATAAATTTCTAGACGTTTGTCCGATATACGTACTGTCGCACATGTGACACGGAATCTCATACACAACGTTGAGATTCCGTGTCACATGTGCGACAGTACATGTATCGGACAAACGTCTAGAAATTTATCTGGACGCATTACAGAAACATTATCAATAATCTCCTTGCGAGAAATCACTATAGTTGGATTTGTCATTTGTACCGTTGAAACAAATTACAGAATCGAACTTGTTTTCAAGATCAAAACGATATATTTTTGAAATGTTTTGCATTCGAATGTAAAATCATTGTATTCGCGTCTCTTGACATCAGTTTTTGATAAACTGCAATCACTGGTCACAATTCTTGATATTCTTTCTGGGCTAATTTGATTTTATGTCAGAACATTGATATCGTTGATAGACTTTTTTCTTACAGACACACAACTCCAGTTTTAATGAATGTATTATTTTCAAGTGGTAGGCCATGGATAAAAAAGAACATAACAGGAAATGTCATACATATTACTTATTCGTCACTTCGTTCATTATTGTGTCAAAAGAACTTTTCATTCAATTCTTTCCTGTGTTTTTTCGATTCAACTTATTCGATATGGTAAAAGGTGAATATATAGTTATCGGGCTCCACCTTGAAAATTATAAATTTATGGTGGAAATTACGTATTTTGGCCTCCCGAACAAAAAAATCAAATGAAATTTTTGGCGTTCCCAACTAGTTTCGATGATATGCCCCCCCTAAAGACAAGAAAACCGGAGTTGACGCATGTTTCTTTTTCAACTAATTCCGCCCGAAATGCCTCCTTCTATCTATCAGCACAATATACACAACTGATTCCACCTTTATCATCACTTCTCAAATTATAAGCAATTTTGATTTTTACTACAAGACTCTAAAATATAAATCGTCATGAAAGTTTGAAGCAAGCAACAACAATGAAACGTGCATAGCATTAGTTGAAAAGTGATGAAGAAGGTGGAATCAGTTGTGTACATTGTGCTGATAGAAAGGAGGAATTTCGAGCGGAATCAGCTGGAAAACAAACATATTATTCGTCAACCCCGGTTTCCTTGTCTCCAAAACTGGTTGTGAGCGCCAGAAATTTCATTTGATTTTTTTGTTCAGTAGGCCACAATACGTAAATTCCATAAAATTTTATTTCATTTTCAAGGTGGAGCCCAATAACTATATTTACTTGGTGATATACACAAATAATGAAATGAGAGATATGTACGGAGTGTATATTAAATTCGACAGGAATTCGTTCAAAGCACAACAAAGGTATGATGAATTATATTCTGGAAGAAAAACACCAAATGATGTTTCGACGTTTATCTACAACGTTATTCGCCGAGCTAGTTGCACATAATTCATTCATTAAACCTAGAGTTCCGTATGTACGACGAAACGAGCCTACCAATGAACTTTCTCGCCCAAACTCGAATGATCCCAGAAATAGGATCATTCATCGAAAAGTGCTGTTAACAAAATAGTCAAGAGAGATGGATACCATGAGTATAAATACCAAGCCGTGCAAAAGATACGTAGTAATGATCTTCATAATCATCACTTGTTTGTGTTTGTCGAATAAAAAATGTATGTGAAATTTTTTGATAATACTTGAAATGAAGTGGTAAAAAACTCAAAATTACAGAATATACTTTTCTTATGATATCTCCATAACCGACTGTGATAATCTCGATTTCTTCTTCTTTCGACCGACCTTATGGTTCGAAAGTTACCAATACAATCACATTGAATAAGTGGATGTGGGAGTGTGTATGTGTTCGGATGTCCGCGGTCAGTTGTGGGTTATCGTTGAGTTCGGGTTAAACAGCGTCTAGAGTGTTTTGTTCGACGTTTCGTCTCCGACTTTGGGGCCATTTTCAAGAGGTTGATGTGACTTTCAGCTGGGTTCACAATCTGCCTAGTCCTCAGGTGTATCCAACACTGGATCAATTTTATATTTCTGATCAGCCAATATTCGCTAGTTGAATATCCCTTTCAGGAATCTGTAATCAAACTATGAATCCCAAATCTCAACAATAAATGTTTTGGAATTCATTTCAAATTTTCCTCGAAATTTTCAATCAGGAAGTTCATTCCTCAGTTCATCCATTTGTTGAAGTAATTTCTGAAAGTTTCGAATGTTTTTGGGATAACTATTGCTCATCTCAAATATTCTTCATTATTGTCCCAATTATTTTCATGAATCAAAGATTCAGGTGCATGTTGAATCATTCACAGAAAATATCTTAATCACTTACGAATGAAACATCCGAGTATGAGACCTTAACAATACTAGATGTGCAAGCAAAAATGTTTATATTGTTAAAAAAATAATGTGTAGGTATATCCCGAGGGGTTTTCCACTTCAGGAATCCGGTCTACAAAATTCGCTAAAAATCTTGTAAATCCATATTGAATTACAGGAATCCCCCTTGATATCCTCGATAAAATCCTGAAATCCACTAGAAATCCCGAATTGGTATACAAATTTTACGCAATTGAAACCAAACTGGGAACTTATCGAACTAGTTACTTTTTTCTATTCCATAAGGAATACGAGAAGGAATAAGGAATCGCACCTCTTCAATCTAGTTTCATCGTGTATGTATTCTGTTTTCTTTTAGGTGAACTCAGATCTTATTTGTGTATATGATAACTTTTTGAGAATTTTCCTTTGTTTTATATTTGATATTCTATAAATTTATATATATATATATATATATATATATATATATATATATATATATATATATATATATATATATATGCGCCTTCCCAAACCAGATCTGTATACAGTCCGACAGTTTCAACAACGTCGGATTCTCAGACAGCTATAGATACCATCCCTCAATCCACCAAACCTCAGTCATCACTCTGTCAGGCTGAGTGCTGGGGGTTAAGTCAAAAAGTCTTGAGAATGGCTTCAAAGTGAGAGCCGAAACGTCGAAAGAAGAAAAATTCAATTGAAACCAAACTGGGAACTTATCGAACTAGTTACTTTTTTCTATTCCATAAGGAATACGAGAAGGAATAAGGAATCGCACCTCTTCAATCTAGTTTCATCGTGTATGTATTCTGTTTTCTTTTAGGTGAACTCAGATCTTATTTGTGTATATGATAACTTTTTGAGAATTTTCCTTTGTTTTGTATTTTTTGATATTCTATAAATTTATATATAGATGTATATATATATATATATATATATATATATATATATATATATATATATATATATATATATATATATATATATATATATATATATATATATAAATATGCGCCTTCTCAAACCAGATCTGTATACAGTCCGACAGTTTCAACAACGTCGGATTCTCAGACAGCTATAGATACCATCCCTCTATCCACCAAACCTCAGTCATCACTCTGTCAGGCTGAGTGCTGGGGGTTAAGTCAAAAAGTCTTGAGAATGGCTTCAAAGTGAGAGCCGAAACGTCGAAAGAAGAAAAATTCCAGACGCGGTTCAACCGGAAGTTCCAGAGGGCACATATCCGACCACGGAAGCCTATCCGCTATATATATATATATATATATATATATATATATATATATATATATATATATACTATCTGACCCGGCCACGCGTTGCTGTGGCTAAAGTTTTTGTTATATTACATTATAGTAAACAATCTAAGAGGAACAATGAGAGAACATCAGTCACGGAGTCCATTATGCTTTTTCACACAGATGGTATTTGTAAAAAAAATATGGTGATCTCCTTATTTGACTTTCTACTACTATAACCCTTTAGTACAATGAAATTATTTACGAACAAAGACGAAAATGTTGATGTTGGTATACAAATTCACTCGATTGAGATTTGAAGGGGAAGTACGTTGAGCACAATTAATTAAAATGTTCTTACACTTGATATTAAGCAGAAATCAATAGGTACAAAATAAAAATTTATCAGATTTATTATTTCCATTTAATTTTATAACAAATATAAGTATATTACAGTATAATACAGTAAATAACATGTGACGCTTAAACTCATGAATGAGGTAGGCAAGGCAGACAGTCTTAAAGTTTCAAACATTAATATCTATTTTTTTGAATTATAAATACTATCAATTTCAATTTAATTTAACACCAATCGGTGCACAATGTTTTTGGTTAACCTGTCTTTAGCTAACACAAATAGATTCGACGGTTTCCCAACACGTGAACACGCAACATATAGTTGCCCATGAAAAAAACATGGATTTTCCAAATCTAAACCATTTGTGGTTGTGCATGACCTTCTGCTGTCCTGATTCTTCGAGCTGGATTTCTTGATTCAATTTGTTCTGCCAACTGATAGGCTCAGCAGCGCCATCTATTGATTACTTACTCAACCCAGTCGAAAGGTATCGACATCTGTTAGAATCATTTGGACTTAACAGATGATTGTGACTGTCAAATAATAACAGACAAATAATTGGCGATAAATTAAAATTGCGACTATAATTTGAGATTTAAACTATCCTATCTCTCAAGTTGGATCGAACTGCACATGGTTTGCGAATTTTATTATAATCGGTTAAGTGGTTTAGGAGTCCATTGAGGTCAAACATTGTGACACGAGATTTATATATATATTAAGATATATATATATATATATATATATATATATATATATATAGAGAGAGAGAGAGAGAGAGAGAGAGAGAGAGAGAGAGAGGGAGAGGGAGCGAAAGGGGGAGGGGAGGGGGGACAGGGAGGAGTGGGGTGGGGAGGGGGGGAGAAAGAAAGGGGAGAGAGAGAGAGACCATAATCAATTTCAAACCATAATAGTTAGAAGGTTGGTCGAATGGGAAAAAAGTTGCATTCATAGAAGCATTGTCAAGTAATTCAAACAAATAGAGAAAATAGAGATTATCAGGGCCGGTTATTGAGATATCATAAGGGAAGTAAATTCTGTCATTGTAATTTTTTTTTCCACTCGATTTCAAATATTATCAAGAAATATTACAGGAAGTTTTTATTCGACAGTGAATTATTTACCTCAATTTGAAGTGATCAGATTTCGTATCCATCGTTTCGTACTCTCTGAGCCACCATATCACCACCATATCATATCATGAGAATATCATTCAAAGTTGATTTTCAGGTGACTCTGACAATCATTCATGAAACAAGTTATAATAATTTACGCATTCCAAGAGGAGAAAAACCTAATTCATCATAATTGTACGGAACTATCATTCATTTGGAAGAAAAATAAATGTTTAATCCAAAATAAATGAAAATTATTGAAGTAGGTGTTCGAAATGTCTAATATTCTTCAAATTGCACTTTGCGGTTCTGGAACCCAAACTTCTCATACATTTGCTTACTTCGTCTCCTTGAATACCTTCCAGGAACATTATCAATAATCTCCTTGCGAGAAATCACTATAGTTGGATTTGTCATATCATCATATCACTTGATAACTGAAACAATCGCAAGTGATGCTGACATGATAACATCTCTCTGTTACATTTGGTTGTCAACGAATGAATAATTGCGCTGAAATTCCCTGGGAGCGATGAAATTTCGATGGGCCGGCACCCGTATGCTTGAATTCGTTACTGTCAACTGTGTGCAGCATTTCATTGACCTTGGAATTCTGATGGAAACCTTGTAATCCGAATGAAATCCTGAAATCTCTTATGAAATCCAGAAATCCTACAAGAAATCCTGAAATCCGAATGAAATCTTGAAATCCAAATGAAATCTTGAAATCCCAATAAAATCTTGAAATCCGTATGAAATTCAGAAATCTTGAATGAAACCTTGAAATCTCGTATGAAATCCAGAAATCCATTCGAAATTTCAGAAATCCAGTTATTTTAGGGAAGTGAAACACCTCGAACTGGACACGAAAACAACCACCAAGAGCAATCCGACTCAAGGTGTCATCCGACAGATCGAAAGTTGATCGTTGCCTCGACTTCACTACTACCAATGAAATTCATAGTAGGAGTAACAGTTTCAGTCAAAGAGATCTCTATCATCCAATCATGGATAGATTAGCGTTTGCCTGCTGAGGGTCTAAGTACAATTGTGAAGGTGTATATGATGATGCTCACGTCGATACAAGTAGGCGGGTGCTAGGAAGACGCGTATGAAGTAAGTAAGGGTGGAGACGGATAGACTGAGCATCGATAGATCCGTTGTTCAGAATATTTCCCTCATATATAAAATGTCTCATAAGAGCAATGCAATTATCGAAAACTTACAGCGGTAATTGCCTTGTATCAAGTCACCATAACAACACATTTGAAACTCTATCGCTAGACGTCAGTAAACAACACAAATAAATGTCAGATAGACTTCGAATATAGAAAAACATTTCACGTTTAGGTGAGTACTCCATACAATCTATAGAGGAAAGTATAAATGAACAAAACATAATATTTCCTTGAAAATTTCTTCATTCGTGAAATATTCCAATGAATTACATTCGTGCATAAAAATGACCAGATAATTTTGCATTCAAGCGTGATATCTCATACAAATTGCATTTGGTTATTTTCATATTTTGTAAAAGAGCCTCGTCCTTCGGACTCGGGCACTTTCGCCAAAATATAAAAATAAACTCTTGCAATTTTTGGAAATCATGCTTTTTTGCAAAATTATCGGTAATTTTTATGCACTCGTGCAATTAAAACCGATAATAGCGCGCAAAACAATGAAATCCTGAAACTATGAATGTGGTGGGTATGAGAGAGTATTGTGTGACGTAATCAGTATGAGAATGATGAAATGAACACCTATAGATCCGTCGCGCGAAGCAATCTAGTTATGAAACGTTGAATGAATACCGTGAGTCGAGACGGTGCTTGTCGGCAGTGTTGTCGGTTGTGAAATAAAGCATAGGTTATGGGGATGGGGCAGACGGGCGTTGCAGGTTGTGAAATGAGGCGTCAGGCTCAGGAGAATATTAAATCATCAGGAAAACACATGGTGGGAATGTAGTGTACAAGGTGTTCCACAACACAACTTCAACGAAAAAAATGGCAAGGATAAAAATGAGCATTCAGTAGCTGAGTGTATAAAGGGAATATCGATGCGTCGACCTACCGACATTTCCGCATATTTTACGTAGTTCTGGACATCCATGCAGGGTGGAACTTTTAACCTAACACATTTCTATCATTCCCACCGGCGTTCGACATGCGAATGGGCGTCTATTCATAAAATTTTGATATAATTTCAAATTGGTGTAATGTTGATTGACTTGAATAATTTCAATGAAAATCTTAATGATTATGTGACATTATGTTTCATACATGTTTTGAATTTCTAACAACCTTTTTGCATTCAATCTCGTGGACACTGTAAGTAGGTTTTTCGCACTTTTATCTTTCAAATAGACAATTTATACAATATTGTAGCTTTGCCTGAAGATGACAATAAAAATTGTCGAAATATTGGAATTCGTGTTATAAGAGTATACTTCCTGCATTCTGCTTTCCCAACTGAGTATTTTCCTAGTTTTGGTTTATATATATATATATATATATATATATATCAGCAATGCATCAGCCCAGCTGATGTGAGTGCTATCTGGACCAAGTCACTTGACATAAACCTTATTTCCTTTTCACCTTATGACTTTTTCCACAGTATATTCATACTTCATCACTATGAAAATCATTCAACAAATTTTCTGTGAAGTCCATACAATAATTACATGACAGTTTAAAATCAATTCGTTGGATCAATCCAACTGATGTGAGTGACCAAGCCACTTGACATAAACCTCAATTCCTTTTCACCTGAGGACTTTCCCAGAGAATAAACATCGGGATTCTTTGTTTTCTATAACTTCTTCATTGATTGATAGCAAAACACAGACATACATCTCTGAAGGTAATAAAGATATCGATACCATGGCAGATAATTCTTTTATTTATACATAGAAAATTGCAATTGAAGATCCTCTTCCTTCGAAATGAAAACACTTAGTCAATAATCGCTCACGATTTAAATGGTTTCATCAATGACTTGTAAAAAAGCGGAATATTTTATCGTCTCTTATTCGATTCTTATTTATAGAACTCGAAAAATATGATAAGAGCTTGCAGGAGAGTAGTTCATTTTGAATGTAACAGAAAATCTTCTTCAAAAATATCTCGTCGAACGACCTCAACAATTTCTTCGGGACAGTAACCGAAATAACCATAGCTCAGATTACTTTGAATGTTTGTATGTGAAAAATTCCATTTTTCTGTACAAGATGACATCTCATGAAGTAAGGCTAGTCATACAGATTGAAGTCTTCAGCAATAGGCGTTTATGGCTTGAATAATGCATTTTTGAATCAAAATGGATATTTTAGCGAAACCACTAATGGTTTTGATTGAAGCATTTTTTCAAATGTATTCGAAATCTCTATACAAAAAATGGATTATGATGAACTTAACAACGTTAATACGATAATTATCATTGTGATATTTTAGAAAATTACCGAAGTCTTACTGAAAGTCAGAATATTGAAATATTTTGAGTAATTTGAAATACTCCACTTCGCCCCATTCACTTTCAAAAATCGAAAATCAACTACAAAAGCTCTCCTGAGATCTTGGGAGGTGTGGTCAAGTCTCTGGAGGAGATTGGTCATTCACTAGCACTAGACCATGTGTAATTTCTGCAAGGTATTTGACTGTGTTTCCGATGAATTCTTAGTACTCAAACTTTGTCACTATATTGCCAGAGGCACCGTTGAAATTGTTCGAGTCATATCTAGATGAGTAGTCCAGAAAATAATGCTAAAAAATGGTAAAACCTCGCAATTTTTCGTTCAGCACCGATTTGTATAAACATTAGGCTTATTTCACCCTCTAGTTCATTTTCTATCTCGTGCCGTTGTACGCTTTTTGTTTCTTAGAAGTGAAAACTACCCCTCATTGTCAAAAATTATAAAATAACATAAAAAACCTAAATATGGGTAAAAATAGTTATGAAATGATTGTTTCAGAATACACTAGTGAAAAATCAACGAAATATACACTCACACACGCGAGCAGATGTTACTTCTTCTCTGTCTTCCAATATGAATGGAAAAAGTGGAACATATAACGTATAACGGCTGAAGATACCGGTTATGTAGATTACTACGCTTCGAAGTGGGTGATTCGAATTTTTCAACAAAAAAAATGATCGGTTTTTTAAGCATACTTTCTTCATTTTAGGTGATACAAACGATTTTGTGGAGTTTTTCAAGAGCTATAAGACTATGTGAATTAAATTACTTGAGATCCCTTAATTTTTAAATGGGGAGAGTTGAATAAGGTAATGTTCGATCGTAAATTGAGGTTTTAAACGGCTATATCTCGTCGAATATTTACTGTACAAAAAATCTACAAACAGGGAAAGTTTTGTCATTAAGAAAGCTACAATTCAGTACAGTATCTGTTTTTCGTATATTTAGTATTTTGGGAGATATTTTTAAAAACACGAAAATGAAAAAAAAATGGTTTTCTCTTTAAACTCCAATGTTTCTTAAATTAGGCATTTTAAATTGATCAAACTTCATGGGTGTGATAATAGTACATATATAAGAAGAATCACAGAGGGGTGGAGATCAATTTTAGTCAGGGGGTACTTTGGGGGTTGTTTTCACAGATTTTTTTGTAGAAAAAAGCGCGTACCGATCTTATTCTGATCATAAGTCGGTCAATTTTCATGCTAGGGACATATTTCTTTTTTGAAAGCTCTGATTGAATACTTTAAAAGAGATTTTATGAGCTTTCTTCACAAAATGCAAATTTTTCTTGTTATTTCTCTTTCAATCTTCCAACATTTGTGGAAAAAAGCTAAGCATTAATTTGCTGTATCTCAGTTCGTATTAGTCGTAGAAAAATTATGAAAAAAGGATTTTTTTTTGTTTTTTCGAAAGATACCTGCAATTTGGCTATCAACACTTTTTTTGATAAAATGCATATTTCCAGAATTATTCGCATAAATCCATTTAAAAAAGTCGATTTTTCGTCAAAAAACTGTTACTTTCAACTTTGAATAACTCAAAAAATATTACTTTTATGTAAAAACGTATAGACTTTTTTTTTCTTAGAATTACTTTTTCCGTCGATTCCTACAGTTAAAATGTAAAGAAATTCCACTTTCGAAATGGGGTGGCATCCATCCCCAAGGCTCTAGCGTACATGGCATGATATAAAAAATGATCCTTCAGCTATTCCCTAGCTCCTGTGAAAATTTCTGGTAAATCCATGGTGGGCGAAAAAATTGCGAGCTAAAATGCTTCATTTCCCGAACTCGAGATACATTTTATATATCTGAATGACGATTCAAAATCAGATATGGAAACCATGAAGTATGGCGTACCGCAGGGTTCTGTCTTGGGGTCGTAATGGTTTCTCATCTATAATAATGGCCTCGATAATGGCATATGTTTTCTAATAATGAAACATTTTCATGATGTTTCATTTGCGGGTGATATAACCCTTATCATTTCTGTTGGCAACATTTAACAACCTCCTAATGATACAAAAAAACAGATAAGAGAAGCGGAAGCTTGCTCATCTGTTAATGACCTACAATTGAACAAAGGAAAATCACAAAATATTATAATTCTTAGTATTATTCATTTGACGACAGAAGATCAATGTGAATTACTTGGAGTTGATATAGACGATAACATGAATTGAAAGAGTCATATTGATCAACTCAACAACATAATCTCTAATGTTTCATTTCTGCTGAGGAAACTCAGATGCTGAATCAATTCAGAAGTATTGGGAAGCCATTATAAAGAACTTCCTCATACTTTGATCAGCTATGTTGTATGGTAACTAGATTAGTTCTAAATGGTGATGGTTCGAACTTCCATTGTCGATATTATTACCTCTATTGAAACCTGTTGCTGAGAACGAAATGATAAAAATAAAAAACAGGTAACGAAATCAAATCCAAACAGAAGGTTGAAATGGATTTTTTGGTCAATAATGAAATTAAGGTGTTATTGATCGCATATTCAATTCCTATTCAGATATCACATCACTAACTGTCAACTACAATAAAATTACACTAAGACTAGAATAGTAGCAATAAATAAAAAAGAGGTGGGATAGAAGTAATTATTGAGGAAAATTTGATGATGAGTTCAACGAGGATGATCGGAGAGCTATCAAATGATTAATTAATCAGTTGGGACTATGAGAGTGAATTATTGATAATTTGGTGAATTTTCAATCTTTCTACAGAATGCAAGAACGTTTTGACTTCAAATCTGAAAATATGGCGAGGAACTATATTTCTCATGATCAAGGGTAAGAAATTATAGACTCTGTGCGATAAAAACATATGATTTCTTTGTCCAACAGTCTTGGTACTAGTGGCTAATGACAAGTTTTCATTTATTTCATTTGGAGGATTTGGTCGTGCTACAAGAATTATTTCTTTATGAGACTCCATTTTCAATTGAAGAGTTCGAATTTACACCTCTGGTCCCCTAGCAGAGTTAAATTTCTGTATGGTGAAGTGAAAAGAGTGTGATTGAGTAATATCTGAGAATTTTATGTGCTTCAATTATTTCTTCATGAACTTGCATTTTGAATTATAAGGGTTGGAATTTTCTTTCCAGAATCCCGAGCGAAGAGAAATTTTTTCACGAAAAAGTGAACAGAGGATTTAGAAGAGTGATTTCTGACAATATAATTTTGTTGTGCAAAAATAATTATTTCTTCATGACATATTATTTCAATTATAGGGGTTGATTTTATATCCCTGGTCCCCTAGCGACGTGAGATAATTTCACGATGAAGTTAACAGAGCTTATTCAAGAGTGATTTCTGAGAATTTGGTTGTGCTGGAATTTTTTTTTTCATAAAATTCCATTAAAAAAAAAGATTACACTCCTGATCTCTGAGCAAAGGGAGATTTTCTCACGAAAACGAGAATTTAACAGTTTTCCGAGATTTTGATTTTGCTAGAAGAATGATTTCTCCATGAATTGATATTGACACTCATATATATATTAGGTATATCAAGTCGTAGAGACTTCTATATCAAGCAAACTATGACATATTCCACCAAATCAATCAAATATCATGGATTGCTATCGTTGATTTCTCAACAGTTCATGGAGATGTAAATTTAATTTCTGCTGGTACGCCTCTGGTAATCGCCTTCGTGCGATTCCGCAGAAATTGTCTCTTCGCATTGGCAGCCAAATTCACACTGGTGGAGAAGGCCACGTATTCTTTGAAGATTCTTTGGTGGAACCGTCTCTTGTTTCAGACATAGAAGCGAACACATAAATCAAGTGGCACCATCAATAATAATTTTCAATTTTCCAGCGATTTTCGTCCGATCTGAAAATCCTGTACTACTTTTTAATGAATCCATGACACTGCATATTCAGTGGAATTTTCACTAATTACACCATATCGTAGGATCTGTCAATTTTCTAGTTTTCAGTGTCGAAAGGATTTTACGTATTTTACGGAATTTCGTTTTTGTTCAATTATTATAAATAAAAAGCTCATTCAAATTTTCTGTATTCTAACTCGGCCACAGAATAAAAATCAATTCCGATGATTCGACAAAAAAATTGAATCCTCTTTTTGAACGTGGGTTTCTGAATTTATTGTGGGAGGGAACAAGCAATGCCTCTATTATGACATAAGTACCTCGATACATCTGATTCAATTCTGTCTTGGAGTCGAGCATCTACCATTGACATGGACATGAAGCATAAACTGCAAAGATTAAGGAGTAAAGACGACCATTTTTCGGAAAGGAAAAGAGAATTAGCATTTAGTTCCAGAATTCTTACCCAACAACTAAATTCACGTCACTGGCGTTAAGTACGCGGTTTTTGTTCGGAACAGATGAACGTGCATGCGAATGCTGGAATGCGAGAAGCCGACTCTCGAGAACGCCATGTGGTCGATTGGTCATTGACCTGCATCTGAAGAATGATTTAACAATCTTACCGCATATTTTTCTGATGAGTCACGAGGAGACAGAAGTTTGTTGGCGTACCTACAACCATTTTTTTTATTTTCTCGATCAGATGGATATGGTCTTTTTTAGCGTTCGTGTATTCGAAACGCATTTGTTTGAATTGAAATACATTCATTCTGGCGTTGCAACGGTGACGTAATTCAACCAGAATTTCAAGGTATTCTAGATGACTCGAAACTAGAATTACATCCTCGATCACATCGGTTTTGGAAAGTATTCTTTTATTTTCTGTAGTCGAGTGTCGAGTCTGAGGTTATACGAGTTCGGTGCTACCTTTTCAGAAGCAAAAATGGACAAATTTTAATTTACATGATACTAAAAGGCTCCACTCGGACTATTTTGTCAAATTGCTGGTTCTGATTATAGGTGTCATCGGTGATTACAGACCAACGCTACTCTCGGAACTCAACACCATACCGGCCTGCCGGAATGCTGCACAGATCGTGGCCGGTCGCATGCAAACGGCCGTTATTCTTGGCTTGTTGCGTATGCTCAGGACTCACGATTCTCGGAGCCAGTGATCACTAACCTCGCGGTGCGGGGAGTGGTCACTGGTCAATGACACTACCACGTTTGCCCACTGCGGGCTGGAGCAGTGGGGATTGCAGACCCGGCTAGGTTGGTTCAGACGACAATGATGATAGTAATGCCGGCTGCATGCAGAAGGCCGTTTTAATTGGTTCGTTGCATTTGCTCAGGACAAACGATTCTCGAAGCCAATAATCACTCAACCTGAGGTGCGGGAAATGGTCATTGGTTAATGCTACTAGCACGTTCGCCCACTGGGTCGGAGCAATGGGGAGAATGGACCCGACTAGGTTAGTTAAGACGACAATAGATAATAATAATAATGACTTTATTTACAATTCGACTCGGAGCTCATTAATTTAAAATCATTTTTCATTTGACATTCCGTTTGACAAAATCTGATTTAACTGTTAGATTTTCTTGCTATTTGGGACGAACTATTTTGGAATACATACACGAATGCCATCAATGCAAGAAAATACCTCAGAAATTCCCTGTTCTAGAGTGTGAATGGTATAAATCAAAGCAACACTTATATGAGAGTAGTTTATTCTTCTGATTTTCCATGTGATTTGCTGACAAGTGGATTCCCGTTCAAATATCCAGTATTTTCGTCGGCTATAGTATTGCTATCAGTGCCACAAAAAAAAAACGGAAATCGATCCCGTCCCAGGGGTAGTATATTAAGCCTTTCCGTAGGAATGTTTCATACAAACTCTTATAATTATATCTATTTCAATATGTTATTTGTGCCACAATTGAACAGATTAATTTTAATGAAGGCAAACTTACGTATATTATACAGCTCATCAATATAATGTTCACAAGTTGAAGCATGCCCTCCAACTTTCTGAAACTAACAAAACAAAGATTTCAAATATGGTTTTCAAAATTTTGCACTTTTCTGTTCCAACCTTCAATGTGCCATAAAAGTTTGCTTGAGAAATTAATTCAGTTGTATTCCATGGGTCACCTCCAACATTGAATTCTTAATGCGGACCCGTAATTTTTTCCCACCTCCTCGAATTTTTGAGGACATATTCAATGACGGCATTGATGACTCAATGTTTTGCAGCATTTGTTTATATTACTATGTCGAGGGAACAATTGAGTGTCGATATTGTCGCTGAGATATCACAGAATACACAGTGCTTTTCTCTAATGTTCCCCTCATTTTAATTATTTGGGGGTCAAACTCAAAAAATTTAATCTTGGGATGATGACATTGATGCATAAATGAAGTCAATACCTTCACCTACTACAAAATGGCGAAACATTCAATAATTACCTGAATACAAACAAATTGAGATCGATATTCCAATAATATTCGTTTTTCTTTGCAATATGGCAACCCGAACAACCCGATAACGTTCAATAGGGTGCTTTTGTTCATAAAAAAAAATGTCAGTACGACAAATACCACCATTGTTCAGTTCAAATATTCTCATTTAGTTTACGATTTTGAAAGTGAATAGTTACCCCATAAACTATCTCGAAAATAGGCAATTGAATATGAACAGGAAAACTGTATTTGAATATGATGGAAACTACTGTTGATCCTCTAGTCACAGAAATCGTCGTCCTAATGAATTCGATATGGGGATTATGATTACAAGATGGAACACTACCACATGATTCCAGGAAAATAAATTCTATTTGGATAGTACTTTCCATGGTCTTCGGATTGGTCATCGAGGTCCTACGGAATGGCCAGTCCGCTTGCCAGATTTGACACCTTTGGACTTTTTTTATGGGAATTTTTCAGGCATAAGGTGTACAAAACTGAACCTGCTTCACTATTGAATATACGGCAGGGAATAAAATATATTTGGAGATATATTGACCTCGCTGTGTTTGAAAATGTTCGACGTTAAATATCAAATAGGCTGTTCCAATGTCAAAACGTTTAAGGTTACTATTTTGAGCACCTTTAGACCTGAACTCAGCTTATTTCCTCAAAGTATGAGTTGAATGTCGATGTATTCAGGCAATTATTAAATGTTCCGCCATTTTGTAGTAGGTGAAGACATTGAATTCATATTCTAGGGAAAAACCTCTTTTGGCAAGGAGTTCCAAAGCTCAGCTGATCTATTGAAAAAAGATCCCTGAGCAAGAGAGAGGTTCGACAGGTTTCCAAATTCACAACAAAGGGGTGGGAATTCTGTATTCGTCGAGTCATCCGTGTAGATATTGTCAAGGGGGAAACGATTGATAACAATTCGGAAGAGCATCGACCGTGAAAGTATCTGTAGAAGAGAGACAAGTCTCCGACCCTTGTTCCAATGAAGGGAGCGAGTCTGCGAGCGAAGAGTCATCAACAAGACGAATTGCCTTTTTCTGAAAAGAATCCAGAAGCGTCATTGAATGTTTTGGTACCGAACTCCACACATGGGAACTGTATTCCATGATATCTGAGCCTTGTAGATCATTAGAAGCTGACGAGAAGTGAAGTATTTCTTCGCACGAAATAGAAATGTAAGTTTCTGGGAAGCACTTTTAGAGATCGTTCTCACATGGTTTTCCCATGAGAGATCATCACTGATCGTAATTCCTAGCATCAAGATACTTGATTTTGTAGGAACAGTTATTCCTGACATCTGAATATTTGATGATGAGAGATCAGCTTCTCTTGAGAAGAAACATGCCTGGGTTTTCGTAGCATTGAATTCCACCAAGTTCATGCTTCCCCATTCTATAATTTTTGCCAAGTAGTCGTTGATTTCATTGGCGGGAATGTTTCTTTGAACTTTTGTTTCTCGAGCTGGTATGGGGACTCTGAAAGAGAAACTGGTTTGAAGAGTACTGTCGTCCGCAAAACTATGTATTGAACAAGATGTTTTCTCGAGCAAATCATTGATATGAAGCAAAAACACAGTGGGCGACAGAACTGAACCCTGTGGAACACCTGCATTCATTGGGAGAATATCAGATGATACTCCATCAACAACCACACACAAAGATCTATCAGACTAGAAACTCTTCAACAAAGCTCACAACTGAGAAGGCAATCCATAAGACGGCAGCTTAGAAAGGAGACCCGATGCCAAACTCGATCGAACGCTTTCGAAATATCGAGTGCAACAGCTATCGTTTCTCCGAATTTCTCGATTGAATGCTGCCAAATATGAGAAACATAAGCCAATAAATCGCTGGTTTATATCTGATGGCGAAATCCGTATTTTGGATCATTAATTATTACTGATTTCTCTAGATATTTGATGAGCTTTATATTGATTGCTTTCTCCATTACTTTGGAAATGATAGAAAGCAATGCAATTGGTCTTCAATCACAAGGTAAATTTTTCTTCCCTTTCTTAGGAACTGGCTGAACTTTCGCTGTCTTCCATGTCTTAGAAAAAATCCCCAGGCTAAATGAAAGGTAAAATAATTCGGAAAGTACTGGTGTCAATTCGGGGGCACATACTTTCAGAACAATTAATATAGTATAAATGCATCAATTTGGGATCAATATCCCAAGTTTCAATTTCTTTAATTGAGTCGTTCAAAAATTAATAGGGGAAAATATAATAACCGCACTGCAGATATGAAGAACACATAATGCATAAGTAGGAATCCGAAATCTCATGATATCTCACGAATAAAATATTAATCGAATTTCTTCAGTGCTGGAACTAAGATTACACAAAAACAGAATGAATGTCTACCTTATGAGAGTCCTATGATATAGAATTCCAGAAAATCAACTCAGTAATTATCTGCATTTTTCTGAAGCTCTTTATGCTACCAATCAACAAGTCGAGATTAGACGTCATCTTCTAAACCAAAGAAAGAAAACTACTACTAACTACTACTACTAACAGAAGTATAATGAGGAACCCTCAGAGGAACCGGAATCAAAAAAATTTCCGTTTTTTTTTCATTATTATCAAATATAGTATGAGAACCTGTTCAAAAAAATACTTTTCTCACCTCGAACATTCCACATTTTTTTAAAAACCTCTACTGCATGACGAAAAGCTCGACGAACAGTATCAAGTGATGACGCAAGCTGTTTCTCAGTGATAAATACTCTTTTTTCAGTTCACATAAATTACTACGGAATACTATAAAATGTTTTAATTTTCTACGATGGTTTGGTATGACTCATGTAGAAAAACTGTTACAAACTTGTTGTTTACTATATATTTCAATCGTTGAAACTGTTTTCTGTGGATCAGATACCAATACCCTTGGTATGCCTGCGGTCCATCAGCTGTTGTGTCTAATAATGGCTGTAAACCTCCTACGTGTTTTTCTGAGTTTATTTGGAGTTTAAAATGCATTTGAGTTGTCCAATATGCTATCGTGTAATTTCCTAGTGAAATTTGTTCCTAGTGCAATACTAATATTACTAAACGATTAATGTGCGTATTTTGTGAAAATACTCGTTTCCTGTGCTTGGGTATTGATTGGAGCACAATCTCATTATATTCCACAGATTGATGCCCTCATAATATCTCCATTTATTTCCCAAAATCATTATTTTGTGGGTCACTGAATTAAGTGCTACAAAATTATGAGGTTTCTGTTGAAAATTGTGAATTTATTCAGGCATTAAAAGGTAAGAGCTATCATAAGTTTCATCGATATATGTGCCGCTCTCAACGTTAATTCGAATGTACCTACATATTAAGGAATATCTTCCCAGTATTCGAATGGTTTGCAATATTTTCTCGTCAAAATACTACATCGAAAAAAACGACAATTTAAAACTTCAACACCCTTTAGAAAACTGGCCATACGATTAGGTTGGGCCCCATGATATATACCAAATAAATTATGTATATAGGTTACCAAACTTTCAGAAAACTTGACCGGTCGCCACTTTACAAAAAAAAGTGCGACATCCTTTCAATAAATGGCGTATCATTAGAAGGATAATTTTGTGCCTTTTCACATGATTACCCTTCCAGTTTGGAATTTCAGTGCTGTGACACCTCTCCGCTATATGGTTGAATGCATATGATAAAGAATAAGTCCAAATGTGCACCCTCACAATCTAACTCTACTTGTCCGACCATTTCTTGTTTCAATCTCAATCAGAAGAGAAAAGCTGGACTACTCTAAAGTGGATTTTAAAAATGAAAACGATGTTTTTTCAAACGGAGAGTTTGAACGAGTTATATTTCAGGCGTTGAATTTTTCAAATGCTCTGTATCTTTTATGTGTGGGTAAAGGGTATCTTCTATATTGTGTGCTATACATATTGAGAGTAACCAACATTGATGTACACATTTTCTTTTTTATATACAAATGGTAGGCTAAAATAAAACTACAGCATAGTTTGTTGGTAGAAAGTTGTATCTGAAATATTTTGAAGTGCGATTAATGAAAGATTGCTGAATTACTTGAAATTTTTCTCTGAGTAGTAGTAGTAGTAGTAGTTCACATAAGACATATACGGATATGAAAAAAATCACCTCCATAAAGTTAGCATGGCCACCGAGATGGCCACTTACAGTAAAACATTGTAACATTTTTCTAAAATGTCGTATAATTGTCGAGAATTTGTCGTGGGAAGAAAATAATTGTAGCGCTTTTTCTTTTTTTTAAGGGGTGGCTTTGCTAACTTAATATTAAGTTAGTACAGCCACCTTGCCAAAATTCCTAATGAAACTCAAATCTCGAAACTATCATCGTAGATAATTGTCGAGTAATTGTCGTAGTTTATTCCATATGAAAAACCACCAAAGAAGTTTTTTATTTCCTGAAAATCACGCACTTGTCATGTTTTAACCCGCATATTTCCTTCGTTTTCCACCATGTGGCAACACCGCTAGGATTTTCACTGTTTTTTTCAACATTCTTTCATAAAATCGCGAAACGAACCGGAATATGCAATTGTCGAGAAGTCAGTATCGATATATCACGAGATATATCATCACTATTTTCGTTGAAAAAGTGCCTGAGATGAGAAGAAATTGTTATTGTCTTGAACTATCAACCCTATCGAAAAACTATTTTTTCAAATTCCCAAAGTATTGATCGAATGTCGTATGATATTCGACAATTGTTAATGAAAAAAAAAACAATTGTCGCGCATATAGTTTTATTTCTAAGGGGTGGCTTTGCTGACTTAATATTAGCACAGCCACCTTGCAAAAATTCCTAATGAAACTCAAATCTCGAAACTATTATCGTAGACAATTGTCGAGTAATTGTCGTGGTTCATTCTATGTGAAAAACAACCAAAAAAGTCATTTATTTTCTGGAAATCACGCCTTTGTCATGTTTCACCTTGCATATTCCCTACGTTTTATATCGTGTGGCAACACCGCTGGGATTCTCACTGTTTTTTCAACGTTCTTTCATAAAATCGCAAAAGGAACCGGAACTATGCAATTGTCGAAAAGGCAGTATCGATATATGCCATCAGTATTTTCGTTGAAAAAGCACCTGAGGAGAGAACAAATTGATATTCGACAATTGTTAATGGAAAGAAATCAATTGTCGCGCATATAGTTTTTTTCTAAGGGGTGGCTTTGCCCTGTTTATTCACTCGATCGCTATCTGTAATCAACTGACTGCGTACAGCTTCCCGTCCGCTATATATAAGTCCTATAAGTATCTAGGTATAATTGTCCGTATTCGAACAAGCATCGATATTTCTAGAGTTTTCGCGATTGTTTTTGTCCGTGTGTGAACAAATGCGGTTGGTATGGTATCTCTCGAACATTCTCGATGATCGTGATGACAGACGAGGGGGGTGGTCTTTGAATCAGACAGGCATAGGCGTGCATAATGCCATGGGCGTAGAGAAAGGGTTTCATATTCGAAACACTATTTTCTGAAAATTCCAGTCAGTTAAAATAATAACGAAAAATAGGAGTGATAATGAAGATAGAAACTCGAATTCGGGTTTTACCTCTATATTTTACAAAACATAATTATTTCTGGGTAAACCTTGAAATTATAGGGCGCTTTTTGAGCCTTTTCTTTCAAATTGTCGTATACTCTACAACTTTGTCCCTTTTTGCAATATGCAAAATAGTGGCCAGGAATTGGATTTAGGGTTAACATCTTTGGACCAACGTAATTTACGATTCTCGACAGTTTATATGTATCTCCTGTTACTGAATTTTTGAAAATGTCCGAGATTTTTTGCAGGGAGATTTTCTCTTCGTGTCCATATATTTCGAATAGAACCATACCTCCTAGAAACTGTTGATCATTTAGGTGTGATGTTTTACTAGGAAAGGATAATTAATATTAGACTAGGACGAAGGTAGACTGTATCATAACTTTAGAATTCCATAACAATTCATGAGTTTAAGTACGTTTGATATAGTTCGATCAATCATCTGTTCGAAATGCACTAACTCAAATATGGAGATGAAACGAGTTCTTTCGTATTTGACTATATTACTCTGAAGATTGAAACTTCAGTGTATTGCATTTGTTATTGGCCAGAGTGTGAATGAATAATAACTTTATCATGTTTATATGTTGTTTGTGAATGAGAAAATTTTTACAATTATGTGAATAGTTGTAGACGCGAAGATCTTCATGAGGAAAGTAATTATGAGAATCAGGCAAGTTCGATCAAAAGGATAGTTCTGTGACTACAAAACAATTAATTTCACATATACCTAGCTCCAAAATATTCAATTTGTCTTTCGATTACTATGACAAGGTTTTTTTCTATGATAATTCAGAAATTCGCCCATCTATCGTCAGTTCGGACCAATCACAGTTAGTCATATTTTTATTATGCAATTTAACGTCACTCACAGATGAGCAAATTCTTTTCTATGCATTTTTTCCAACCATAGAAGTTGAATATTTCTGTTGCAGGGCAAATAAGAAGAAAAGTGTAATGGAATAACTATAGAAAAGTATCTTTTTGCGAATATTAGACTTATTTGACGTATTCGAGTAAGAAATCTTTTCAATAATTATAGGTATTAATGGAACACCTGGATAATGAGTTATAACCTATTGTAATTTAATGGTCTTTATTTCGTTGCATTGCCCTCCACATCGTCTTTCTCTTGTCGCAATAGCGTCAACAATACCTTGCGAATTTTGCGAAAGATTGCGTGCGTGCCAACCATATGTAGCATACTCAATTCGTCTATTATATCCGCATTGGCAATTGCGATGCTCTATGAAACTGGGATTCTTCTTGAATAGTTTTGCAGCCAACAAACTGACACTCGTTGTGCAATTAATTTCATGGCTGTTTTCCGAGGTATTTTCATCTGGTATACCCCCAATTGACTCACAAATCATCTCTGCTCTTCTTCTGTAAGTTTTCTTGCTTACATTTTCTCTCATTTGAGTCTTTAGGCATATTTACATGATTCAAAATTTTCTCGTTATCAGTTATAGTTGCGATAATCAACCGAAAAATGCTGTCGAAGGCACATGTATTCGTCAGAGAAACTCGAGCTTTTCCTAAATTTATGAGAGATAGAGATGAGATGTTCCCTTTTCTGATGCATGTTAATTTTCCATATTTCTTAAATTATTTAAATAACGAGATTTTTTGGACATCTTCGGCGACACCCCCCTTCCTTTCCAATTATCTATATTTTGGAGTGCAAGACGATCGTCTTTTCTTGTATCTTACGAACAACCTGAACACAATATTTTTTTATACATTTTCTGCATTCTGCATAATCGAACATTTTTTGGATATTTTTCTTCTACAAATATCACATGTTAGTGTTTCTAGAAACGTGTCTTCATTGCAATATTCACAGGCGCGTTGTACATTTTGTAAAGTTGACTCTTCCAGAAGAGTTCTATTCAGCCACGATTCATCCATTCTCTTCTCAAGTATTGGGGGACTCATATTTTCTTTTGATAGGTCGGATAACATATAACGAGAAGGATTGGTTTGAGAAGCAACCGAGCTGTTTATACCCTCCTCTGGGCAATATGATCGAAAATTATCTTTGAATGCATAACGGCCTCCCGAATAATCACTAGAAACATCCAGTTTCAATATATTTGTATGCTCTTCTGGTATGCTAACATCATTCGAATAATTACTCGGCGATTCGCTTCTGTCCTCTTCAGTGTTCTTTATATTCACATCTGTTATTTTTAACTTACCATTATTATAATCTAGCAGAATCATGACAGCAATATCAATCCGCATTATCCGTTTGCAAAAAAATGTGATTTTCAATTATATTAAATTCAGATTCAACCGCTGCACTACTGGCTGGTATTCTTCCACAGCTATATTCGTCGCGAAAAATACAGCTCCATAATGGAATAGTGGCGACTGATTGTACTAGCCGTTTGGCAGAGGCAGAAAATTTTTGGGGGTTTGTAGTCATCGCCATCATCCAATGTTATCTGTCTCCACTTTTTTTTTAACACCAATTGCCCACTCTTGCCACAGACTGATCACTGGACCAGACATATATTTGGCTTCATTTTCTTCATCATTTTTGTTCTTGTCCTCTTCATCAATCTCTGAAATGTCTTCTAGAGTTTTTTCGACGATTTTATTTTATATATAACTTTCATTTCCTCAACATACCTATTCACTTCTTGAAAATATCTTACCTTCTTTACTGATTTTATTGGTTGAAATTCATGCCGCTATCATAATTATAAGGTATTTCCGAGGGGTTGACTACATGGGAATTTCGGTGTACAATTGATAGGTTTCCGGGGAATTCCAGGGAATTCCGAGGTATTTCGAGGGAATTCCGGGGAATTCCGAGGGAAATCCTGGGGAATTCCGAAAAATTTATAAAGAAACTATAGGGATTATAAGTAGGTAACTTCAATTCATTCGCGCAATAATAAAAAAGCATACAGATAAATTTCAATATTTATATAAAATCATAATTCAAAAACAAAACACCGTTGTGAAGTTATCCACTTCCTTTCGAACAATCTGTTCAGGCCAGTCTCAAATTACCTACACAGTAGGTTTCGGCTGGCACCCGTCAGAAAACAACTACTCCCCTGGCTAATACCACGAAGGGCATTGAATTATATCCGACCAGGTGCCAGTGCAGGTTTCTTCACAGAAGTAAATCCTGCATTTGCTTTCGTCGATACAAATGAAGGAATTGATTTTCAATTATAGGGACGGACACACTTGCAGACCGGTTTCGGGCTATGTGGCCACTCGTCAGTGCAAGGCAGTGCCATCGGGGTCGGATATAATTCAATGCCCTTCAATGCCCTTCGTGGTATTAGCCAGGGGAGTAGTTGTTTTCTGACGGGTGCCAGCCGAAACCTACTGTGTAGGTAATTTGAGACTGGCCTGAACAGATTGTTCGAAAGATGATTTGATTTAACGCCAGTCTTCAAGTATGCCCACTGACTATGTCAAGTGTTTTTACATTTTCCTCGCAGGAGGAATGGGCGAATTCGGTTTGCTTTTGGAATACCTCGTCCATTGGTAGATGGCGTAATAACTTCGTTGTTCGCATCAGCTTTGGCCGGGGCTTGATACTCGTGTAGGAGTTTGATTTTTAATTATGGGAAATCATCGACTTTATGTTGATGATGGCACTGCCTTGCACTGACGAGTGGCCACATAGCCCGAAACCGGTCTGCAAGTGTGTCCGTCCCTATAATTGAAAATCAATTCCTTCATTTGTATCGACGAAAGCAAATGCAGGATTTACTTCTGTGAAGGAACCTGCACTGGCACCTGGTCGGATATAATTCAATGCCCTTCGTGGTATTAGCCAGGGGAGTAGTTGTTTTCTGACGGGTGCCAGCCGAAACCTACTGTGTAGGTAATTTGAGACTGGCCTGAACAGATTGTTCGAAAGATGATTTGATTTAACGCCAGTCTTCAAGTATGCCCACTGACTATGTCTCGGACTATGTCAAGTGTTTTTTATCCACTTCCACTGGACGAAGAAAATTAGGAGCTTTGTTTTGAAAGAGTTTGTGGCGAATTTCCAATTTGAAATACATTTTGTTAGCGAAAAATAAGCCTGATGACAACAATCTTCACGATCTGATAGACATAATCTGATATGTCCCTGGAGGGGTGTGTTGGGGAAGTTTTTGCAAATGAGTCAATAACTTCTTTCAGTGAAAAAGTACCTCATTCTGATTCGAATATATAAATAAGGCATGTGAAACAACCCAAAAAACTTTGTTTTAAAGTTTGTGCGGCCTCGAGAGGGGTGTGGTTGGGGGTAGTTTCTTCAAATAATCCGATAACTTCTTTCAATGGAATAGAACCTCATTCTGATTCGAATATATATGAATTGGGCATGTGAAACAGCCCAAAAAAACTTTGTGTCGTAGTTTGTGTGTTCGTTTTTGGGGTCAACCTCTGCGACTGCCATTATTTTCCTCAATATTCCAAAAATGACGTGTCTTGAAATTTCACTCTACAAGAAGAAGGGACACCCTTGATTGTGGAAGAGAGACTAGATCATAATTGGCAGACAAAACACAGGTTGTCATATTGTTGCCAGCGGTTACCGAAATTGAAATAAGACGGTTATAGCTCGCGTTATACGATCTGAGTTATATAGTCAATGACTGCAGTCTTTGTATAATTTCTGAAGTTTCTTTGCAGCTCCATCATGTTATTTGGACGGTTTTATATAATTTATCGGTTTGTAATAAAAAGATGATCGGTTATATTGTGGTTCAGTGTCAACTGTTCTCATTTGAGTTTATACAGGGTGAACACACCGGTGAATAATATTTTTTTATTTTCCTAGTAAATAATGTTGAAGGATTATCAATAATTTTTGATATTATGGAATATACGTTTTTAGGAAACAGTTCATTTTCGCTATTTAAGCGATGACAAAAACGTATAAAAAGGATTTTCTTCACAGATTGAGTATCCCGTAATCATTTAGCGGTTGAAAATAATAGAATTCACTCAATAGACCATAAAATAATGTGATACCCCTTTCCGCCCGGTTCTGCTGGTAGCTGTCGAAAACGAAATCATATAATTCCTCTGTTGTCGTCCGTTCTTGCTGTAGGATACTTATAATATTTAGCGATGGTACTTTTGTTACGAAATCAAAAATGGCCATCATTGTGATATTTTCTTCTTTTTATCTATCTTCTGACTAGAGGAACATATCAACCTTCTTTTCTCTTTATCTCATTACCTATTCCTTTTGTGATAAAAATCCCTTCTCTGTGCCTTGTTATCTAATTCAAAAGATAATGAACCCTGATTCTAATCTTTTTGAAATGAAAATATAAGAGACAAAAAAATCCGGTTTCTTTTTTTTTTTGTCTCTCTTTCCTGGTGTTTTTTTCCTGGCCGCGCTTTCCTCTTTCCTATTGCCTCCGACAGCTGATAAAGGTATCGGCTTTTTATAACCCTTTAGACCTATCCAACACTATATCGATTTTTTTTTCCTCCTTTTTTCTTTTCTTTTCTCCTTCCTTCTTTCTTCTTCCTTCTTTTACTCTTTTTCCTTTCCTCAACCTTTTTTTGTTTCGGGTCTCTCTCTCTTTTTTTTCTTTTTGCTCTTCTTTTTTTTCCCTCTCTTTTCCAAAACTTTTTTTCTTTCTTTTTTCCCTCTCCTTCTTCTTCTTCTTTCGCCTTCTTTTTCCCCTTTCCGGTTCTCTCTCCCCCCCCCCCCCCCATAAAATACCGTATTTTTTTTAATGACAAATTGTATTTTTTCGATACTTATTTATTCTAACGGATTCAGAACTTGATTCTATAAGGAAAAATCTCAGGAAAAATGATGCTGATAAAACAAACCTGAGTGGAATCAGACGATCCGTTCCCTTTATTTTACGATTGTGACTTGCATTATATAGATGATTTATTTTGTTTCCGATATAATAAATACCAGCCTCAATGAAAATGTGAAAAGTTTTGATATGTGAAATCCGATATTATTCAGATTGGGTCATAATCATGACATAGTCTACTCAGAAGTCTAAAGCTTATGTTCCACACAGAAATTTCAAAAAAAACTTTTGTGCGAAATTTCCGAAATATATCTTTCATATTTCGTTGGGTTTCCTCGGAATTCCCCCGGAATTCCCAGTATTTCCGTCATTTAGTTTTAAAATTTTATCGATATTTCTTCGAATTTACATTTTTTTTTGTAGGAATTCCTAGGAACTCCGGGGAATTCCGGGGAATTCCGAGGGAATACTGGGGAATTCCGGGGAATTCCGAGGTAATACTGAGGAATTCCGGGGAATTCCGAGGGAATTCCGGTTTACGGGAATTCCAGTGTACACATTTTTCCTCAGTGGTCAACCCCTTGGGTATTTCACTTATATTTTCAGTATTTTCAATTTCCAATAGGGGGCTGTTCATAAAATACGTCACACTAAAATCAGCTTTTTTTGATCCCCTCCCCCCCATTGTCACGCCGTGTCACACTTTTTGTGATCCCCCTAGAAATATTTCGTCACAAAAACTAAGCCCCCCCCCCTGCTGAGTATGATAAATTCTAAATGATAATAAACAAATTCTGAAAATTAAAAATGTTTATTTAGTTATTATAATAAAATTTGAATAAATTAATAAATATCTTTCATAACGAACATATGAATAATATTTCTATTATTCAGTCTTAAGTATTGAAAAAACAAAGAAACCCGTTGTGACGGATCGCAACGCCGCTAGAGTCGCGCCATAGAGCTAGCGCCATTGTGACCACTTTTTTCTGCTCGAATCTACTATATCATGAGTTCGAATCGAATCTACTAAAAACTACTAAACCATTTACGGAAAACTGCTACAATATCTGTTGGCCGATACATATCGTATTTTAGCATCTGACTACTAGGTGGCGATGTTCATATATAATAGAAAACACCCTAGAGGGCGGATTTTTTTTGTTTTTCAAATTTAAATAATTTATATGTTGGTTGGCCTTTGGTTTCAAGATATTCATAAACAATTTCGATATGGATGGCCACAAATAATATACATATTTTACATAATCAGAAGATTCAATGCTCAATAACACAATGAAACAGTAAAAAATCGCTTTATCTTGTTTCATTTGTATAGTGAAATACAGTGTACTATAACAAGAATAATTCGCAAATTTCATTTGCAAAGATGGAGTTACTATAGATTTGATTAAAAAAATCTGACGAGTTTAGGAATTCGTTAGAAGATGTCGCATATGTAGATTTCTACCACAAATTCTACTGAAGAATTCTTTCATACCAAAATCTTTCAATTTTCGTAAGAAATCTACTAAAAAGGTAGATTTCTACCAAAAGTGGTCACGCTGTCTAGCGCTCATGTCAAAAAAAATAAACGGCGAACGTCACGTTGCCGAATACCCCCCGTCCCCCCTTGTCACATCTTGTCACACTCAGCCAGACCCCTCCCCTCCCCTTGTATGCGAACGTATTTTATGAACGGCCCCTAGTTGATGGTTAGGAAACTTTTTATTGTTTTTGGCAACAAAAATATAGAGTGAGTGCACCAGTAATTGACCTGTAAAGAGGTTTCTCTCATAAAATAGGTTATAGTTATCAAACCGTCAACTTTTCATAAAAATCAACAATACATACAAGATAAATGATATACTTCATTCAAAAAAACGTGAGATTTCGGTACAAAAAAAATAGAGGATATAAAAAGTCATAAATCACCAGTAATTGACCTGCTAGAACCAGTATTTGACCGCGATTAGACCAGTGGTTGCCCGGGGGGAAATTTATTTCACCAAAAATTTTATCTAATATCCCCCCCAACCCCCCAAACCATTTCCTAAATTCTCGTTGCCGACACCCGGTTGACCACTTGATGAAATGAAATTAAACACGTTTTTATATTGAATCATTGACTGATTTTCATGAAAAAAAAAACACATTTTGGTTTGAACAAACACTCAAATACAATTTTGAACACAAAATTTCGAAAATGTTCAATTGACATTTTTGAAAAATTTATTTGATTCGATTTCCGGTTGTTACAACCGAGGTTACAACACTTGGGTATTATAGTCTCTCCACATGTTGATCGGCATTCACAACACTTATATCGATTTAAATGATTTTGAAATCATTCTTGCTCTTCTCTATTGGTGTGAAAGCATGTACTTCAATCTCACCTGTGTCACAAATATTTAGAATAGAGCAAACATAGTTATGGAACGTTTTCTTTCCTGGAGAGGCAACCAGATAAAAGTCACCTACCGCAATATCTTTCTTCCGAGCTTTCTTCACTATGGAGGACAGTGGTTCATCGTCACTGTCACTGCTGAAATGTTCTGTGATATTATAAATATAGAAAATCTGGTTCCTCAAAGTTGGTCGGCTCAATTCTCTTCATCCCGTCTTGATCTTCCACAGTTTGCGAAATGTCGTGGATACATTTGGGATAGTAATGGTATGCAGGAATTGTCGTGAGTCGTCTCGTTTGTTGAGTTATTGAGAACGTTTTTCAGTTTCTTTTGCTTTGCGAATTATTCTCGAGTTGAGTGTTTTTGCTGTGGCAATGATCTTCGTGTTGTTGTGCTCGTTGTTGTGTTCGTCATTTTTCTGTCCGTGCTCGTAGGACCTGTTGGATACTCGTCGGTTCGTCGGTACTATGTATTTTCTCGGGCAGTGGTGACACGGAATTCCATATATTCCTCGTGAATTGGCGTTATTATATCTCTCGGTAAACGCAGGAAAAAAGGTATTCGATTGTTTTCTGTGAAAACTGTCTTGATGTCGTGTTTTATCAAAATTCAGCTCATTTTATCAGTGACCACCCGAGTGAAAGGGAGGAAAAGCTTTCGGGCTTTTTCAGCTCACTGGTCTTTTGTGCTATTTGAGGAATACTATCGAATGATCAATGAATGGCCAACATTGCATTTTTTATCAACGTTCTTTAAAATAAACCTGTGGCTTTGCTAGCTCCGTGCGAAGTCAGTCATTTTTGCAAAAACAATATTTTTGGAAGATTGGAAATAGTAATGAGTATTCAAGATCCAGTTTGAGCCAATTAGGTAATTACCTCAGTTGCATAATTTTTGGATCTCGCGTTGTCGAAAAAAACAGGATCTATTAAGAGGCTAGGGTGTGATTATTCCAAACTATATTATTTTTCGAAAACTTCACTTGTCGAAACGATAATCTACCGTCAAATGATCGATAAATAAAATGGTTGAACCGAATATCATTTCATCCATGCAAATATGTTGAAACGAGTGTTAAAAAGTAATTTACTTGAAATAAAAATAATTCAATTTCGAGTTCACGAAAGACAGAGTCATGTCTTTGTTTGTATGCTTAGGTACTTGATGAGGGGCAAACGAGGGGGCAAACAACTCTTTCATTAAGTGTACACGCAGAGTCTTCATTATTCCATAACGAATACTTTCAATATTCCAAATTTCCTTTGTTATCCTATTCATTACATTATCCTTAAATACAAAATTCAATCTTTCAATATGGTTTTCATTACTTAAATATTGTTTTCATTATGAAATTATGTTTCATTATTATCAATATGTAATTATTACTTCACTACCTCTCAATATGGTCCGAGATATGGTCTTTAACTGGGTACTTGACATGATGAGTAATGATGAAAATAATCAAAACTTCATAATTGGAAAAATAATATGTATGCTAAAAATGATAATAAATATTAATAAATAGAAAAATTCGATCAGAATGAACATAATGAGGATGAACTTTTCAACTATGTCTTTATTGCACGCCATCGATTGACCCAGAGGAAATTTTTTCTCCCAATTGCATCGATGAATTACTACAAATCGGTTAAACTTTTGAGACGGGTTTTTGTTTATCATTGAAAAGCATTTCTTCATTCTTAAGGAATATGTTTATGACATCATTCCTGGATATTTTATCTGGTCGTCCTGGTCTTCAAATTTTCGTTTCGGTGAAAAATATTCACTTTATACACTAACGGCACTAACCAAACACGTAAGAATATAACCACAACAGTCATCCACCCTCGTCTCGTACCTTCTACCTTCCCTCGACTTCAAAATTCAAATATCAGATGATGAGCCGACTATGTTGCCTATTCATTCAGAGCAGGTGATTTAGCGTTGCCAAATCTTCAGATGTATCAATGTAAGGCAGAAAAAAAAAGAAATATGGGTCATTCATCGATCCTTCGATGGTTACCATCATTCGACAGGTCAAATCGAGGGTCAAATCGTCAAATTATTATGGTTTGGAATAATCTATATCATCGTCCATACGAGATTCAATAATATTTTTCTCGAAATTGCGAAGGGCAAAGAATATAAGAGTGGGGTAAGTAATAAATTAGCCTAAAAATAGTCCTTGAATCTTTGAAAACTGTTGCTATTGCAAAATTGTTTCTACAGAGTTCTCCCGAAGTTAGCAAAGCCACAAGTTTTTTCAAACACATTGATCAAAAAAATTCTTTGTTGGTTATTTATCTATCATTCGATGGTGATCATCTTGGTGATCATCGTTTCGACATGTCAAATTGTCAATTACTTAGTTTGGAATAATCACATCATCGCCAATGAGAATCTATGAATCATGTTTATATCGAAAACGTGAGAAGCAAAAAATATGAAACTAAGGTTAATCAATCAGCCGAGCAATTAGCCTAAAACTGGATCTTGAATATTACTATTTCGAATCTTTGGAAAATGTTACCTATTGGGAAAATGGCTCTGCTGATTTCGTTCGAAGCTAACAAAGCCACAGGTTTGTTTCATTCATTCATTCATATTCACGAGCATATTCATTTCATTCGATAGTATTCATAGTTTCGACATGTCAATTTGTCAAATATTCATTAGTTTGCATAATTACATTAATTATCGCTTGGACGATAATCAATAAATCCTGTTTTTTTTTCTTTAACGCAGGTAGCAATAAAATATGAAACTAGGGTAATCAATTAGCCTGAAAATCGAGCTAAAAATATTCCCAAAAAACCACTATTTCAAATGGCTGAAAAATGTTTTGTTTCAAAAATGGCTTTGCTGAGTTCGAACGAAGCTAGAAAGGCCACAGATTTTTCTATGATGGAATAGAGTAAAAAATCAAATAGGGTAATGAATTAGCCTAAAATAGGCTCTACGATTTGGCCATATCAAATCATTTTTTTTTGAAATATGACTCTGCTGAATTCGGCCGAAGCTAGCAAAGCCACAGATTTTTCTATGAAGAAGGAGAGCAAAAAATTCGGAAACATGGCAGTGAATTAGCCTAATATTAGGTAATCAACCCCGAGTCGGAATTCGCGAGGAAATTTGTATGTGGCTTTGCTAGCTTCTTCAGTATGTTTTCAATCATTTACGTAGAACACTAACAACAATAAGGAAATATAATTTCCTTACAGTAAGGATACTTATCTCCGGAAATACCATCTCCTGACAGTAACGAAATGTTGACTTTTTTTAAGAAATTCAAAATTTTCTAGCGATTCGCGGATAAATATTTTTTCGCTCCTTCATTTGAAAGAATACAAATTTTTCATTATTGGGTTCTTCATAATTTTGACTAGGTACTTCATTAGAATCCCCTAATTATTCTCTAATTAGTTGCAAGGGAGGAAATCATTAGTTTTTCTTAGTTTGACAAGTGTCTCACTTACTTGATGTACTCACATGATGATTTCTATAATGAAAATGTTTTTACACGAAGATCGAGACGAAGACCTACCTAGATATACAACTCACAAAAACAGTCATGTTGGTTGGGTTTCAACTCTCTTAGTTCAACGTCGACTCCTATTGATTCATATTGACTGAAAGTTGAATCTTCTTTGGTCTGCGATTTTTTTCCCAGATGTAATGTGTAAGTTTAATCGTTATTTCTGTACCTAATTCAAAAAATGAACAACTTTAACGACTCTGTTCCTAATGTTCACATTCAACCAAACTCGCAACCAAATAACTTTATATTTCACCCTCTTGTCATACTATATCAACATTTGGCACATTTGACAATTGAAAAAGAAGTCGCAGAAGGCTTCTTGGTCTGCCAAGCCAGAAAATACCTGGTGATTTAACAAAAAAGCAATGTTTCTCTGTTTCTCCCAATATTCTCGAATAAAAAAATGACCTTAGAGCACAATCCGTCAAAAATGAGCTTTCACCTTTTATCACCACTCCTTGACAACTTAACGGGGCCTTCAGATGTTTCGCTACATGAAAAACTCCCTCTCACCAAAACTGGGAGCGAGTACTCGTCCTTAATAAATTTCAGCCATAAATAACGGAATAATTTATGTTCGATATTGTGATTGTTCTTCGAATTATTTCAACTTCAATAAGTACAAATTCCATTCCAGAAATTTCAAATGAACTGTTATTTCAGGAAGTTAAAAATGAACCACTCCTATGTGATATCTATTAAACTCGCAAAATTATGAACGCCTAGGGAGATTTTATGATCTGACGAACTATTTCACTTCCTTTCTCTTGGAAAAAATGAGTAATAAATACCTTGATTTTCTGTTTGTGTCCACAGTGATGACAAGTATACGAAAAGAAATCGGGAAGACCTGGCATTATTCTCAAGTTGTCGCAACTACTACTATATTCGTCAACGAGTTTTCTGTAATTCACTCCAACAGACGGTGTACTTTTACTGAGTCTCCCCATGATAACATGCACAAATTAGTTAGATAACCGGTCCTCCAGCTCGCACTGTATGAGATGAAACACTCATCACTCCGTATTCGCGAATTTTTTCATACTTATAAACTTGGAATCTATGTAACCCGAAACTACCAACCACGTCGGCTAACAAGTGCTGACAGTACAGTACTGAAGAACAAAGAACAACTAACTGTGACTGTGAGAGTGTGAGACTGTGAGGTTTCGCCTGCATCTTCTGATTTTCGAGAGCTGTAGAGCAGGTCAGGTACTCGGGAGAAGGGGTCGGACTGGCTAGTTGGTATGAAGTAATGGAAAATATCTGTTTACTGGAAAACACCTATTTATGGTGTTTTTTAAACATACGAAATGTTCAAGTGGACAGGAATCCGAAGTCGAAACGCAAAAGTTATGGTCCTCGAAAAGAAAAATATTTCACGTTCTTTCCTACAGAATGAAGCGATAAAAATAAATTCGTTTTCTAATTTTCTTTTATAATTATTTCCGCATGTTCTCCCATTTTTCATGAATAAAGTTAATTCACAATTCCAAGAGATGACTCTTCTGAATCTTTGCCGGAACACCAGATTGTCTGGGTTAAAGGTCGTGAAAATGGAAACCGAGTTTTTTCGTCAAAATAGAGCGGAATGGAAGTGGCGTTACTTGATGAAAATCCATATTAAACAAATAATATACAGCTGCCTGTTTGAAGTTCCTTCTTGAGGAAGCTACTGTATAGCGAAACAGGTGTCACGGTTTAGTTAACCCTCTTATGTGAAGATCTTACAGGTAACTGTATATTATTTGTGAAATAGTGCGGCCCTACAAGTGAAATATGTTTTTCTTCAGAACTCTTAAACGAAAAGTTACTGTTGCATTTCGACTTCGAATTTTTGTTCAGCTGTATGGAATATGAATGAACACGCTGATATACTGTGAGTCAATGAGTCAATGAGTCATGAGCAATATTGCCCCCGTGTAGCACCAGCTCAAACTGATCGATTTCGTTATCTTCTTGATGACCAGTGGATATGGAAATGAATGCACACATTTCGACTCGTGAAATCAAAGATCGAAGCTTGTGATAATGGACATTTGATATACAATAACTAACCTGTAACAAACTAATAGTCATAGAAATTATTATTTTCTATACGGTTATTGAAAAGTGAATAGAAAGAATGAAAAAAATTCATTAAAGGAAAAATTTTATGGGTCCGAGTCGGCAAGCCATAGAAATATGACTGTCTCAATTAAAATTATGCGCACATTCGATATGGAAAAAGGTGATGTGATGTTTCGACAGGATTATTTATCTGATGTCAAAGATTCGGAAAATGTTGTCACAGAAAACAACGAGAGATAGCTGTGAAAACTATATGTTTGAAAAATATGAAAGAAAATAATGGAAAATGTTAAGGAATCGATGGAAATAGATTTGGAGTCCGATAGTGAAAAAAAACGAGGTATTCGAGAGGAAGTTAGTGAAAATATAGATAAAATAATAACCTAATTAAATAAATAATAAATAAATAAAATAGAAGATTCTAGTGAATGAGCAGGACTACACGGTTATTGAAAAGTAAATAGAAATCATGAAAAAATTTGATAACTCACCTCAGATATCAGGGACTATAGTGAGGAAAAACAAAAATATAAACCAAGATATGAACACATATTCTTTTCTGGCCATGAATGCAAATAATAAAAAAATGTTAGAAAACCAGTCCCACGTTGGCTCTTTTCTCACAAGAAAGGACATTTGTCATCATACATAAAAATCCGATGTGAAAATATGAGTACATCGAAATAAAAAATCATACAGAGGAATAAAAATCATGAAGACACAACAAGTTGACAAATAATGATGGAACACTTTTATGCTGTATATTACGACACGCGGTATATTGGCCGTATTGTGGACATTATCTCAGACAGTTCAATTCAAGATAAAATTCCTCAATTGAGAACTAGATTCGTATGTATATGACCCAGGAATTAGGATCAGTAATCATCACTCATGGGAAAACCATGTGAGATCGATTGCTAAAGGTACTTCCCAGAAGCTTGGATTCATGTTTCGTGTAGAGGAATACTTCACTCCTCGTCAGCTTCGAATAGTCTATAAGGCTCAGATACGGCCTGTCTTGGAATATAGTTCTCATATATGGAGCTCGGCACCAAATCATTCATCGAAGCTTCTTGATTCTATTCAGAGGAACGTCTCGTTGGTGATTCTTCTCTCACAGATTCGGTTATGTCGCATTTCGAATTCTGATCTTTGTTCAGCTGTACGGAATACACAAGTAGTTTCCTTTTTTTTTTCGATGAATGAACACGCTGATATGTTGTGAGTCATGAACAATATTGCCCACGTGTAGCACCAGCTCAAACGAATCAATTTAGTTCTCTTCTCGTAAACAGATGATAGGGAAATGAATGGACACATTTCGACTCGTGAAATCAAAGATCGAAGCTTGTGACAATGGACATTGGATACACAAGAACTATCCTGTAAAAAACTAATAGCCATAAAAATTATGTTTTCCTTCATATCGGAACTTTTCTTTCAATGAAAATTGAACAACAACATACCTACCTCACTTATTGTTCAAGCATACTACTTTAATAAATCCCACATATTTCGAAACAGGTCTACCAACCCTAACTGACCCTTCATCAAAAGCTCCCTGGATAGCGAGAATGATACAGTAGCTACCAGTTTATTGTAAATAGAATTATGGTGGGTATACCAAATGAAATTTGATGATAGACTATATAAAATGGATTTCTCACCTTTCAAATGAAAGGCAGCAAATCTCTTCGAACTGAGTTCTCACCAAGGTGAGGAAGAGGGAAAAATATGGTTGGAAGGGCACGGGGAAGTTGATGATTCCATACTTTTACTCCAAATTAAAAATTAAATTGACGCATAAAACCTTCGTTTTTGCTATATCGATTCGGAACGGCTTTAGAATTCGTACTGACTCTTCACCTTGTGATCGTACCGCGCATGAGTATCTTCACTCAAGTATAAAGGCGTGAACGATCCAATTCTAGGAAATCGTCCCATGAGTAGACAACACCTGCTCCATTGATTTTGTCAGAAATATCGTTTGAACAGAACGGCCAAAAAATCCTGCCACAGCGAGTTGAATTTTTAATTCCAAACTATACAATCAGCTATACTATATAAAACAAAAAAAATACAGAATTTGGATTTACAAACTCCAAATTCAAACAAAAGATATCTTCATAACCCAAAATGAAAAACTCA
The DNA here is from genome assembly GCA_032362365.1 of Zygogramma bicolorata. NCBI lineage: Eukaryota > Metazoa > Arthropoda > Insecta > Coleoptera > Chrysomelidae > Zygogramma > Zygogramma bicolorata. Next base: position 227,272 of record JAVJAQ010001583.1, read on the forward strand.
AGACCCTCAATGAATTTCTCACAAAAATAACAAAAACATATAACAAATATGAAATTTAATCATCGGGATGGAACTGAACACAGTCTTACCATTGGACGAATGTAAGAATTATTTTCCGTTCTCGCAAATCTCACTCGTACTACGCTATCTTTGCGTAGATATACCCTATCAATAATACCAAATGGCCACTGTAGTGGGGGAAGATTATTCTGGAATATAATATCGATCATGCCCTCTTTGACAGGGTAAGTTTCTGTATACCACTTTTGACGGGCTTGTAGAGTTGAGAGATATTCAATTCACCCTCTTTTCCAATAATGTTGAACCATGTTTTCAAGAAGTTTATGTCGGTTGGATGAATTCATATTTTCATTATTAGAAAATGCAGAAAGTAATGAATTCAATGGCGTGCCATATAAAAAATACTATATATAATATACTTAGCATACATAGTGGTTGACTATTTAAAAAAGCATCCACTTGTGCTAAACAGTATAAAACTGTTCGTAAGTAACTAAAAATTTGGAAACCCATAACACGGCCGTTAATGTTCTATGCCCCTGTAAAATCTACACCAGTGCATGAAATTGCTTCGATCCGAGTCACTGTTCCAGTGGCAAATCAGACATAATGGGCTGCATACATATTTTGGATTGATTTCGAAGCAATGATTGCACTTCCAAATGCGCTGAGGAATCAAGTTCATTGCAGACAGAATCCAATATTTTTGTCGCAAAAGGAAAAGTACCTTCAGTTAAATGTGCCAAGCAGACTCGAACCTCCGATTCGATCCTCCACAAATAACAATTCAATCTTTATCGGTGCACTGTAAAAAGAACACCAAACTCTACGTGAGTCCCATTTCATTAATTAGTTGACAAGTGTAATATCTTTGCAATGGGTACAAAAAGTAAACAGGAAATTAATGCTATAATGAGTGAATCCATAGTCGAATTCTTCCAAGATAACGACTTCATTACTCGGTTGACAGGAGAATGATCAGATATATTACAACAAAAAATTGTCGATCTTGAATTGGAGCTGAAGAAACAAACCGAAATAATTTCCATACTTGGAAAAATATTGATTCCATGGAACATAAAAGCAACAATATTTGCATATATGGGTTCTCCGGAAATGAGGTAGAAACCGATAAACCAAAAATTATTGAAAAAAAATTTGCAACAATGCAACAATATTTGCATATATGGGTTCTCCGAAAATGAGGTAGAAACCGATAAACCTAAAATTATTGAAAAAATTTTTTTAAGTTCAATGCGCGGTTCAATGCTAACATAGTTCTTAGAAACGAGGATATTATCAGTCGTTACAGAGTTGGCGGACATTCAATATTTCGGTAGAGAGTGAGACCATTGATCATCAAAGTTTCAAGTAGAGTCGTTGAAATGGAGGTATTCAAGATTCCCAAAAAATTGAAGAACTCGAGAGTGTTTTTAGCAGAAGATCTGACGTTATACAGAAGACTTTTGATGAAAATGTCGAAATTGGTTCTCGAAGAAATATCCGTTTGGTCCTTCAACTGTGAAATATATACAAAAGTTGATGGAAAACTTTAGAAAATTTATCATGAGTCTGACATCGAGACAATTAAATAGTTTCTGTCAGTGGTCTCGGTAGTGTAGTGGTTAGCATATCTGCCTATCAAGCGGAAGGCCGGGGTTCGAATCCTCGACGGGGCACCGTGCTGGGTAATCGCACGTTAAAGGTAAGGCCTCGTTGATCCATTGCTCGCACAAGTTTCGACTTCTGAGGGTTGACGTTCGTTAGCTGGTTAACGGTACGAACAATTTTAGAACAATATTTAGTTTAGAGCTAATGAATTTGTAATCTAAACATCTCTAAGTTCTACCCTCTGATTTATCATGCTTTTCAGTTACCATCACCAATATTTCAAATATATTTTTTGTTCTCCTTTTCCTCCTCAGTGATAACTCACATTGAGAATTATCATTATGTATCAATCTTATAACTGCACCCATTGTTATTGGGCACAACTATAAAACTTCAACTTTTTTTAAGGAGGAGTGATCCATTCAAATTGTTGCTCATCTATCCCCACTTGTATGCTTGAATAAATATTATTTTACAATCATTATGTTAGAAGCATTCGACCTAGTCTGAAGACTGGCGTTAAATCAAATCACCTTTCGAACAATTCATTTAGGCCAGTCTCAAAACTATCTACACAGTAGGTTTCGACTGGCAACTGTCAGAAAACAACTACTCCCCTGGCTGATACCACGAAAAGCAGTTAATTATATCCGACCGATGCCAGTGCAGGTTTCTTCACAAAAGAAAATCCTGCATTTGCTTTCGGCGATACAAATAGAGGAAATAATTTTCAATTATCGTCCATGGGAAGATGGTGCAATGACTTCGTGTTGTTCGCATCAGCTTCGGTCGGGGCTTGATACTATGGCAGTTTTTGATTTGCAATTATGGGAAATCATCGACTTTATGTTGATGATGGCACTGCCTTGTACTGACGAGTGGCCAAGTAGCCCGAAACCACGGACTTCCAAAGAGCTTTCGACAGAATCGATCATCACATATTGCTGTCAAAGCTGGATATGATGGGACTTTCTGATCCCCTTATAAAGCTAATGTCATCCTACTTGATTGCGCGAGATCTTTACGTCTAATATGGTGGTTATAGGTCAGTCGAATCTCAAGCATATTCTGGTGTGCCTCGAGGATTCAACCTGGGACCACTGTTGTTTTTGATTTTCATTCATAATGTAACGCCTTTTCCTCGCGTTAACAATATCCAGCGCCCTCTACCGGTACGGACGGTACCTCGGGCGCCAGCTTGTGCGTTATAGTGTCACGAAGCACCACTACTCCGGGCAGCTGCAGTGAAGAAACGGCAATCCAGGGGTCTGCGTGGTCTAGACAATGGCAGTGGCCAGAAGGTCAGATTTTACTTGACCTTGCTGGGTTCCTAACCTGTTTACCGGCTGCTAATATTGATAGATCTAATAAATGAAACACCAATTATATTTTATTTATATATCATAAGTAACGGTAGAAGAATTTTACTACTCTCTGAGCGAAGTACACCTTGAGTAAAGCAAGCAGGGAGAGGGGCGTGCAACGAAGTTAGTAAAATAAAGCGGTGGAGGGGCGGTTCTACGTAGTTAAGCTAGGGCGGCGGAGATGGGGACATGCAGCGGTAACGTTAAGCAATACAAAGCAAGCGGAATTAACAAGCGGGGTCGGTTAGCAGAAGCTCTACGGAAATCACTCAGTGGTAGCTGTCAACTCGAGTTTGTATTGTACGAATCGTATGCGTCACGACGGCCTCGATTTCGGTACTCGGCGGTAAAGGAAAAAGGCCCAAGTGATAAGAACCACAAAGGACCTGATTCACAGAGACACAGCTCCAAGTGGTAAGAACCACAAAGGAACCGAAAAATAGGAAGAAGAAAAAGCCAGCAGGTCCAAGTGGTAAGAACCACAAAGGACTCGAAACTGTGAAATAACGGACAGACGCGTATCGCGAATCACGACTTTAGATGGCGACGGACAGGACGTCCTAAACCAAAGTGGTACGAACCACAAATGGCCCGAACGTTAACAGAAAGCAGGTCCAAGTGATAAGAACCACAAAGGACCCGAAAGAAGAAGGAAGAAAAAGACAGCAAGTCCAAGTGGTAAGAACCACAAAGGACTCGAAACTGTGAAATAACGGACAGACGCGTATCGCGAATCACGGCTTTAGATAGCGACGGACAGGACGTCCTAAACCAAAGTGGAACGATCCACAAATGGCCCGAACGTAAATAGTAAGCAGATCCAAGTGATAAGAACCACAAAGGATCCGAAAGAAGAAGGAAGAAATAGACAGCAAGCCCAAGTGGTACGAACCACAAAGGACTCGAAACTGCGAAAGAACGAGTAGAACACTCCCGACGCGTATCGCGGATCACGACTCGAGGTGGCAACTAACACTTCAAACTCCACTAACTTCACCTTCGGTACACTACACACTGCACGGTCGGTATACTGATCACGATTCGTCGGCTGGCTTGGCGTGGCTGCTGCTGGTGGTCGCGGAAACAAACTGAATTGCACGTCTGGCGCTATGAGGTATCTCGACTGTATCCCTTCCATGCATCTCCCCACTCGCCGTATCTCTCGGCGCCGGTCATTGCAGGTCCATTGAGCGGCTACGGCTTAGCATGTGGGGTAGACCAGGAGATATCCTGAGGGTTCACGCGCCGGAAATAGTGAGCGGGTTCACTTCGCGCTATCCTATCGAGTATTTTCCAACAAGAACGGTATTTTTATGTTAAGAAATAACCAAGATATAAATATAGAGGAAAATTTGATACTTAGCTTTTATATGCAAAATAGTAACTTCGTTACACACCCTTCCCACTTCGGGAAAAAAAAAGAATACATACCTATCTATTATTACTTTTTTTTTCAACAATAATATAACCCTAACTAAACGGTAAAAAAAAAGAATGACCCAATCGGTCTCCAAAAAAAAATGTATATTCCCTAAACATTACCTTTCCCTTAAATTTCTATACCCTACAGACAGGCAGGCGGCCTCCCTGACTAAAACCTTTATTGAGGTTGGCTTCACCTGTTACAAACCTCATAAAATAAAAAGAAATCGCGGTCTATCAACACAATGTTTGGTATTCAGAGAGATACTGAAACTAAGAAAACAGAAATACCATAAAAAAAAACAAATCGGCTGGTAATCTCTATCCGTCCTAACGGGCACTTCGACGCTGGTCAAGTGGGTGTGGACATCCACATCTGGGGCAACTCACGTGCATGTTTGGGTGCGGGCAACGGCAGATTGGGCATGGGTCTTCCGGTATTACAGGGCTACGGGAGCGGCTACATTGTGCGGTTCGGCCTTGAGTAGCCGTGCAGCCGCACGATCTGGACAGCGTTCCCACTCGTCCACACCGGGAACAGAATAGTACGGCTTGTCGTCCCGTGCAGTGTTGACGGGTGTGTCCGGGTTTCCCGCATCGCCAGCAAAGCTCGTTTTCTACTGGTAGGTAACGGCGACGCATCTGTTGTGCTGGTTTCGGTGAAGGTAGCGGCTCGAGATCCGGTAACGGGTTACGAAGACGGGGGCTATCTCGGGCCCAAAAAAGGTCGTTGAACGGATCCCACTCGGGATGGGCCACATAAAATGGATGGGGCGGAGACGAAGTATTCTTAGGGACGGAAGCTTTGGGATGCGGCAGTTCTTCTGCTTCTTTCGTAGGCGTGCTCGGAATATCCCCACGTTGTTCTGGGACGGATTCATTCACGTCGACCACTACCAAAGACGATCGGCCTGATGAAGAGGATTCTTCCCCCTTGGTAGGAGCGGGCTTATCTAATATCTGGTCGGCTTCTTTCATTGCCTCCAGTAAGTCTACAGTCATCTGGTCTGGAGAAGGCGAGGACGACTCCAAGTTTAGGTCAAGGACATCCATTGTCGGTTTCCTGGAATAACCATTCTATTAACAAAGAAAATACCTGATATGGGAAACGGAGGGCCAAAGAAACCAATTCGTTGATAACAAAACGGAAAGTTTATTAAAAAAAAGAATAAATAAATCAAGTGCCGGTGTGCAGTAATAAAAAAAAATAAACAAGTGCCGGTATTCCCCGGTTTTGGCATCGTCCTTCCCTCCTAAGGCAGCCACACCCTCAATTTGGTTCCGTCTGAGGCCCACAGGCGGAATCGGTAGGGTCCCGTGGGACGGTTTGAGGGCCTCAGACGGTGCAATTGTTCCCTCAGCGCTGGACTCCATCCCTCTGGCGAGGGGTTTGATCGCAACGCCGCCACCAGCATTTCGGTTGTCCATCGAAATGCGGTCAATGGTATCGATACCACCACCGACTCGAGGTGGTCGGCAGTGGTTAACGACGGACTAACAGGCGGTGGTGGCGGTGGGTTGACCGTCGTTGACGGCGGTCCGGAGGCTGATGACGGTGGACTGCTGACTGGGGGCGGTGGTCTAACGGCTCGTGGTGGTTGACTGGCGGCGGGTAGCGGTGGACCAGCGGGAGCAATCCTTGCTTTCAATCCAACCGCCACCGGTCGGGTTGCTATCCGGGCTGGCGGGCCCTCGGTCGGTCGGACGAGGCGGGCAGCCAGGTCTTTGGCCAGAACGCGGCAAATCCGCATTCTGGCCGTTTCGGTTTTCACCCGCCTTCTCCCATCCCCTCCCGGTGATACCAGGACGGGTGGTAGTGCTGCGCCCTTGGGTGGTTCTCCTGGCAAGCGTTTTGACATTGGCTGTAATAGAGAGGGCGGTTAGGGAATTCGGTGAGTCGGAGGGATGCATTGGTCGCAAATCTTTAACGTGAACTCGTAAGAGCTTCTTGCCGGTACGGGACTTGAGATCGTAAACCACCGGGGAGATTACGCGAAACACGGTATATGGCCCCGAATACTTAGGTGCTAGTTTTGCTGCAAAGCCCTTTTCACCGGAAGATAAATGGTGTTCTCGCTTCATAACCTGGTCTCCCAGGTGGCACCTCCACTGCCTGTGACGCAAGTTGTAGTGGCGGCTTTGACCGGTGAAAGCTTTGGCTAGGTTTACGCGCACGAGATCGAAAGTATTCCGAAGGAACTGTAATCGTTCGGAGTGTTCGGCGGTTTGTTCCGGGGAAGTTTCATTATCATCTGGATCATCGTCAACGCTGGTATCCCGATATATTGCTTTCGGTACTTCTAGTTCTCGGCCGAAATTTAGGAACGCCGGAGAGTGACCAGTGCTGGTCCCAGGTGCGATGGTCGTTTTCACAGAACTGGGCAATCATCGTCTTGAGGGTTTTATTCGTGCGTTCTACGGGATTGGCCTGAGGGGTGTAGGGCGGTGTGCGGCGGTGAGAGATAGAGAGGTCTTTTAGCAGGTTTTCAAATAGGTGGCCGGTGAACTGGGTACCATTATCACTTATAACGGTTTTAGGGCACCCAAAACGCATGATCACTTCTTCATATAAGGCTTGAGTGACGGCTTTAGCGGTTGCGCTTCGGATCGGTCGACATTGCACCCACTTTGTAAAGCGGTCTTGGAGCACCACCAGGAATCGGTTACCTCGACGGGATCGAGGGAGAGGTCCTACCAAATCTGTGCTTACACATTCCCACGGGTGCCTGTTGGTTGATGGCTGCATCATACCAGGGGGTTTCATCTGAGACGGTTTGTATTTCTGGCAAGACATGCAACCTCGGACGTATTTCGCGATGTCACGGAACATCCCCGGCCAATAATAACGGTTTGCGGCCCGAGCGATGGTTTTAGCAATCCCCAGGTGACCGGCAGTAGGCTCATCATGTGTCTCTTTCAGCACAGACGGACGTGCCGACAGAGGAACACACAGCTTCCACGGATCGGACAGTTCCGGGTCGACAAGGTTTGCTGCATCCCAGAAATGGCGGTAAAGACGGTTACCGCGTATGCAGTAGTCGGGATGGGCGGTGGGGTCCTTCATCACCTCTTCCATACGGCGTTTGTACCATGAACAATGTTCCCAGGAATCATCAACGGTTATCTCCATGCAAGGATTATCGGTCTCTGCTGGCAAAGGCTCTCGTGACAGAGCGTCTGCTACTTTGTTTGTTGCACCGCGACGATACACTATGTCGAAGTCATATTGTTGAAGGAACATGCTCCATCTTGCTAGCCGTCCTGCTGGGCTCTTGATCGAGTGGAGCCAACGGAGTGACTGGTGATCTGTCAATACCGTGAAACGGTAACCTTCCAGGTAGGGGCGCATTTTCTCGATGCCCCACACAATTGCGAGATACTCTTTCTCGGTAACGGAGTATGACCGTTCGGGACCAGTCAGTGACCGGCTTGCGTATGCAATGACGTGTTCGCCGGTATCCATATTCTGTGTCAATACGACTCCAAGTCCATTGTCAGAAGCGTCGGTCTGAAGAACAAAAGGCTTATTGAAGTCTGGGCATGCCAGTACGGGTGCTTCAGTCAGGCATTTCTTCAGAGATTGGAAGGCTTCTTCCTGTGCGGTCTCCCATCGCCATCGGTACCCCTTTTTCAATAAGCGGTGGAGGGGTGCAGCGATATCCGCAAAGGATGGTACAAAACGACGGTACCACGATGCCATTCCTAAAAATCGTCGAAGGTTACGGACATTGGAAGGGGGAGCAAGTTTCACAATTGAATCCACTTTCTCTGGGTCGGTGCATATCCCAGCAGATGTAACTAAATGACCCAGGTATTTGAGTGATCTCCTCCCGAAAGAACACTTCTCGGGATTGATGCGCAAGTTAGCTGCACGCAGTCGGCGGAACACTTCACGTAGATTTTCGAGGTGTTCGTCAAACGTGTCTCCCAGGACAATTATATCATCTAGATACGCAAAACATCGGGGCTCCATATCCGGGCCAATTACTCGGTCCATGAGGCGCTGGAAAGTGGCGGGAGCGGCGTGCAAAAGGCATAACGCGGAACTGGTACAACCCTCGGCCTGGTATAGTGAAAGCAGTAATCGGTTTACTATCCTCGGATAACGGTATTTGCCAATAACCTTGTTTGAGGTCTATGCTCGAGATGTAACGAGCTCTTCTCAACTTATCTAGTACGGAGTTGATGAACGGAAGGGGGTAGGCATCTTTCATGGAAACGGCATTGACTTTCTGGAAATCGATACAGAATCGAGGTTTTCCATCCTTCTTACGGACGATGACCACCGGTGAACTCCACGGACTAGAAGAGGGCTCTATGATTCCTTCCTCTAACATTCGGTCAACTTCGGTATTGATAATTTCCTGCATCCGGGGATTCTGCGGACGGTATCGTTGTTTAATCGGTTCAGGGTTGGAGAGGCGTATAGTGTGTTGGGCTAGCGGTGTCACACCACGTATGTGTTCGAACGGTCGTAGTTCAACCTCCAAAAATTCCTTGAGTCGCTTCTCCTCCTGCGGACTGAGTGAGAGGGTAGTATCGGCGGTAAGAGTTCCAATAGGGCTGCATGGTTTCGCTTGAAGTTCCGGTTGGATTATACGGTCCCCTATACGAATTTCCCCTGTCCCGAGGTGAAGCGAAAATCCTCGGCGGCGGAGTATATCCATACCTACTACCATATCAGAGGAGAGCCCTCGTATATGCCCGAAGGTCTCGGTGAATCGTAATTCCCCTACGGAGATTTCGGCCTGGTAAGAACTGGGAACATGAATAAGCTGTCCATTAGCCAGCCTAGCGGATCCTGCTGCAATTTCTACTTTTTGCAATCCTAGTATCCTCCACTGATTGACGACGTCATCTCCTATATATGAGTTCGCTGCTCCAGTGTCGATTAGGGCCTGTACGGTGCCTCCGGGCAATGCAACAATTATATGTGGTCGGTTGTCGGAATATTCAACGGCCAACGGAGGTGAGGCTACTTGTTTCGGATGCTGATCTGGCCTCACATCGGTACAGCACCCATCTAGTTTTCCGGCCTTTGACATGGACAGTCTCGTGACATTACACCTTCTCTCTTGCAGCGAGAACAGAACAATTTTGCTGGAGCGCGGCATTGTCCTCGGAAATGACCAGTCTGTCCACATCGCCAACATTCACGAGAGGATGCCGGAGCTGAGGTTGAGGGGAGGTTAGGGTGGCCTCGGCTGCTCGTCTCGCGGTTGTGTACAGCTCTTTGGTCAACTTCCATCGGTCGTCGGTCAACTTCCATCGGTCGTCGGTCAGCGTCTAGCGGTCGTCTGTCACCGCCTGGCGGTCGTCGGTCGGAGTCTGCAGGTCGTCGATCAGCTCCTGGTTGTCGGTTTCCAGAGAAAACTTGGACGGAGTGGTCCAATTCTGCTTTCAATAGTTCATACTCCCGAACAACGTTCGCGAAGGTCGCTATGTCACTGAAGTCACTACGGCGGATCTGTTGTCGGTATTCTGGTCTGAGGTTGCGGTATAACCACTGTAACTCCTGGACGGCTGAAATTCCTCCGTGGCGACGTATGAGTGTCTGCAACTCGGTGATGTACTGGGCAGCCGTTTCATTCGGTTTCTGAAGCCTTCGCGCAATTGCTGCTTCCAAGTCCACCAGGTAGTTAACTGGGAAGAAGAAATTTCGAAAATCTGTTACGAAGTTTGCCCATGTCCTCCAGGAGTTCCGATTGTTTCTGAACCACATGGCCGGCATATCTTCTAACAGCTCGGGCATGACTGGGAGAAGATTGTCTGGATTGATTCCTTGAGCATCGCAGATGTCCTCTAATCTCTCCAGAAAAGCGGCCGGGTCTCCTTTTCCATTGAAACTCACTTTCCAATCATGTACTTTCATGTGGCTGTTCGGCATGGCTTGTGAAAACGGGAGTGACGGCGGTACTGTTGACCGAAGGGAACACGGTGCTGCATACTGTTGTGAAGATGGTAGTGACGGTAGGGAATACGGTACGGCATTCGGTAATGACGGTGGGAGCGACGACGGTACGGAAAACTGTTGAATTGACGGTTGAGACGACGGTACTGAAAACTGTAGGAATGAGGACGGTACGGCTGACGGTAAGGCAGTAGGCAGAGAAAGTGGCAGCAATGGTTGGTATGAATACAGTAATGAAGACGGTGCTGTAAATTGTAGCGATGACGGCAGGAACGACGGAGCTGCTGACGGTACTGAATATGGTAATGTGAGGGGTACGGAAAGAGGCAGTGATGGTGGAAGGAAGGACGGTAGTGAAGACGGTAATGAACACGGTACTCCTGTGTAGACTCCACCAGTCGAATATGTTGTCCGCCCGTTAGTCCCCTGGCTGAGAGTCGTGTTGAGATAGGTGGACGACACGGTCGTGGTAGGGGTAGTCGTTGTGGACGTTGTTTGGACCACTACATTCCCAGGTGGATATAGGTACGGCGACGTCATCAAAGGTAACGGTGATGATCGACCTTCTCGTAAAAATTTCACCAGTCGTTTCCTTTGTTCATCTACGGTCCCAGGAACTTCTAATCTGAATTTTTCTAATTCGGCCTCCAAATCTTCTTTCCGTAGACGGTAAACCCAGCTAACTCTGACATCACTCGGTTCTGTTCCTAGGTTCGTCTCCTTCAGAAGTTCTTCGTCGGAGGAGTTTCCCGATTCCCTTCCTGATCTAGACATAGTTTCACGGATATAGTTCACCTTCGTATCAGCGGTTCTTTAAAAATGTCTACTATTTTTTACTCGGGACTTGGGTATCTCGGAAATAGTTGAAGTTAGCGTCAAACCCATAGCGTATTTCGCTTCAGCGACCCCAAAAACCTATTAAACGAGGTGTCTTTCGATGATCTATCTCAAAATTCAAAAAGTTGAAAAATCTGTCAAAATGACAGGTCAGCGGATTCGATCGAATTCGGTTGATTTGGGTAAAATCGACCCTCAGGAAGCGTTTTGCACTGGTCTCAAACGTCTAGAACGTCGGATTCAAGTTGATCAATTCCTAGGACGTTTTCAACACTCTTCCTAAATTCAGCAGCCTGAATCCACCACGAAAAGTCTTTTTCCAGTCTCGTATACGGTTGTCACGTGAACGGTCACTCCCAGCGGCTCAACGTTGATTGCAATCGCTTCGTTGACCCCAAAAACCTATAAAACGATGTGCCACTTGGCGTCCTAGCTTCAGAACAACAAACTTCCAAAATCTTTCGAAAAAAAAAATCACACGTCAGCGGTTTCCAACGGATTTCGGTTATTTCCACACTTCGGAGTATGTTTTAGTTGGTGTTCTCCTCGGTCACGGTACAGTATTAAAAAAAAACGGTCCCTGCTCGGGCGCCAATTTGTAACGCCTTTTCCTCGCGTTAACAATATCCAGCGCCCTCTACCGGTACGGACGGTACCTCGGGCGCCAGCTTGTGCGTTATAGTGTCACGAAGCACCACTACTCCGGGCAGCTGCAGTGAAGAAACGGCAATCCAGGGGTCTGCGTGGTCTAGACAATGGCAGTGGCCAGAAGGTCAGATTTTACTTGACCTTGCTGGGTTCCTAACCTGTTTACCGGCTGCTAATATTGATAGATCTAATAAATGAAACACCAATTATATTTTATTTATATATTATAAGTAACGGTAGAAGAATTTTACCACTCTCTGAGCGAAGTACACCTTGAGTAAAGCAAGCAGGGAGAGGGGCGTGCAACGAAGTTAGTAAAATAAAGCGGTGGAGGGGCGGTTCTACGTAGTTAAGCTAGGGCGGCGGAGATGGGGACATGCAGCGGTAACGTTAAGCAATACAAAGCAAGCGGAATTAACAAGCGGGGTCGGTTAGCAGAAGCTCTACGGAAATCACTCAGTGGTAGCTGTCAACTCGAGTTTGTATTGTACGAATCGTATGCGTCACGACGGCCTCGATTTCGGTACTCGGCGGTAAAGGAAAAAGGCCCAAGTGATAAGAACCACAAAGGACCTGATTCACAGAGACACAGCTCCAAGTGGTAAGAACCACAAAGGAACCGAAAAATAGGAAGAAGAAAAAGCCAGCAGGTACAGGTGGTAAGAACCACAAAGGACCCGAAACTGTGAAATAACGGACAGACGCGTATCGCGAATCACGACTTTAGATGGCGACGGACAGGACGTCCTAAACCAAAGTGGTACGAACCACAAATGGCCCGAACGTTAACAGAAAGCAGGTCCAAGTGATAAGAACCACAAAGGACCCGAAAGAAGAAGGAAGAAAAAGACAGCAAGTCCAAGTGGTAAGAACCACAAAGGACTCGAAACTGTGAAATAACGGACAGACGCGTATCGCGAATCACGGCTTCAGATAGCGACGGACAGGACGTCCTAAACCAAAGTGGAACGATCCACAAATTGCCCGAACGTAAATAGTAAGCAGATCCAAGTGATAAGAACCACAAAGGATCCGAAAGAAGAAGGAAGAAATAGACAGCAAGCCCAAGTGGTACGAACCACAAAGGACTCGAAACTGCGAAAGAACGAGTAGAACACTCCCGACGCGTATCGCGGATCACGACTCGAGGTGGCAACTAACACTTCAAACTCCACTAACTTCACCTTCGGTACACTACACACTGCACGGTCGGTATACTGATCACGATTCGTCGGCTGGCTTGGCGTGGCTGCTGCTGGTGGTCGCGGAAACAAACTGAATTGCACGTCTGGCGCTATGAGGTATCTCGACTGTATCCCTTCCATGCATCTCCCCACTCGCCGTATCTCTCGGCGCCGGTCATTGCAGGTCCATTGAGCGGCTACGGCTTAGCATGTGGGGTAGACCAGGAGATATCCTGAGGGTTCACGCGCCGGAAATAGTGAGCGGGTTCACTTCGCGCTATCCTATCGAGTATTTTCCAAGAAGAACGGTATTTTTATGTTAAGAAATAACCAAGATATAAATATAGAGGAAAATTTGATACTTAGCTTTTATATGCAAAATAGTAACTTCGTTACAATAATCTATCTCATTTGTTGAAATGCAATCATCTTCTTTTTGCTGACGACCTTAAGATTCACAGTCGTATGATAAATAAATTGAACGACTGCCATAACTTACAGATTGGACTTGATTTGGCAACCTAATGGTGTTCTAAGAATCGTATATCTGTCAATATTGCAAAATGCAAAGTTCTATCGTTCTCCAGAAAACAAACCGTTTTACAATTTGATTAAAACATAAATAATAATGTCCTAAAAAAATGCCTCTCTATATATATATAATCTTTATTAGCATCCGCTCTCAAGTAGAAGGTATAAAAAAGTACAGAGTATAAATATAAATAAAATGGTACAGAATATAGATAAAATGATGAGTTTTCGCAATGGAGAATGCTGTCAGAGAGCTCGTCACCAAATTTGGGAGCTATACGAGAAAGTTGATGTTTTCGATGAAAACCTTACCTAATCTTAACCCATGTGACTAACCTATCATAAACCCTTCGACTGTTTTCGGACCGAAAATTAAAAATAGATTTCCTTCAGAACGCAAACAGAGCAGTGTCAAACCTAACCTAACATTACCCCTATGACTATTCGTTTCCAGAACTGAAAACGATTTTTCCTTGTCTGTTAGTTTCTGGGATATTACGTTTTTTATGTGAAAAAATATATTTCAAATTTGATGAGTTTTCGCAAAGGAAAATGCTATCAGAAAGCTCGTCATCAAATTTGGGAGCTCTACGAGAAAGTTGATTTTTTCGAGAAAAACCTTACCTAATCTTAAACCAAGTGACTAACCTAAGATAAACCCTTTTACTATTTTCGGACCGAAAATGGAAAATAGATTTCCTTTGGAAGGCAAACAGAGCTGTGTCTAACCTAACCTAACCTAACATTACCCCTATGACTATTTGATTCCAGAACTGAAAACGATTTTTCCTTCTCTGTTAGTTTCCGAGATATTAAGTATTTTTGTGAAAAATAATATTTCAATTTTGATGAGTTTTCACAATGCAAAATGCTATCAGAAAGCTCGTCACCAAATTTGGGAGCTCTATGAGAAAGTTGATTTTTTCGTGGAAAACCTAACCTCAACCTAGGTGACTGATCTAACATAAACCTCTTTAGTATTTTCGGACCGAAAATAAAAAATAGATTTCCTTCAGAATGCAAACAGAGCAGTGTCTGACCTAACCTAACATTACCCCTATGACTATTTGTTTCCAGAACTGAAAACGATTTTTTCTTGTCTCTTATTTTCTGAGATATTACGTTTTTTATGTGAAAAAATATATTTCAAATTTGATGAGTTTTCGCAATGGAAAATGCTATCAGAAAGCTCGTTCGAGGAAAACCTAATCTAACCTTAACCAAAGTAACTAACCTAACATAACCCCTTTGACTATATTCGGATCGAAAATGGAAAATAGATTTCCTTCGGAATGCAAATAGAGCAGTGTCTAACCTAACCTAACCTAACCATACCTTACCTAACCTAACATAACCTAACCTAACATAACCACTTCGACTATTCGATTCCAGAACTGAAAAAGATTTTTCCCTCTGTAAGTTTCCGAAATATAACGTTCTTTATGTGAAAAAATATATTTCAAATTTGATGAGATTTCGCAATGGAAAATGCTATCAGAAAGCTCGTCACCAAATTTGGGAGCTCTACGATAAAGTTGATTTTTTCGAGGAAAGCCTAACCTAACCTTAACCTAAGTAACTAACCTAACATAACCCCTTTGACTATATTCGGACCGGAAATGGAAAATAGATTTCCTTCGGAATGCAAATAGAGCAGTGTCAAACCTAACCTGACCTAACCATACGTAACCTAACCTTTTTTTTTCATGGAGGAGGAAAATCTTCTAAAGACGTAGTGCCGGATCCAAGGCTCCAGGTCTGGGATCAGCCTCTTCGTACATTGTGCGGTTTCTGTATGATGCTCCCACCTGGTTTGCCACTTTAACATGGTTGCCTGTCTTGCATCCTGCTTACTCCTACGGTTGTTAACAATGTCCGCTCGTTCTTCGATCAGGAGATCCACAGGAATGACTCCTGTGATAACGTACAGCCCTTCGGTCGCGGCCGTGCGGTACGAGCTCGCGATTCTTAGCAGCATCTGTCGCTGGACCTTAGTCATCATTTTTCTATAGAGTTCTATACGCATGGCTCCGTGCCAGATGGGAGCACCGTACGTAAGGACGGACTGGGCTACCCCGTTCAGGACGCGTCTCCTCTCACTCCCCATACCCCTAATGTTTGCCATTATTCTTTCAAGTGCTGCAAAAAGAATTCCTGCTTTTTTTACCACCTCCTTTATATGGTGGCCAAAGTAGCATTTATCGTCAATCCATATCCCTGGGTACTTGACATATCCGACCGGGTACACGTTTCTTCCACTGACGACAAAGCTTATCCCATCCCTTCTTCTAGGCCCTTTCACAATGACCGCGTCCGTCTTCTCCGGCGCCAGTTCCAGTCTCCTCTCAGAGATCCAGTTGGCTATTCTGCGGATAGCCTCATTGCCTTCTCCATGAGTTGGTTGTCGTCCCTTGCCCTGACCACCAAACCAAGGTCGTCTGCGTACGCTGCCGTGTAGCATTCCGTTGGCAGTTTCACCCTGAGTACGCCATCGTACAAGACATTCCACAGACAGGGTCCGAGGACCGAGCCTTGAGGAACGCCCTGAGTCAGATTCAAGTTTCTCCTGCCAATAGATATCTCCCTGTCGGTGAAGTAACTTTCGACAACGTTGATCAAATATGGGCTTACTCGGATATCCCTTAGAGAGGACAACACCAGGCTCCACACCGCCGTATTGAACGCGTTCTTTATATCGAAGGCGATCACTGCTGCTCATTTCTCCCGACCTCCGGTGGCTGTGTCCATAACCCATCTGGTGGCGTTTATCGTCGAACGTTCTTTCCGAAAGCCGAACTGATTGTTCGCTAAACACTCGAGTTCTTCGAGCTTCTTCTCGAGCCGTGCTTTTATGAGGTGCTCATAGAGCTTGCCCATTGTGTCCAGCAGACAAATCGTCCGAAACTTTCGGATTTCGACATTCGGAGTGCCCTTTGGGATGAGTGCAACCCGCGCTCTTTTCCATTCCTTCGGGAAGCTTTGCATCGAGAGGTGCTCATTCATGATACCTGTGATCGTGCCTGGCAGCGTCTCCACGGCTATTTTCACCGCCTCAACGGTAACCTGGTCTGGCCCAGGTGACTTCCCCGTTTTCAAGCGAGAGACTGCCTGCTTGATCTCCTCCTCGCTGAACATATCTAGGTCCTCCAGCGGCATCTGTGCTCCCCTTACCCACACATCTATTGTAAGGGGAAAGAGTTCCTCCATGATCCTCCACCTCTCTTCTTCGTTGAGGTTGTATGGTGTTGTGGGGTCTAGCTCCAGCTCCCGCACGACCAGCTTGTATCCCTGTCCGAAGGGGTCGTTTTTCAAGAGATCGCACATTTCTTTCCACTTTTGTTCCTCAGCCTCTTTTATCGCACGTCTATCCATGGCTCTTGCGTTTCCATATTCTCCGGCAAGCTGCAGAGTGTCGGCTCCCGATGTTCTGGCCCTCGTCAGAGTTCTGTGTTTGTTGTTGCATACGTTTCTGAGGGCTTCTATTTCAGCCCCCCACCAGTACGGCTGGTCCTTCTTTCTGCGTGGCCCTTCTCTATCCGATGCAAATATCTGGGCGCTCCGTTACTTCTCTGTCAGGTTGACTGCTGTGACGCTGTGAGCCATTGTCTCCAGGGCGGCCCGGAAGGTGTCCTCATCCAGGATTGATATAGTCTTAAATCCGCGTGTGTCGCGCCGCGAGTTTCCTTCGACACAAGAGGTTATCGTCTTGTGCAGGCTCATCGACTCTTCCTCTAGGACCTTCCAGTTCCTAATCTTGACCGCCGCCTCTGCTGATGAGAGCGTCAGGTCCAAGTGCGAATAGGTGTCTCTCCGCACGAATGTGGGCGTTGATCCATCATTGTGCACAACAAAATTCTGTGTGTTTATCCACTCCTCCAAGTAGTTGCCTCTGGTGTCAGCGGCGTGCGAGCCCCAAGATTTGGCCTTCGCGTTAAAGTCCCTCACGATGACTGTTTTTCTACCTTGCAACCTGACGTCCCTCATCAGATTGTCTATGTACATTTCGAAATGCTGCGTGGATATGTAAGGCGACACGTAGCAGTTCCATCTCTGTTCCTAAAGTACACTGCCACGTCGCACCTATCATCCGTCACCAGGCTCTGCTGCCTTGCCAATGTTTTTTTAGGTTCCTGGAAGAGGATAATATCTGCATCCATCCTATCGGCTGTCGCGATGGCAACGTCATGGGCCGCCCTGGCTCGTCCCACATTAATTTGTAGTACTCGCACCATCACTCGGAGGTGTCGTGTTGCCCTGTCTTCGAGCTCTGATATCCCTGTCCCTCTTTTCGACCAGCTTGCGATAGTGTGGACAACGCATCTGGTCCGCTCTGCGACCCTCCTGCCCGCAACTCGTGCATTTTCTGTCGAATATGCAGTCCTTGGCCAAATATCCCTTCCCAGCACAATTCATACAGTTCTTGGATCGGTCTTCACCCCTACATTCCCCCTTTCTGTGACCGAAGCCCAGACAGCGGTAACATCTGAGGATGTTGACCTTCTCCCTAACTCTGCACGGGACCCAGCCCACACGTACCCTGCCCATTCCCATAAGCTCGGACGCCACCATCCTGTCCACAGATATCATGGCGTTCTTCCTCTGTTATTCCGCCTACCGCTCTCACTACGGCGCTCTTCATGTCCTCTACGGCCATGTCCGCTCCAATATCGGAGATGTGTAGAGTCTTCTCCCTGTTTGTTACCTCCACTTTGGTTGAGGAGTTGACCCTCTCTATCTCGCCTTTCAGCGCCCGGGCCTCCTCTTTTCCGCCCTTCACTTCCAACAGGATGTCTCCCCTTGCCGTTTTCTTAATGTTTTTGATCTGGGCACCTGTCCTTGATAGGTCCTCGTTTGTTCTTATTTCTCGTAGAGCCTCCGCATAGTTTTTTCCCTCCATCTTGACCACTATCTTCTTCGTGGCCCTACGAAGTCTAGGCCATTGTCTCATCCCACCTGCTTCCTTCGCGACTACTTTCCTCTTGCGCACGATAGTAATATCTGGCTTCCTATCGTGAAAGACGCTCTCTGTGCACTTCCTCAAATAGCCATCGTCGAGCTGTTCCACCATGACCATCTGAAAGGCCCGTACTTCCTGTGCCAGGAATGGCGCCGCTTCCCTGAGTTCCCTTATACCCTTATACAGGTAAGCCACATCGCCATTCCCTCCCGTTTCTCCTGTGCTTATCGGTACAAATTAGAGGGTACTGGTGGCAACCTCGCTCGTCCCCTTGCTGGTCACCGTTTTCTTGTCACACTGCACGTATTCAATGCTAGTCAGGTCTTCGACTAGAAGATCCGCCAGGTCTGGAAATCTTGCGCGAACCTGGTCGATTATCATCCCTTCACGGGATATTTTGGGGTCGAGCAGCAAGACCAGGTCCTGCTTCCCCTCTCTGAGCTCCCTTAGGTTATGGCTCTCTTTCGTGGCCACGAAGGTGTCATCCGGCCATGGAAGATCAATGACCTCCTGTAGCCCCTGCCAGTCCTCTTGGCCCTGCGCCCCCGATAGATGCAATATCACCTTCTCCTCCCTGCTCTTTTCTCTTTCTAGGAATGCTTCTCTTATTGATTCCTCGTCCGCTTGGGTGCTCTTGGTCGTCATCTCAGGTTTCTTTGGTTCGTTGCTTACAGACGAAATTATTCACGGTTGCTCTTAGTATCTCTGCTTCCTTTTCCGCCCTTTTCGCCCTCCTTTCTGCCGCCTTCTTATCTTCCGTCAACCTTTGTATTACAGTATTCACTTCTATTGAGTCATCTCCCCTCTCTCGATCCTCTTTCGCCTCCTTTAATACGTCCTCCACCGCGCCCAAAAATAGAGTTCTCTTCTGTAGATGTCCTATTTCTCTATCTACTTCCCTTGTTAGTTGCTTGATCTCTACTTTCGTGTTGGTGTTTTCTTTTATTGAGGTATTCATCTTTTTAGCGTATTCCATCAGCTTGGAAACCGTTTGGTATAGTTTCACGAAATCCTTAGATCTGTCCTCGATCATAGCTCTCTTCTTCCTTTTTTAGGGCAATCCTCTCCGTTTCCTTTTTTTGTCAGGCAGTTCTGGGTCCCCATCGTCCGACGGTATCAGGACATAGCTAGGACTGGTTAAAAGTTCTTCGTCCTGCCATTCCTCCGACGTACTTGGCTTTGGTGTTGTGAACACATCGTCTTTCTTCAGCACTGTAGTGCTCGGTGTCTGTGCTCCGTCAACCCTTTCATCTGCTCCCTCGGCAGGTGGAGATCTGGTAAGCCTTCTGCTGCTTTGCGATTCCAGTAGGCTTCTTTCAAATTCCTCTCTCTGCCGTCGCTCCTCTTCCGTCTCCTTCTTCTTTTCCATTTCGGTTATGTTTGTTTTTTCAAATAAGCTCATATTTGTTTCCACGAGTGGCAAGGGAAATGATCCGTCCGCCCCTGCAGAGCCCCGCATGCAGGGGTAAGGCTAAGTCCCCCCTGGGTCGCCACTTCCAGGGGGCATCGCTGGAGACACACTTAGTCACCCCTGTGCCACGCATCCCTTCGGCGCGATGGTGCTACACCTTGAGATTGAGGGACGCGGTAGTCTCCCTCTCGTTCCACTCCCGATTTGGGAGGGAGCAGAAGGAAGACTGAAAAAGAAGAGAATGCAGCCGCCTCCCCTGCATCCTGTAGAGAGAAAGTGAGTAACCCCTAGCCCTGGGATGCCCTAATAGCGTCGGGGTCAGAAAGAAGAAGAGTTGGCCAAGGACGGCCGACAGGACAGATGAGTAGTTATCTTACCCAAGACAAGTTGGAGGAAGGTTAGATAGGCTGGAGAAATCCCAGGGTCCGCCGCAGGTTTTTTATCGAGGATTTCCCCTCTAGATCCGTTGAGTTCTGTAAGAGACAGGCCCGCCAGCGAGTACGCACCCAACTATCTTGCCAATGGAGAGGCTATTACTTTCGCTCCACATCAGCCTGAGAAAGGTTAGAGTTTTCCCTTACCCCGACACAGACACCTTTTTTTTTGAGCGGTGAATGCATCCAAGTCTCTCGGACCCACCTAACCTAACCTAACATAACCTAACCTAACATAACCCCTTCGACTATTCGATTCCAGAACTGAAAAAGATTTTTTCCTCTGTTAGTTTCCGAAATATAACGTTCTTAATGTGAAAGAATATATTTCAAATTTGATGAGTTTTCGCAATGAAGAATGCTGTCAGAGAGCTCGTCACCAAATTTGGGAGCTATACGAGGAAGTTGATTTTTCCGAGGAAACCTAAAGTAACCTTAACCTAAGTGACTAACCTAACATAACAATTTTCGGACCGGAAATGGGAAATAGATTTCCTTCATTTTTTTTTTGAGTAGGGGAAAATCTTTCAAAGATACAGGGACACGATAACTCGCACCCTGTTATGTTGGATTTCCACCAACTAAAACCCCCTACCTCTTCAACTAACTCCCTGGTATCGTCCTTGGGGACTTTCTTTCACGGGGTTAGGTTCGCTTTATACTTCTTCTTGTCTGCCTCTTTCCCCTTTCCCTTTCCTTTCCATTATCTTTTTCATTGTGCTGCCCACGCTCCTCCACTGTCTCCTGCTTGCCGTCATAATTCGCGCCAAGTTGCCCGTGGCCAACCGCTCTCCCAGGTCCACCTCCGCCTCCCGTCTAGGGATCTCCCACCTAGGGCACCAGAAAAGTGTGTGCTGCGCTGTGTCTATCTCTCTGCAGTACCTACATAGGCTGTCCTCCGTCTCTCCGATTCTCTCGGTGTATGCTCCGAAAGAACCGTGCCCCGTCAGGGCCTGCGTGATATAGTAATCGACGGCCCAGTGCTTGCACTCCACCCACTCTTTTATGCTTGGTATGAGCTCTTTTGTCCACTGCGCCTTACTGTTATTTGCCTTCCATTCCGCCTGCCACTTCTCGAGTGTCCTCCGTCTCTCTGCCTCTTTCCTTTCCCTAGTACTTTCTGCCCTATGCAGCCGGGTCCTTTCGTCTGCTAGGAGGTGTATTGGTATAATTCCCGATACGACCTGCACCGCCTCTAAGGACACCGTCCTGTATGCGCTGACCACCCTCAACGCTATCCTGCGCTGC
Organism: Zygogramma bicolorata; assembly: GCA_032362365.1. NCBI lineage: Eukaryota > Metazoa > Arthropoda > Insecta > Coleoptera > Chrysomelidae > Zygogramma > Zygogramma bicolorata. Next base: position 248,851 of record JAVJAQ010001583.1, read on the forward strand.
ACTCTCTCCATTTTACTGCGGTAGGTCTTTACCTTCCATGCGTTCATCCACACCGATGCTCCGTAGAGCAAAATCGAGTGGACCACTGCGCTAAAGAGTTCTCTTTTTCTACTTCCGGGACCCCGGACGTTTGGCATCAATCTGGTCAATGCCGCCATCTCCTGTTCTGCCTTTTTGGTGATCATTTCTACATGCTCCCCCCAGCTGCCAATGTCGTCCAACCTTATCCCCAGATATCGAACCGCTCTGGCTGGCTCTATCTGAGCGTTTCGTACCTTCAGCCTCACTTCTGCCCTTCTTGCTCTCCACCCATGCCCTTCATCACCAGCGCCTCCGTCTTTTCTGGCGCGAGCTCCGTACCCTGCTGCCTCGTCCATCTATCGATGGTTTCTAGCGATCTATTTGCCCTATTTGTCAGCTCATGCTGATCCTTGGCTTCCACCAGGACCGCAAGGTCGTCTGCGAAGCCGATAGCCTTCGCTCCCTCCGCCAGCTCCGTGTTCAGGACCGCATCGTAGAGGACATTCCACAGTGTCGGCCCCAAAACCGAACCCTGTGGAACTCCGGCTGTCATCCTCATCCCTTTTCTATTGAACATTATTTTCCTCCCTCTCAAGTAGCTCCCAATCAGGTTCCGCAGGTATCCCGATATGTTTCGCCTTTGCAGTTCCTCCATAATCTTGTCCCATGCCGCCATATTGAAGGCATTTCTGACATCCAGGGTCACCAGTATCATCCATTTCTTTCGACTGTTTTAACTGCCTCCACTGCTTGGATCGTGGAGTAGCCCTTTCTGAAACCGTACTGGTTTTCGGAGAGACCTTCTCCCTGCTCGAGTTCGCTTGTCAGCCTGTTTCTGATGAGTCCTTCGTAAAGCTTGCTCACTGTGTTTAGCATGCATACGGGTCTGTGCGCTGCTGGGCTGTCGATAGGTTTCCCTTTCTTTGGGATCAACACCAGTCTCGCGGTTTTCCATGCCTCCAGAAACACCTGCCTTCGTAATGAACCATTCATTACCTCCAAAATCAGCCCTGGCCATACTTTCACTGCCTTCTTTATTATCGCTTCCGGGGGGAGTCCATCCGGTCCCGGTGCCTTCCGGTTTTTCATTCTGTGGCTTTCCGTCTGGAGCTCCTCTACCGTGAACGGCGTTCCCTCTTCTACCCCTCGTTCGCTTTCTGGAACGTTGTCCGTGTCTCCCAAGCAAAAGAGGTGCTTCACGATTTCGTCCCTTCTCTCCTCGGTAATGTCCACCGGTGTGCTGGTACATAACCTTCCTGTGGCTATTTGGTAGCCTTTTCCCCAGATATCGCTTTCCAGATCATCCTGCAGCTCGCGCCAGCTCTCCTCTTTTGAAGCGCTTATCCGTTTGCGGAGGTCTTTTCTTCGCAGTTTCAACTCTTCTTTTGCCTCTTGCCATAGCTCATCCGTTATCCCTCTTTGCCTACCCATTCTATTGCACCACCTTCTCAGGCGCGTGCACTCATTTCTACCCGCCTCGATCTCCTGAGTCCACCAATGTGGCATCTTTCTCGCTTGTCCATGTCTCCTGCTCAGGCTGCACTCATAGGCCTTCTTCAGTACCTTATTGCACCTCATTACTTTGTCACTGTCTTGATGTTCTTCATCCTCCGGCATCCCAGCCCTGAATTTCAGCGTTTTCCTGCATACGTTCCAGTCTACGATCTCTATTTGCCGCTCCTTTACCATTTTGCTTCTAGTACCTCCTTCGATCTCAAAATAGATGTACCGGTGGTCGCTGAGGGTTTCGGTTTCCAGGACCTCCAATTTCCTTATGTTTCTTGCAATCCTTTCTGTTGCACATGTTATATCTATACATGATTGCGCGTTTGCCCTTATGAAGGTAGGTCTGTCTCCCTCATTTAGCACCGTCAAGTTTCTTGCAGCCATTGAGTCCGCAAGGTACTCCCCCCTTGCATCCGTAACCGAGGACCCCCATTGCGGGGATTTTGCGTTTAGGTCTCCTAACACGATGTACTCTTTCCCTGTTCTACTCCCTTTTTCCATAATCTCGTCTACCTTCCTTTCGAAAGCTGCAATGGGTATATTCGGTGATATATACACACATATCATGTGGCATTTTAGCATTTCTATGCCAATGTATCCCTGACCTGTCAGTATACTCTTTACCTCCACCTTCCGGTTTCTGCAGAATATAGCTAAGTCTGCATGCGGGTCCTTGATCCACTTACCTTCTCTTCGCACAATAGCCTTGTTTGGTTCGCTGACCACCAGTACATCCACTCCCAACTCCGCGGCCGTTGCCAGGGCTATGTCGTGCGTCCTCCTGGAACGGTTTAGGTTCGCCTGCAACACTTTCAGTGCTTTTAGTTCTTTCGCCTCCTTCTCTGCTCCTCCAGCAGCCTCCTATATATTGGGCACTTCGTCTGATCCGACCTGTGTCCGACTTTCTGACATCCAAAGCAGAAGGGTTCCTCTGTACAATCCTTGGCCTTGTGTTCCTGTTTCCCGCATCGCCGGCATGAGTCTTCCCTACTGGTGCCTTGACAATCCCGAGCTCGGTGCCCGAATTCCAGGCATCTGAAACACCTCTGCAGGTTTATGTTTTTCCTGATGATACATGTGAACCATCCTATCCTTATCAGTCTTTGACTCCGACAAGCATCCGCCCATGGCCTTCTTTCCATACGGGTCATCTCTCAGCGATCTCACGTTTATGCTGCCTTCGTCTGCTCCTGTCTCCTTCTTGATGGCTTCCTTTATAGCCTTTATGTCCGATGTGATCTCAATGCCATTTATGCAGAATGTCACCGCGTTATTTTTGACTCGCGCTTCCACCTGTTCCATTTTCTGCAGGATTTCCCGTTTCAGCGTATCTGCCATTACCTTTTCGCCCTCAACAGTCAGGACTACGTCCTTTTCTACTTCCCTGATCCTCTCAATATTCACCCCTATCTCACCTATGTCGATGTTCTCCTTTACCGACCGCAGCAATTCAGCATAAGTTTTTCCCTTCGCCCTTACCGTCACCGTTTCTGTTTCTGACTTAGCCCAAACTGCTTTTTTGTTTGTAGGCGGCTGGGAGGGGCGAGGCACTGGGAGCAGGTACGTTATCCTCGCTCCACAGCCTCGTAGTACGCACTCCAGAATTTTCCTTGCCTTTTCCCTGTCCAATTGTTCCGGTGTTGTTAGGTACACGTGCATCTTTTTCTGCTCAACCATACTCTTACTCAGCTTCTTGGCCATATTATAGAACTTCTCTATTTCCTCTTTTTCATCTTCTCCCATGCTCGCGGGCAGGAGAAAGATATACTTTGTCGATTCTTTCTCCGCCGTGCTCCTACTAGTTCGTGTTTTCATTTCCGACCTTAGAAACTCTACCTCCCCCTCCTTTAGGGTATCTAGGACCTCCGCCGCCCCTGGGTACCTCTTCTTTAGACCGTTCAGTGTTTGTTTCCCTGTCAGATCCTTCATATTCACGCCTATAGCCATATCCCCTTTTTCTAGAGTCTTCATCATTCCTCCATATTCCAGCTGTGTCGCTTCGTATATGCCTTCGGGCCAGTCCTCGTCCATGATCTCCAGAATGTCTTTGAACTCTACTCTATTTTCAAGGTCATGAGGTTCCAGGAAATTTCCTGTCTGCGTTCCAACTTCCGCCGTCTCCGTTACTCTTCTCTCGGTTTCTGTCTGAGTTCCAGTCACCGCCGTTTCCGTTCTCATTTTGTCCCCGTCCATACCCTCCGTTTCCTCTGTTTGGGTCCCCCTATTTTCTGCTATTGTTTGTCTCCCGGCTTCCGTTACGGTCTCATCCAGCTCGCTCAGTATTTCCGCTTTCTTTTTCAGCCATTTGGTGTCCATGTCCAATTCCTTCGAGATTTTCTTTATCTCCACCTTTGTATTCACGTTTTCCTTCACCAGCTGCATCAGCTGGGTCGTCTTACCCACGAGCCTGTCTATTATGTTCTGCAGTCCTTCGAGGCCCGCCGCTCTGTCAGCCCCTGACATGCCTTTTTTTGGCGTCCTTCGCCTCTTCCTCTTTTTTTTGGGTTGTCTGGGGTCTCTCTCGGACCCACTCTCCGTCTCGTATCGGTCATGTGACGCCGTCCTCTTGGCAGAGGGGCTCTTGGTCCGTCTTTCCTCTTGGATACCGTCTGGTATATTGGATTCAGCCTCTGTGTCTCGAAAGGCGTCCGGTGTCGCAGAAACGTCTACCATGCCTTTTTCTTGTGCAACGGAGTCTCTCTTCCTCTTTATATATATATATATATACATTGATCTGTTTCTTATTGGCGGCATTCGCCTCAAGGCCGGCTTTATTTTATACGGCTCTCTCTTATTTTTCTCCAGCTCCTTTTCTTCCTCCGTTAGCTCCAGTTTTTTATTTCTCTCATCCATTTTCGTCCCACGAGTTGGGTCGTTCTAACCGTCCAGCCGGGCAGTGCGCCCTTACCCGGCTGAAGCTGGATACGGCGGGAAGGCGCCAGCTCCCCGTCGGCTCCGTTTGAGACCATATGACGCCTGGCCATCCACCCCTCGGCACGGGTCGCATGACACCCCTGGGTTGCGGATTTTTGGAAGGGTTCACTCCCTGGGCGAGTAAGTGCTGAAAAGGAATGTCCCCTAGACCTCGAGTGCTCTAATAGCGTCAGGGACGGAAGAAACAAGAGTTGGTCAAGGGAGACCGATAGTTCATAGCAGAAAGAAGGAAGACGAATCCACCCAAGACATGTTGAAGCAAAGTGAGATTCGTTGCGGGAAAGAGCCGGTCGGTAGACGTGCATTGTCTGGATTCCTAGCGACAGGCCACTCCTCCTTTCTCCGGGCTTGTGACCGGCATGGGAGGATCTGCCCTCTTCGTCGGAGGACATCACCCCCCATGGCGGAGTTCCTAACCAAACCTTACATAACCTAACCTAACATAACATTACCCCTTTGACTATTTGATTCCAGAACTGAAAACGGTTTTTTTCTGTCAGTTGATTTTCAAGATAGTACGTTCTTCATGTGATAGAATATATTTCAAATTTGATGAGTTTTCGCAATGGAGAATGCTGTCAGAGAGCTCGTCACCAAATTTGGGAGCTATACGAGAAAGTTGATTTTTTCGATGAAAACCTTACCTAATCTCAACCCGAGTGACTAACCTAACATAAACCCTTCGACTGTTTTCGGACCGAAAATGAAAAATAGATTTCCTTTGGAAGGCAAACAGAGCAGTGTCTAACCTTACACAACCTAACCTCACCTAACCAAACCTAACATAACCTAACCCAACCTAACATAACCCCTTTGACTAATTGATTCCAGAACTGAAAACGATTTTTTCCTGTGTGTTCGTTTCCGAGATATTGCGTTTCTTATGTGAAAAATATATTCAAAATTTGATGAGGTTTCGCAATGGAGAATGCTGTCGTCACCAAATTTTGGAGCTATACGGGAAGGTTGATTTGTTCGAGGAAACCTAACGTAACCTTAACCTAAGTGACTAACCTCACATAACCCATTTGATAACGGTCGGACCTAAAATGAAAAATAGATTTTCTTAATGCAAACAGAGCAGTGTCTAATCTAACCTAACCTAACCTCATTTTACCTAACTTAACATTACCCCGAAGACTATTTGATTCCAGAACTGAAAACGATTTTTCCCTCTCTGTTAGTTTCCGAGATATTATTTTTTTTGTGAAAAAATATATTTCAATTTTGATGAGTTTTCGCAATGGAAAATGCTATCACAGAGTTTCACCAAATTTGGGAGCTCTACGAGAAAATTGATTTTTTCGTTGAAAACCTAACCTAACCTCAACCTAAGTGACTGACCTTACATAAACCCTTTTACTATTTTCGGACCGAAAATGGAAAATAGATTTCCTTTGGAAGGCAAACAGAGCAGTGTCTAACCTAACATAACCTAACCTTACCTAACCAAACCTAACAAAACCTAACCTAACATAACATAACCCCTTTAACTATTTGATTCCAGAACTGAAAACGGTTTTTTTCTGTCTGTTAATTTTCAAGATAAAACGTTCTTCATGTGATAGAATATATTTAAAATTTGATGAGTTTTCGCAATGGAGAATGCTGTCAGAGAGCTCGTCACCAAATTTGGGAGCTATACGAGAAAGTTGATTTTTTCGATGAAAACCTTACCTAATCTTAACCCAAGTGACTAACGTAACATAAACCCTTCGACTGTTTTCGGAACGAAAATGAAAAATAGATTTCCTTCAGAATGCAAACAGAGCAGTGTCTAACCTAACCTAACATTACCTCAATGACTATTTGTTTCCACAACTGAAAACGATTTTTCCTTGTCTGTTTGTTTCTGAGATATTACGTTTTTCATGTAAAAAAATATATTTCAAATTTGATGAGTTTTCGCAATGGAAAATGCTATCAGAAAGCTCGTCACCAAATTTGGGAACTCAACGAGAAAGTTGATTTTTTCGAGGAAAACCTAACCTAACCTTAACCTAAGTAACTAACCTAACATAACCCCTTTGACTATATTCGGAACGGAAATGGAGAATAGATTTCCTTCGGAATGCAAATAGAGTGTCTAACCTAACCTAACCTAACCATACCTAACCTAACTTTTTTTTTCATGGAGGAGGAAAATCTTCTAAAGACGTAGTGCCGGATTCAAGGGTGAAGAATACAACCCTCGCCTACCGACTAAAAAACCTCCCCCCTCGTGCCCTTTTGATCAGCCCGGTATCATCCTTTACGGACTTCCCTCAGACTGATCAGGCCTATAAACAATACCTATCTAAGAAACCCATCTCATCAATATATGCTAGTTGTTATTCTGGCCTTGGAAGACTCTCTCCTCGGCTTCCTTCCTGGACATGACTGCTCTAATGAAGTCGTGAATGATTTTCCAGTTCGTTTTGTCCTCGCACATTATTCTTATTATATTCACGGCTGTCAATCCAGTCTGGTTTCGACGAGTTGTCTCTCGTGGATCCATCTGTCGCACTCTAGGATTGTGTGTTCGGGAGTGTCTCTTTCCCCACAATAGACGCAGTTCTCATTGGGGCTCTTACCAATTCGGGTGGTGTATGATCGAAACGATCTGTGTTCCGTTAGGAATTGCGTCAGCCAGTAGTCCAGACTTTTGAAGCCGCACATGATCCAAGGCTCCAGGTCTGGGATCAGCCTCTTCGTCCATTGTGCGGTTTCTGTATGATGCTCCCACCTGGTTTGCCACTTTAACATGGTTGCCTGTCTTGCATCCCACTTACTCCTACGGTTGTTATCAATGTCCGCTCGTTCTTCGATCAGGAGATCCACAGGAATGACTCCTGTGATAACGTACAGACCTTCGGTCGCGGCCGTGCGGTACGCGCTCGCGATTCTTAGCAGCATCTGTCGCTGGACCTTAGTCATCATTTTTCTATAGAGTTCTATACGCATGGCTCCGTGCCAGATGGGAGCACCGTACGTAAGGACGGACTGGGCTACCCTGTTCAGGACGCGTCTCCTCTCACTCCCCATACCCCTAATGTTTGGCATTATTCTTCCAAGTGCTGCAATAAGAATTCCTGCTTTTTTCACCACCTCTTTTATATGGTGGCCAAAGTAGCACTTAAATCCATATCCCTAGGTACTGGACATATCTGACCGGGTACACGTTTCTTCCACTGACGACAAAGCATATCCCATCCCTTCTTCTAGGCCCTTTCACAATGACCGCCTCCGTCTTCTTCGGCGCCAGTTCCAGTCTCCTCTCAGAGATCCAGTTGGCTATTCTGCGGATAGCCTCATTGCCCTTCTCCATGAGTAGGTTGTCGTCCCTCGCCCTGACCACCAAAACAAGGTCGTCTGCGTACGCTGCCGTGTAGCATCCCGTTGGCAGTTTCACCCTGAGTACGCCATCGTACAGGACATTCCACAGACAGGGTCCGAGGACCGAGCCTTGAGGAACGCCCTGAGTCAGATTCAGTTTTCTCCTGCCAATAGATATCTCCCTGTCGGGGAAGTAACTTTCGACAACGTTAATCAAATATGGGCTTACTCCGATATCTCTCAGAGAGGACAACACCAGGCTCCACACCGCCGGCGCCGTATTGAACGCGTTCTTTATATCAAAGGCGATCACTGCTGCCTATTTCTCCCGACCTCCGGTGGCTGTGTCTATAACCCATCTGGCGTCGAACGTTCTTTCCGAAAGCCGAACTGATTGTCCGCTAGACCCTCGAGTTCTTCGAGCTCCTTCTCGAGCCGTGCTTTAATGACTTTTGTTTCTTAGCCTCTTTCATCGCACGTCTATACATGGCTCTTGCGTTTCCATAGTCTCCGGCAAGCTGCAGAGTGTCGGCTCCCGATGTTCTGGCCCTCGTCAGAGTTCTGCGTTTGTTGTTGCATACGTTTCTGAGAGTACGGCTGGTCCTTCTTTCTGCGTGGCCCTTCTCTATCCGATGCAAATATCTGGGCGCTCCGTAACTTCTCTGTCAGGTTGGCTGCTGTCACGCTGTGAGCCATTGTCTCCAGGGCGGCCTGGAAGGTGTCTCCATCCAGGATTGATATAGTCTTGAATCCGCGTGTGTCGCGCCGCGAGTTTCCTTCGACACAAAAGGTTATCGTCTTGTGCAGGCTCATCGACTCTTCCTCTAGGACCTTCCAGTTCCTAATCTTGACCGCCGCCTCTGCTGATGAGAGCGTCAGGTCCAAGTGCGAATAGGTGTCTCTCCGCACGAATGTGGGCGTTGATCCATCATTGTGCACAACGAAATTCTGTGCGTTTATCCACTCCTCCAAGTAGTTGCCTCTGGTGTCAGCGGCGTGCGAGCCCCAAGATGGGGACTTCGCGTTAAAGTCCCCCACGATGACTGTTTTTCCACCTTGCAACCTGACGTCCCTCATCAGGGTGTCTATGTACATTTCGAAAGGCTGCGTGGAGATGTTAGGCGACACGTAGCAGTTATACAGGGCCCAGACACTAAAGACCAGCTTCACGAAACCGTCGCGCTTCCTGTGGTTCTGAACTCCAACATCTCTGTTCCTAAATTACACTGCCACGTCGCACCTATCATCCGTCACCGGGCTCTGCTGCCTTGCCAATGTTTTTTTAGGTTCTTGGAAGAGGATAATATCTGCATCCATCCTATCGGCTGTCGCGATGGCAAAGTCATGGGCCGCCCTGGCTCGTCCCACATTAATTTGGGCTCTGTGACCCTCCTGCCCGCAACTCGTGCATTTTCAGTCGAATATGCAGTCCTTGGCCGAATGTCCCTCCCCAGCACAATTCATACAGTTCTTGGATCGGTCTTCACCCCTACATTCCCCCTTTCTGTGACCGAAGCCCAGACAGCGGTAACATCTGAGGATGTTGACCTTCTTCCTAACTCTGCACGGGACCCAGCCTACCCGTACCGTGCCCATTCTCATAAGCTTGGACGCCACCATCCTGTCCACAGATATCATGGCGTTCTGATTGCCATAATTATTCGATCTCATGAAGATCACGTTAACATCTTCCTCTGTTATTCCGCCTACCGCTCTCACTACGGCGCTCTTCACCTCCTCTACGGCCATGTCCGCTTCAATATCGGAGATGTGTAGAGTCTTCTCCCTGTTTGTTACCTCCACTTTTGTTGAGGGGTTGACCCTCTCTATCTCGCCTTGCAGCGCCCGGGCCTCCTCTTTTCCGCCCGTCACTTCCAACAGGATGCCGTTTTCTCAATGTTTTTGATCTGGGCACCTGTCCTTGATAGGTCCGTATTTGTTCTTATTTCTCGTAGAGCCTCCGCATAGTTTTTTCCCTCCATCTTGACCACTATCTTCTCCGTGGCCCTACGAAGTCTAGGCCATTGTCTCATCCCACCTGCTTCTTTCGCGACTACTTTCCTCTTGCACACGATAGTAATATCTGGCTTCCTATCGTGGAAGACGCTCTCTGTGCACTCCCTCAAATAGCCATCGTCGAACTGTTCCACCATGACCATCTGAAAGGCCCGTACTTCCTGTGCCAGAAAAGGCGCCGCTTCCCTGAGTTCCCCTATACCCTTATACAGGTTAGCCACATCGCCATTTCCTCCCGATTCTCCTGTGCTTATCGGTACAATGTAGAGGGTGCTGGTGGCAACCTCGCTCGTCCCCTTGCTGGTCACCGTTTTCTTGTCACACTGCACGTATTCAATGCTAGTCAGGTCTTCGACTAGAAGATCCGCCAGGTCTGGAAATCTTGCGCGAACCTGGTCGATTATCATCCCTTCACGGGATATTTTGGGGTCGAGCAGCAAGACCAGGTCCTGCGTCCCCTCTCTGACCTCCTCAGGTTATGGCTCTCTTTCGTGGCCACGTAGGTGTTTCCCGGCCATGGAAGATCAATGACCTCCTGTAGCCCCTGGCAGTCCTTTTGGCCCTGCGCCCCCGCTCCCTGCCCTTTTCTCTTTCTAGGAATGCTTCTTTTATTGATTCCTCGTCCGCTTGGGTGCTCTTGGTCGTCATCTCAGGTTTCTTTGGTTCGTTGCTTACAGACGATCTCTTTTCGAAATTAATCACGGTTGCTCTTAGTATCTCTGCTTCCTTTTCTACCCTTTTCGCACTCCTTTCTGCCGCCTCCTTATCTTCCGTCAACCTTTGTACCACAGTATTTACTTCTATTGAGTCATCTTCCCTCTCTCGATCCTCTTTCGCCTCCTTTGATACGTCCTTCACCGCGCCCAAAAATAGAGTTCTCTTCTGTAGATGTCCTATTTCTCTATCTACTTCCCTTGTTAGTTGCTTGATTTCTACTTTCGTGTTGGTGTTTTCTTTTATTAAGGTATTCATCTTTTTAGCGTATTCCATCGGCTTGGAAACCGTTTGGTATAGTTTCACGAAATCCTTAGATCTGTCATCGATCATAGCTCTCTTCTTCCCTTTTTGGGGCGAACCTCTCCGTTTTCTGTTTTGTCAGGCAGTTCTGGGTCCTCATCGTCCGACGGTATCCGGACACAGCTAGGACTGGTTAAAACGTCTTCGTCCTGCCATTCCTCCGACGTACTTGGCTTTGGTGTTCTGAACACATCGTCTTTCTTCAGCACTGTAGTGCTCGGTGTTTGTGCTCCGTCTACCCTTTCATCTGCTCCCTTGGCAGGTGGAGATCTGGTAAGCCTTCTGCTGCTCTGCGTTTCCAGTAGGCTTCTTTCAAATTCCTCTCTCTGCCGTCCCTCCTCTTCCGTCTCCTTCTTCTTTTCCATTTCGGTTATGTTTGTTTTTTTAAATAAGCTCATATTTGTTCCCACGAGTGGCAAGGGAAATGATCCGTCCGCCCCTGCAGAGCCCCGCATGCAGGTGTAAGGCTAAGTCCCCCCTGGGTCGCCACTTCCAGGGGGCATCGCTGGAGACACACGTAGTCACCCCTGTGCCACGCATCCCTTCGGCGCGATGGTGCAACACCTCGAGATTGAGGAACGCGGTAGTCTCCCTCTCGTTCCACTACCGATTTGGGAGGGAGCAGGAGGAGGACTGGAAGAAAAGAGAATGCAGCCGCCTCCCCTGCATCCTGTAGGGAGAAAGTGAGTAACCCCTAGCCCTCGGATGCCCTGATAGCGTCGGGGTCAGAAAGAAGAAGAGTTGGCCGAGGACGGCCGACAGGACAGATGAGTAGTTATCTTACCCAAGACAAATTGGAGAAAGGTAAGATAGGCTGGAGAAATCCCAGGGTCCGCCGCACCCTGCACACCAGATGTGTTTCTCCCGGAGGTATTTTATCGAGGATTTCCCCTCGAGATGCGTTGAGTTCTGTAAGAGAGAGGCCCGCCAGCGAGTAGGCACCCAACTATCTTGCCAATGGAGAGGCTATTACCTCCGCTTCACATCAGCCTGAGAAAGGTGAGAGTTTTCCCTTAACCCGATACAGACACTTTTTTCTTGAGCGGTGAGTGCATCCAAGTCTCTCGGACCCACCTAACCTAACCTAACATAACCTAACCTAACCTAACATAACCCCTTCGACTATTCGATTCCAGAACTGAAAAAGATTTTTCCCTCTGTTAGTTTCCGAAATATAACGATCTTTATGTGAAGAAATATATTTAAAATTTTATGAGTTTTCGCATTTGAGAATGCTGTCAGGGAGCTCGTCACCAAATTTTGGAGCTATACGGGAAAGTTGATTTTTTTCGAGGAAACCTAACCTCACCTTAACCGAAGTGACTAACCTAACATAACCCCTTTAACTTTTTTCGGACCGAAAATGGAAAAAAGTTTTTCTTCGGAATGCAAACAGAGCAGGGCCTAACCTAACCTCACCTTAACTAACCTAACCTGACATAACCCCTTTGACTATTTGATTCCAGAACTGAAAACGATTTTTCCCTCTGTTAATTTCTGAGATATTACGTTCTCTATGTAGGAAAGTATATTTCAAATTTGATGGGTTTTCGCAATGGAGAGTGCTGTCAGAGAGCTCGTCACCAAATTTGGGAGCTATACGAGTAAGTTTATTTCATCGAGGAAACCTAACGTAATCTTAACCTAAGTGACTAACCTTACATAACCCCCTCGACTATTGTCGGACCGAAAATAGAAAATAGATTTCCTTGATGCAAACAGAGCAGTGTCTAACCTAACCTAACCTAACATTACCCCTATGACTATTTGATTCCAGAACTGAAAACGATTTTTCCTTCCCTGTTAGTTTCCGAAATATTGAGTTTTTTGTGAAGAAATATATTTCAATTTTGATGAGTTTTCGCAATGCAAAATGCTATCAGAAAGCTCGTCACCAAATTTGGGAGCTCTACGAGAAAATTGATTTTTTCGTGGAAAACCTAACCTAACCTTAACCTAGGTGACTGACCTAACATAAACCCTTTTAGTTTTTTCGGACCGAAAATTGAAAATTGATTTCCTTCTGAAGGCCAACAGAGCAGTGTCCAACCTAACATAACCTTAGCTTACCTAACCAAACCTAACATAACCTAACCTAACATAACCCCTTGGACTATTCGATTCCAGAACTGAAAAAGATTTTTCCCTCTGTTAGTTTCCGAAATATAACGTTCTTTATGTGGAAAATTATATTTCAAATTTGATGAGTTTTCGCAATGAAGAATGCTGTCACAGAGCTCGTCACCAAATTTGGGAGCTATACGAGAAAGTTGATTTTTTCGAGGAAACCTAAAGTAACCTTAACCTAAGTGACTAACCTAACAAAACCCCTTTGACTATTTTCGTACCGAAAATGGGAAATAGATTTCCTTCAGAATTCAAACAGAGCAGTGTCTAACCTAACCTGACCTAACATAATCCCTTTGACTATTTGATTCCAGAAATGAAAACAATTTTTCCCAGTTTGTTAGTTTCCGAAATATTACGTTTTTTTGTGAAAAAATATATTTAAAATTTGATGAGGTTTCGCAATGGACAATGCTGTCAGAGAGCTCGTCACCAAATTTTGGAGCTACACGGGAAAGTTGATTTGTTCGAGGAAACCTAACGTAACCTTAACCTGAGTGACTAACCTCACATAACCCATTCGACTATTTGATTCCAGAACTGAAACCGATATTTCCCTCTATGTTAGTTTCTGAGATATTACGTTCTTCATGTGGAAAAGTATATTTCAAATTTGATGAGTTTTCGCAATGGAGAGTGCTGTGAGAGAGCTCGTCACCAAATTTGGGAGCTATACGAGTAAGTTGATTTCTTCGAGGAATCCTGAAGTAACCTTAACCTAAGTGACTAACCCAACATAACCCCTTTGACTATTTTCGTACCGAAAATGGGAAATAGATTTCCTTCATAATTCAAACAGAGCAGTGTCTAACCTAACCTAACATAATCCCTTTGACTATTTGATTCCAGAACTGAAAACGATTTTTCCCAGTTTGTTAGTTTCCGAAATATTACGTTTTTTTGTGAAAAAAAATATTTAAAATTTGATGAGGTTTCGCAATGGACAATGCTGTCAGAGAGCTCGTCACCAAATTTTGGAGCTACACGGGAAAGTTGATTTGTTCGAGGAAACCTAACGTAACCTTAACCTAAGTGACTAACCTCACATAACCCATTCGACTATGGTCGGACCTGAAATGAAAAATAGATTTTCTCAATGCAAACAGAGCAGTGTCTAACCTAACCTAACCTAACCTTACCTAACCTAACATTACCCCTATGACTATTTGATTCCAGAACTGAAAACGAGTTTTCCTTCTCTGTTAGTTTCCGAGATATTATTTTTTTTGTGGAAAAATATATTTCAATTTTGATGAGTTTTCTCAATGGAAAATGCTATCAGAGAGCTCGTCACTAAATTTTGAAGCTATACGGGAAAGTTGATTCTTTTCGAGTAAACTTAACCTAACCTTAACCAAAGTGACTAACCTAACATAACCCCTTTAACTTTTTTCGGACCGAAAATGGAAAAAATTCTCCTTCGGAATGCAAACAGAGCAGTGCCTAACCTAACCTCACCTTACCCAACCTAACCTGACAAAACCCCTTCGACTATATGATTCCAGAACTGAAAACGATTTTTCCCTCTATGTAAGTTTCTGAGATATTACGTTCTTCATGTGGAAAAGTATATTTCAAATTTGATGAGTTTTCGCAATGGAGAGTGCTGTGAGAGAGCTCGTCACCAAATTTGGGAGCTATACGAGTAAGTTGATTTCTTCGAGGAAACCTAACGTAACCTTAACCTAAGTGACTAACCTTACATAACCCCTTTGACTATTGTCGGACCGAAAATAAAAAATAGATTTCCTTAATGCAAACAGAGCAGTGTCTAACCTAACCTAACCTAACATTACCCCTATGACTATTTGATTCCAGAACTGAAAACGATTTTTTCTTCTCTGTTAGTTTCCGAGATATTAAGTTTTTTTTGTGAAAAAATATTTTTCAATCTTGATGGGTTTTCGCAATGCAAAATGCTATCAGAAAGCTCGTCACCTAATTTGGGAGCTCTACGAGAAAGTAGATTTTTTCGTGGAAAACCTAACCTTAACCTAGATGACCGACCTAACATAAACCCTTTTAGTTTTTTCGGACCGAAAATTGAAAATTGATTTACTTCGGAAGGCAAACAGAGCAATGTCTAACCTAACATAACCTAAGCTTACCCAACCAAACCTAACATAACCTAACCTTACCCAACATAACCCCTTTGACTAATTGATTCCAGAACTGAAAACGATTTTCCCTGTGTGTTCGTTTCCGAGATATAACGTTTCTTATGTGAAAAATATATTTCAAATTTGATTAGTTTTCGAAATGGAAAATGCTGTCAGAGAGCTTGTCACCAAATTTGGGAACTCTATGAGAAAGTTGATTTTTTCGATGAAAACCTTACCTAATCTTAACCCAAGCGACTACCCTAACATAAACCCTTTTACTATTTTCGGACCGAAAATGGAAAATAGATTTCCTTCAGAATGCAAACAGAACAGTGTCTAACCTAACGTAACATTACCCCTATGACTATTTGTATCCAGAACTGAAAATGATTTTTCCTTGTCTGTTAGTTTCTGAGATATTACGTTTTTTATGTGAAAAAATATATTTTAAATTTGATGAGTTTTCGCAATGGAAAATGCTATCAGAAAGCTCGTCACCAAAGGACCCCGCACGGTTCTTATGGAAAATGGGTCCCAGTCGAATTGGCTGAAAATTTAGGATACTGTAGTTTATGATGTCCTGATCAAATGTCTCCATGGGCACAACAAGATCTAATGTACAGTTTTTGAGATACAGGGTGTCAAACATGCAGAGAGAGGGATGTTACTTACCTTTAGAAAATCAATAATGTGGCGATTTTTTTGTTACAAAAAGTTAAGGATAATAATTACAATCTCAATATTGTCGACACGAGTTGTAATAAGAAGTTATAAGACTCCGTATACAGGGTTATTAATAATTACATAATTTTTATGTAATTCTTTAAACAAACTCAGTCAAACGCAAAAGCTCGTAGACTTGCAGAATAAGTAAAAAATATTTGATTTTAATATTGGGCGATCTGAGGTTACTATTATACGGGGTCTTCCACTTTTTTAGTTGTAGTAATTTAATTTTTTTCAGGAACATATAAAAAAATTAAACATAAAAGTAGAAAACTAAATATAATATGATCAATATTTTGTGGCTCATGCCTATTTGTTGCATCTTGTACGGATCATATAATTCGGTTAGGGGATAGGCCCAGCGAATGTTTGGGTGATGGCCTGCGAAGCATGTCCCAAAAACCATAGGACAAGACTTATTACAGAATAATAGAGCATTTTCTTTTTTTTTTCATCTTGCATACACTTCATATTATGAGAAATGTGGCTGACATTATTACAAAAAGCTATGACTATTATATATTATGTGGCCTACAAAGATGTATTTTTTGTCTGAAAACTTGAAATCATTAAGGAAACAGTAAACCTTAATACAGACAATTGGCACGTGGTCTCATCTCAAATTAACACAGTAGCTTGGAATAGGACCGGTTTCGGAGGTCTACCTCCATCATCAGTGTCGCTTTGCGTTAGCTCTGGAAGTACAAGGATCTTTGCTCAAATATATTATACACTTTGGTGTTGTATGTAGGATATACATATTTAGAAAATGTATATTTTGTATGAGAATAATGAATAACTAAGGGAACAGTAAAACTGTAACAACTCAACGCGGCCATCAGTAAACAATAACTGTAACTGACTTCATCTCAAAACAACATGGCAATTTCAGGTGCATTCAAAGCTAAAACCATCGACAGACCGGTGTTGAGGGTCTCATATTTAAAACGTAATGGGGATGTCGATACGTTTTGTATGGAAAAGTTCTAAGGCTATTTACATAGGGTG
This sequence comes from Zygogramma bicolorata, assembly GCA_032362365.1. Taxonomy (NCBI): domain Eukaryota; kingdom Metazoa; phylum Arthropoda; class Insecta; order Coleoptera; family Chrysomelidae; genus Zygogramma; species Zygogramma bicolorata. The sequence continues at coordinate 265,623 of JAVJAQ010001583.1, forward strand.
ATTCTTTTTTTACGAAATCAGACTAGTATCGTACGTAGATATAAAATAAAAAACTAAACCTAACGAACAATATTATTTTGTGGTTGGGGTCTGTTTCCTGCATCGTGAACAGATCCTATCAATTGGGTTAAGGGGTAGCGAATGTTTGGTTGATGGCGTGCGTACCCCAAATACCATATTACACTAGCAATATGTGCACAGGTACCGACAGTTCGAGCACCAGATTTACAGGTGCAGTAATAACCATCTATAGATTCTTCTTCATTATTTATTTCTTCGTTATTTGTTGGTCGATATGAAATCCACAGTTGATATTTAGCTGCACTTCTAAAACGAGAAAATACTCTAACCCGTAGAAGCCCTGGCCATGGTAGTCTGTTGATATCTCTCAAAGTTTCAAACTGAAATTCTTCGTCGTCCCTCTGTAATTTGTCTTGGACATAGGACGGTGCCAACTTTACTTGATAAACTCCAATTGTTAGCGTTTTTATAAAATCAAGCGTCAGAATTGGAAAATCTTGCAACTGTTCAGCATCTAAACGTACCCATCTTTGAGCATTTCTAGTATTCAGATTCTCTTCCTCAACTAGTGCTTGAACGACATTTGGTTCACTAGCCTTTTCAAGTAATCTTTGAGCCAATTGTGCATCGGCTCCTTCCATCAGGATAGGAGGGTGATATCTATTAATAATAGCTCCAGCTATCCGAAAAAAATCCCCTAGATGGGAAAGATGTTGTATTTGAATATTTTGTTGTAGAAACTTAAACATTGATTTTATGTGGCCGTTTCGTGATTCTACTATCCACCTCGACTTTGTGATCAAACGAGAGTCGTTAGCATCTTCGGTTGAGAGTTGGTGTTGGTTAGGAAGCATAAGTGCTGGCATTTTATGCACAATGCCTAGGTGTCCAAGTATTTCAGTAGCATCACGGTACCCCCTATCCACTACTACAATATCATTTTCCTGAAACCATCTTCTCATTATATTACCGTCTAGTTCAAGTTCATTTTGCAAAATAGCAGCGTCATTATTTTTACTATCAGAGAAGTATGGCCCTTGAATGTCGACTATGTAACCGTCAGGTGCTACTATTAAAATAGGTTTTAATAAGTGTCGGCCTTTGTGTACACAATACGACTGCCGTAAAACTCTGAAATTGCTACTCTTTTGAATGTAGCTGTAAGTACCATCAATGAAAGTGATTGCTCGAGGAATTTGTGGCTCTGGATTATATAGTACATTAGCAAAGTCCGTAACATGTCTCTCAATATAATTTTCTCTAGTAATAGCATTAAAGCCTATGTTGGTAGTCACAAAACGTTGCATCAAAGATTGTCTAACAAGAGTAACGGCTAGACTTACTGCCTGTCTACTTGAATAGCCAAACATTAAACGTACAAAATCATCAGAAAGTCCATGACGCATTTTGCACAAGAACATCAAGAGATCTTTTTTATTCACATATCTGTAATAATCTTCTTGGCGTACTCCATCGCAGTAGGAAAATAGTTCTGAAAACTGCTGTTTATTAACTGGGTATAAGTATTCAAATTCACTGTCACTTAAACTATTCTCGTCGTATATTCTCGTCAGATTTTTTGCTACATGACGAACTCCTTGTAAAAATGACTGAAGAATTTCTCCTCTTATAACATAGGGTCGGTTGATGTAACGCAATCCAATTACCAAAGGTTGTAAAATATATCCTTGCTCATCTAAATGATGAGCACATGATTTAACATATTCGGGAATATAGATATCTTTCAAAATGAAAACATGAGCCCTACATTCGACAGATAACTTACGAAGATCTTCATCGCTGTTACATATCAAGCACGTACTACTTCTAGTTTGCGTTAATACATTTATCTTTAAACAAGCAGGGTCTTCTTCAATAGCAGATATTTCATTGCGGATCGACTGATTGCAATTGGTACATATTTTCGTATCAGCATTTACATTAAGAGACGGCCTGAAAAATTCTTGTCTTCTACGAATAGCTATTTCAGATTTTGCAGCATTCTCTTCCCCATTTATTCTCGTCATCAAACGTGGTTGAAATCGTCCATCACAAACAAAACAAGTTAAGAGATTTCTATTCCTTAGGGCCATCTTATTCTATATTGAAGAAGGTAGTCTGTTTTCATAAGTCTGCTGTATCAAATCAAACAATAAACTAGTTACAATCACTTACAATTAGCAGATACTAAATTAGTGTCAGAATCAACATTAACTGTCAAAACAATTATTTCCAAGGGAATCTTTGATTCAATCTTATGTAACACTGTATCCAGTAACACCGTGCGCTTCATATTTTCATTTTTTGTGCAGGGTATTGGATTAAGGTTGGACACCAGCGATACATTGATTCGTTATAATATACAGGGCGATTCATTAAATGCGACGACCGGCTTTATTATTAGCTTTAATAAAAGTTATCAATAATAGTTAAATCAAATAATCATAACATATTGACCTTCAAACTTAATATATTAAAATAATATAAGTATACAGATTACACATATAGGGGGGTTCATAATTACAAGATGAATATAATTTATTTATTATACTACAACACCCTGTTCACTTATGTTGATTTGGAATTTTGGCAATTATCTGAAACAAACTCTTGAAGCATTTAGAATAATAATAGATGCTAGGATTGAAACTGTTAAATCAGCAAAACTTGGGGTAACGGAATTGGGACAAGCATTGGTACAAAAGTAAATGCTGTACAAGATGGTGTAAATGCCCAAAATGCCGTATAATTTGTGAATCACACGGTATGAACCGGCGATGAAGATCTTCATTATCTGTCGAATATGGGGCTTTATTTCGGAAAGGATTAAATCATGTTCACATCATTTAGATAGGCAAGGGTTTTTTTTAGAACCTTTCATTCAGTAATAATTATCGGATTACGTTACATTAACCGATCATAAGATGAGAGATCTTGTCATTCTTACAGAGATGTAACAAAAAATCTGACGAGACTACCACGAAAGTAGTTTGAGTGATATTGAATTTGAATGTTTATACACACATAAAAGATAAGAGATCATTATTATTCCAATTGTAAATCAGGTGCTCGAAAGTGTCGGTACGTTCCACATAACGCTAATATCGGATGCAAGCCATCAACAAATAATAGAATCCGTACATAATCATAATTACAATGTCTTAACATACATGGTATGAACTGGTAAGAAATATTTTTAATGCACTAGTCTCCCATTTGATTGCTGCATCATCATGCGGTCGACCAGGATCCGTACAAGATGCAACAAATAGGCATGAGCCACAAAATATTGATCATATTATATTTAGTTTTCTACTTTTATGTTTAATTTTTTTATATGTTCCTGAAAAAAATTAAATTACTACAACTAAAAAAGTGGAAGACCCCGTATAATAGTAACCTCAGATCGCCCAATATTAAAATCAAATATTTTTTACTTATTCTGCAAGTCTACGAGCTTTTGCGTTTGACTGAGTTTGTTTAAAGAATTACATAAAAATTATGTAATTATTAATAACCCTGTATACGGAGTCTTATAACTTCTTATTACAACTCGTGTCGACAATATTGAGATTGTAATTATTATCCTTAACTTTTTGTAACAAAAAAATCGCCACATTATTGATTTTCTAAAGGTAAGTAACATCCCTCTCTCTGCATGTTTGACACCCTGTATCTCAAAAACTGTACATTAGATCTTGTTGTGCCCATGGAGACATTTGATCAGGACATCATAAACTACAGTATCCTAAATTTTCAGCCAATTCGACTGGGACCCATTTTCCATAAGAACCGTGCGGGGTCCTTTGAGAGCTCTGCGAGAAAGTTGATTTTTTCGAGGAAAACCTAACCTAACCTTAACCTAAGTTACCAACCTAACATAACCCCTTTGACTATATTCGGATCGAAAATGGAAAATAGATTTCCTTCGGAATGCAAATAGAGCAGTGTCTAACCTAACCTAACCATACCTAACCTAACCTAACATAACCTAACCTAACATAACCCCTTCGACTATTCGATTCCAGAACTGAAAAAGATTTTTTCTTGTCTGTTAGTTTCCGAAATATTACGTTTTTTTGTGAGAAAATATATTCAAAATTTTATGAGGTTTCGCAATGGAGAATGCTGTCAGAGAGCTCGTCACCAAATTTTATAGCTATACGGGAAAGTTGATTTGATCGAGGAAACCTAAGGTTACCTTAATCTAAGTGACTGACCTCACATAACCCATTTGACTATGGTCGTACCTAAAATGAAAAATAGATTTTCCTAATGCGAACAGAGCAGTGTCTAACCTAACCTAACCTTACCTTACCTAACCTAACATTACCCCTATGACTATTTGATTCCAGAACTGAAAACGATTTTTCCTTCTCTGTTAGTTTCCGAGATATTATTTTTTTTTTGTGAAAAAATACATTTCAATTTTGATGAGTTTTCGCAATGGAAAATGCTATCAGAGAGCTCGTCACCAAATTTGGGAGCTCTACGAGAAAATTGATTTTTTCGTTGAAAACCTAACCTAACCTCAACCTAAGTCACTGACCTAACATAAACCCTTTTACTATCTTCGGACCGATAATGGAAAAAAGATTTCCTTTGGGAGGCAAACAGAGCAGTGTCTAACCTAACATAACCTTATCTTACCTTTTTTTTTTTTTTTTTGTCAGGTGGAAATCGCTGGAGACCAGGTACTGGTTCCGCCCCTCCCTGGTAGTGTGGGAGTTGCACCGCACTAAAACCACCCCCTGCCCTCTCCCATACCCGGAACTGTCCGAGATGGACATAACCTCAGGTATGAGCGGCATGTCTACTTGACTTCAGTCTTTGGCACCATCTAGAAGTTTGTATAAGGTACAATACACTAACAAAATATCACAGCTCTTTATCACAGTATTTCAGTCTTTTAGCTTCTAGCCTGGCCTTACCAAGTTTGTTGTCTTTGCCTCTCTTCCGTTTCTTTTTGTTTCATAATGTCCATAACCATTTTGTGGATACTCTCCCATTTGTTTTTGTTTTCAATCATGCTTTCGATCCAATTTTTGGCTGTAATCCGCTCTTCAAGGTCGATGTGGCATAATTCCCGTTCTCTTGCCCATCTAGCACAGTCAAACAACGTGTGCTCAACTGTATCTGTCTCTCCACAGTATTCGCACGTTTCATTTTCCTCCTTCCCTATCCTCTTTGTATATGTCTTGTACGATCCATGACCAGTCAGCGCCTGTGTAAGCCAGTAGTCGGTTTTCCTATGTTTGCACTCAATCCACCTCTTGATGTGGGGTATGTTCTTCTTTGTCCACTGCGCCTTCTCTTGCATGTCGCTCCATCTATTTTGCCACTCGGTCAAACTGGCCTCTCTTGCTCTTCGTTTTATCTCCTTTTGTTGTCCTTCCCTCCTATTCTCGTACGTGTATTTCCTTTCCGTTGCCAGTGGGTTTATAGGTATCATACCTGTTATTACCTGTATTGCGTCTGCCGATACAGTCCTATATGCTGAGGCTATCCTGAGTAGGCATTTTCTTTAGGTCTTGATGAGCATATGTCGATATCTCTGGATTCTCAGTACCGGGTGCCAGATTGGAGCCGCGTATAAAAGGATGGATTGAGTCACTCCACACAGGACTGTCCGTTTTAGGCTGCTTGGGACTCTCAGGTTCGGCATTATCCTGGCCAGTTTTGCTGTTATGTTTTCAGCCTTTTGTACGACGGCCTCAATGTGTCTTCCAAATGTGCCTTGCGAGTCAAAAGTGACTCCTAGGTATTTCAAGGTTTTTTTGAGTTGACAAGAAAACTCCCGACTTGGAATTCAATGTCTTCCCACTTTCTCCTTCCTTCAAGTACAACAGCTTCTGTTTTCTCATTTGCTATTTTGAGTTTATGTCTTGCCATCCAGTTCGATATTTGAGCCAGGCAGCGGTTCGTTTTAGTTTTGAGGGCACCTTCGTTCTCCGCTCGGACTATTAATGCGAGGTCATCCGCAAAGCCGATGGCCATGGCTCCCGTTGGCATGTCCAGTTCCAGGACATCGTCGTACAAGACATTCCAAAGTGTCGGGCCGAGTACTGAGCCCTGTGGGACTCCTGCGCCAATATTTTCTGTCTCTTCTTATTGGTCGAGATCTTTCTGTTGCGGAGTTAATTCGCAATAATGTTGATGAGGTACGTAGATACTCCGATACGTCTAAGTTTGTGTATGATTACATTCCAGTCTGCCGTATTGAAAGCGTTTTGTACATCTATAGTGACTAAAACGCACCACTTTTCCCCCGTTTCCTTGGCCTCTCTGGTCACCATCTCCATAGCATGTACCGTAGACCGCTTTTTCCTGAAGCCATATTGATTGTCGCATAGCCCCCCATCGTCTGCTGATTCCTAGCTCAGTCTGTTCCTAATCAGGGCTTCATACAGCTTGCCCAGGGTGTCTAGTAGACACAGTGGCCTGTATGAATTGTCTAGTTCCGGGTCTTTCCCTTTTTTTGGTATCAGTATGACTTTCGCCATTTTCCACTCTTCTGGGAATATTTGCCCTTCGAGTAGGCAATTCAGGACGCCAAGTATCCACTCTGGATCCACACTGCATGCTATTTTGACGGCTTCCGGTGGTATCCCGTCCTCTCCAGGGGCTTTGCCGCTTTTCATGCCGCTGCTAGCTGCTTCCAGTTCCTCTCTCGTGAAGGGTTCGGTCGGTTCTACTCGGTGGACATGGTGAACGTTTGTGGATGTTGTGACAAACAGTGTTTTCACGATCTTTTGTCTTCGCTCGTTCGATAGCTCATATGGCGTTCTGTTTCCCGCTATACCCATGGCAATCTTGTATCCTTGGCCCCAGATATCCCTCTCGAGCTCCTCGCATAGGTTCTTCCAGTGCTCCTTTTTGGATTCTTCTATGAGCGTGCGAAGCGTTTTCTTTGCCTGTTTGTATGTTGCCCGCGCATCTTCTAGGAGTTCTATGTGGTTTTGTCTTCTGGCCATCCTTGTCATATTTCTTCTGACGGTAATGCACAACGCTCTCTGGGATTCTATTTCCTGTGTCCACCAATAAGGTGTTGTTTTTAGGGTCCCCCTGTTTGCCGCTGCGCTTTGTTTGTATATCTTTTTCAGAACGTCTGAGCATTTCCTATAGGATTTTCTTTCAGATGTCTCTATCGTATCTGCACACTTCTTTATATCCCTCCGGAAGTTTTCCCAGTTCACTAGGTGCTTTTCCCTATCTATCCCCTTGCGGTTCGTGGGGTCGCTTGTTATTTGGAAGTAGATGTATTTGTGTAGACTTAAGTTCTCTAGGTCCAGTACTTTCCAGTTGTTTATCCGTCTGCTCGTTTTCTGGGTTGCCATGGTGACGTCTATATGCGACTCACTGTCTCCCCTAACAAATGTGGGGGCTCTTCCGGTATTTTCAGCGACTAAGTTTTTTGTTGCCATCCATTCCATCCATATTTCTCTACGCTCGTCCGATATTGGGGATCCCCAAGTCTGCGCTTTGGCGTTTATGTCTCCCAGTATGACTCTTTTGCCGTTTTTGTCTACGTGGTTCATTATGTTGTCTACCATTTTTTTATATTCGGCAATTCTTATGTTCGGTGATAGATAGCAGCATATTAGGTCATATTCCCTGAATTTCAGGTTAACGTACCCTTCACCGCTCATAGTAGAGAGGATTTCTACTTTCCTGTTGATACATAGAACTCCTACGTCTGCATTTTTGTCTTTCAGCCATTCCGTCCCCTTGGTTTTGTTTTTGTTAGGTTCCCCCACTACGAGTATGTCTATATTTATCTGTTTGCATGTCAGGTATGCTAGATCGTGTGCCGCCCTTCCTCTCCCAAGGTTTGTCTGTAGTACTCTGATGTCTTTATTTATAGTGCTTGAAATGCTGCTGTCTGCCACCGTCGCGCCCCATCCAAAGCCTTCCTGAACTCTTCCTTTACACCTCCCTCGTCCCGCCATGTGCCCCTCTTCTTGGCAGATTGGACATTTCTCGGGGTTTGGGCATTCCCTTCCCTGATGTCCTTCTTCTCCATATTTGTGGCATAATTTGGTCCTATCTGTTCCTGTGCAGTCAGCCGCCATGTGGCCGTGCTCCCAGCACCTATGGCATCTGCTTAGCTCAACCCTTCTTCCCATTACGCATTCAACTATGCCAACTTTCAGTGGCTCTGCCGTGAGGCGTTTCGCATCATCCTTGCTTACAATGACTGTTGCAATCTGAGTCTCGTTCGCTCCTTGCCTCAGGTTGCTCAGTATATATGAGCTCTGCCTTTCCGTGCCCATCTTTTCTTCCAATGCCTTTTCCACCTCCTCCTTTTCCGTGATCGCGTCTAATCCTCGGATATGTATGACTTGTCTGTCCTTCTTTTGTCCTATTTTCTGCACTTTCATCTCGTTGGATCCACTTATCACTGCCTGATGTAGGGTATTCAGTTCTTCTTCGTCTTTATCTATAGTTATCAAGAGTTTTCCCTCTTTCGTACTCCTTATTCCTTTTATATTGTCCTTGATTGGCTGGTCTTTGATTTTTGTCTTCACCGTTTCTAGGATTTCCTTGTAGCTCTTTCCTGCTTCTCCGACTATTAGTGCGAAGGTTTTCCTCTCTTTTTTTGGCATATTACCCTTGTTTTCCGTATATATCATCGCTTTCGTTTGTGATCCATGAAAGAGTGCTTCGGTCATCTTCCTCAAGGTTAGATTATTAACCCCCCTTACTCCATGTAGTGCAACCCATTCTCCGTCTTTCGTTTCCTCTTTTACCTGTTGTAGTTCACTCAAAATGTCTTCTATGGTTCCGTTGTGTCTTACTTTTATGATTTTTCGGGTAGTTGTATTTTCCGGGTCTTTTTTCTTCCTCATTGTCTTCTCTTCGATCACCTCAAAATCGTCTTCGATTTCCGCCAGCTCTGGAAATCTGTCTCTATATTGTTTTTGGATCCCGTCATTCATGCTAGCCTCTGCGTCATTCACTATTACGACCTTTGTTACGTTGTCTTTAGTTTTGATGGGGTTTCCCAATTTCAGTTCAGTGTTTATGTAGACCTTTTTCTTCCATCGTTTGCCTTCGAATTGTTCCCACTCGGTGAAGGAGAGTTTCTCCGGAAGTTCCTCCAGTTCTTCCCACGCGTGACTCCAGGGTATTGTCTGTGTGCCTGCGTCCACCATTGGCATTTTTGCTGTCTGTCTGACTCTGTTAGCACAGGATTTTTTTTCCTTGTCTCCTCCACTTTCGATCTTTTCAAGGGTCTCCAGCGTTTCCTTCGTCATGACTGTGTTCATTGCACCCCTGGCCTTGGTTAGCATGTCCTTCAATTCCCTCTTTGTGTTGGGGTTTTCCTTCACTAATCGGCTCATCTCGCCCATTATTTTCTCTATCACCTTCAGTTGTTTGATCGTCTTTCCAATGATTTTTTGTTTGTTCTCTTCCGCTGGCGTCCTTCTTACGTTCCTTCCATCGTCTTCTTCCTCCCTCGGCCTCTTCGGTATCGATGTGTCCTGTGAATCGCACCAGACAAAAACCATCGTTTCCACCCTGGGAGATGCCGAGCTGGATCGTCCTGAAGCTGGATCCATTTTGGTTTCCGGGATTTGTAGCCGGAGCATACTACCTTTGTTTGTTTTTTATTTGTTCATTTTCGCTCTTCTTGTTCCCACGAGTAGCTAGGGAAATTCGTGTCGACCCCTGCAGAGCCTCGCATGCAGGGGTAAGGCCAAGTCCCCTCTGGGTCGCCACTTCCAGGGGGCATCGCTCGAAACACACTTAGTCACCCCTGTGCCATGCGTCTCTTCGGCGCGATTGTGCTACACCTTGGGATTGGGGGACGCGGTAGTCTCCCTTCCGCTCCGTCCCCGTTTTGGGAGAGGGCAGGAGAGAGATTGGAAGAAGAGAGGCCACAGCCGCCTCCCCTGCAGCCTGTAGTGAGAAAATGAGTTACCCCTAGCCCTCGGATACCCTAATAGCGTCGGGGTAGAAAGAGAACAAGAGTTGGACAAGGACGGCAGACAGGACAGATGAGTAGTTATCTTACCCAAGACAAGTTGGAGAAAGGTAAGATAGGCTGGAGAAATCCCAGAGTCCGGCAAACCCTGCACACCAGATGTGTTTTTCCCGGAGGTTTTTTTATCGAGGTTCCCTCCTCTAGATCCGTTGAGTTCTGTAAGAGACAGGTCCGCCAACGAGTAGGCACCCAACGATCTTGCCGGTGGAGAGGCTATTGTCTTCGCATCACATCAGCCTGAGAATGGTAGGGGTTGCCCCCCACCCCGACACAAACACCTTTTTTATTGAGGCGGTGCGTGTGTCCAAGTCTCTAGGACCCGAAACCTAACCTTACCTAACCAAACCTAACCTAACATAACGTAACCCCTTTGACTATTTGATTTCAGAACTGAAGACGGTTTTTTTCTGTCTGTTAATTTCCAAGATAGTACGTTCTTTATGTGATAGAATATATTTTAAATTTGATGGGTTTTCGCAATGGAGAATGCTGTCAGAGAGCTCGTCACCAAATTTGGGAGCTATACGAGAAAGTTGATTTTTTCGAGGAAACCTAACGTAACCTCAACCTTAGTGACTAAACTCACATAACTTCTTCGACTATTTTCGGACGGAAAATGAAAAATAGATTCCCTTCAGAATGCCGCGTGCCTTGTTAGGTTCCTCAATTTCTCTAAACGCCATCCCTCCGCTTTAGGTTAATCTTCCCCATCGCTCGTTCTCCTCCGTTTTCTGTCTTGTTCCTCCTTGAAACAGATGTCCTTCACCAAGATGTTCTTCCTCTGACGTTCCGCCTGCATCTGCTGTTTTTGAGCTTGTCCTGCTCCTCCTGGAAGTACGGCAGCAATATGCGGTTTCTCCGTGATCGTCTGGGATACCTCACCCTCTGAGAGGTGTCGGTCTCTCAATTTCGCGGTGTCGGGTCCCTCCCTGTTAGGAGTGCCCGGTATTGAGTTTCTCCTCTGAACTAAAATCGAAGTCCCTCCTATTTTCTTTTTTCTTGGGGCGGCCCGCTTTTTGCTGGCCCCCCGGTCTGTTTTTTTGGTTTGGTTTCAGGTACTTCAAACATACTTGTTTCCACGAGAAGCTAGGGAAGTGGTCCGTCCACCCCTGCAGAGCCCCGCATGCAAGGGTATGGCTAAATCCCCCCTGGATCGCCATTTCCAGGGGCATCGCACTTAATCACCCCTGTGCCATGCGTCCCTTCGGCGCGATGGTGCTACACCTTATGATTGGGGGACGCGGTAATCTTCCTTCCGCTCCACCCAGGTCTGTGGGCGAGCGGAAGGAAGACTGGAAGAGAAGAGGGTGCAGCCGCCTTCCCTGCATCCAGTAGAGAGGAAGTGAGTGACCCCTAGCCCTCGGATACCCTAATAGCATCGGGGTCAGAAAAGAACAAGAGTTGACCAAGGGAGGCCGATAGGATAGGGAAGAAGATATCTCACCCAGACAAGGTGAAGAGGGGTGAGATAGGCCGGAGAAATCCCAGGGTCCGCCATCCCTGCACACCAGATGTGTGTCTCCAGGAGGTTTTTTATCGAGGATTCCCCCTCTAGATCCGTTGAGTTCTGTGAGAGACAGGCCCGCCAGCGAGTAGGCACCCTAGCGATCTTGCCAATGGAGAGGCTATTGTCTTCGCATCACATCGGCCTGAGAAAGGTGAGGGTTGCCCCTTACCCCGACACAAACGCCTTTTTTTTTGAGCGGTGCTTGCGTCCAAGTCTCTAGGACCCAACCATACCTAACCTAACATAACCTAACCTAACATAAACCTTTCGACTATTCGATTCCAGAACTGAAAAAGATTTTTCCCTGTGTTAGTTTCCGAAATATAACGTTCTTTATGTGAAAAAATATAATTCAAATTTGATGAGTTTTCGCCATGAAGAATGCTGTCAGAGAGCTCGTCACCAAATTTGGGAGCTATACGGGAAAAATGATTTTTTCGAGGAAACCTAACGTAATCCCAACCTTAGTGACTAAACTCACATAACTTCTTTGACTATTTTCGGACAGAAAATGGAAAATAGATTCCCTTCAGAATGCAAACAGAGCAGTGTCTTACCTAACCTAACCTAACATTACCCCTATGACTATTTGATTGCAGAACTGAAAACGATTTTTCCTTCTCTGTTAGTTTCTGAGATATTGAGTTTTTTTTGTGAAAAAATATATTTCAATTTTGATGAGTTTTCGCAATGCAAAATGCTATCAGAAAGCTCGTAACCAAATTTGGGAGCTCTACGAGAAAGTTGATTTTTTCGCGGAAAACCTAACCTAACCTTAAACTAGGTGACTGACCTAACATAAACCCTTTTAGTATTTTCGGACCGAAAATGAAAAATAGATTCCCTTCGGAACGCAAACAGAGCAGTGTCTAACCTAACATACCCAACCAAACCTGACATAACCTAACCTAACCTAACATAACCCCATTGACTACTTGATTCCAGAACTGAAAACGATTTTTCCCTGTGTGTTCGTTTCCGAAATATAACGTTTCTTATGTGAAAAATATATTTCAAATTTGATAAGTTTTCGAAATGAAAAATGCTGTCAGAGAGCTCGTCACCAAATTTGGGAGCTATACGAGAAAGTTGATTTTTTCGAGGAAACCTAAAGTAACCTCAACCTAAGTGACTAACCTAACATAACCCCTTTGACTATTTTCGTACCGAAAATGGGAAATAGATTTCCTTCAGAATTCAAAGAGAGCAGTGTCTAACCTAACCTAACATAATCCCTTTGACTATTTGTTTCCAGAACTGAAAACGATTTTTCCCAGTTTGTTAGTTTCCGAAATATTACGTTTTTTTGTGAAAAAATATATTTGAAATTTGATGAGGTTTCGCAATGGACAATGCTGTCAGAGAGCTCGTCACCAAATTTTGGAGCTACACGGGAAAGTTGGTTTTTTTCGATGAAAACCTTATCTAATCTTAACCCAAGTGACTGACCTAACATAAAACCTCCGACTATTTTCGGACCGAAAATGAAAAATGGATTTCCTACAGAATGCAAATAGAGCAGTGTCTAACCTAACCTAACATTACCCCTATGACTATTTGGTTCCAGAACTGAAAACGATTTTTCCTTGTCTGTTAGTTTCTGAGATATTACGTTTTTTATGTAAAAAAATATATTTTAAATTTGATGAGTTTTCGCAATGGAAACGAAACCTAACATAACCTAACCTTATCTTACCAAACCTAACATAACATAAGCCCTTTGACTATTTGATTCTAGAACTGAAAACGGTTTTATTCTGTCTGTTAATTTCCAAGATAGTACGTTCTTTATGTGATAGAATATATTTCAAATTTGATGAGTTTTCGCAATGGAAAATGCTGTCAGAGAGCTCTTCACCAAATTTGGGAGCTGTACGAAAAAGTTGATTTTTTCAAGGATATCCAAAGTAACCTTAACCTAAGTGACTAACCTTACATAAACCCATTGACTATTTTCGGACCGAAACTGAAAATAGATTCCCTTCAGAATGCAAACAGAGCAGTGTCTAATCTAACCCAACCTAACCTAACCTAACATAACTACTTCGACTATTTGATTCCAGAACTGAGAACGATTTTTCCCTGTTTGCTACTTTCCGAGATATTAGTTTTTTTCTGTGTAAAAATATATTTAAAATTTGATGAGTTTTCGCAATTGAGAATGCTGTCAGAGAGCTCGTCACCAAATTTTGGAGCTATACGGGAAAGTTGATTTTTTTCGAGGAAACCTAACCTAACCTTAACCAAAGTGACTAATCTAACATAACCCCTTCTACTTTTTTCGGACCGAGAATGGATAAAAGTTTTCCTTCGGAATGCAAACAGAGCAGTGTCTAACCTAACCTAACCTAACCTAACATAACCCCTTTGACTATTTGATTCCAGAACTGAAAACGATTTTTCCCTCTCTGTTAGTTTCTGAGATATTACGTTCTTCATGTAGGACAGTATATTTCAAATTTGATGGGTTTTCGCAATGGAGAGTGCTGTGAGAGAGCTCGTCACCAAATTTGGGAGCTATACGAGTAAGTTTATTTCATCGAGGAAACCTAACGTAACCTTAACCTAAGTGACTAACCTTACATAACCCCCTCGACTATTGTCGGACCGAAAATAGAAAATAGATTTCCTTGATGCAAACAGAGCAGTGTCTAACCTAACCTAACCTAACATTACCCCTATGACTATTTGATTCCAGAACTGAAAACGATTTTTCCTTCCCTGTTAGTTTCCGAAATATTGAGTTTTTTGTGAAGAAATATATTTCAATTTTGATGAGTTTTCGCAATGCAAAATGCTATCAGAAAGCTCGTCTCCAAATTTGGGAGCTCTACGAGAAAATTGATTTTTTCGTGGAAAACCTAACCTAACCCCTAGGTGACTGACCTAACATAAACCCTTTTAGTTTTTTCGGACCGAGAATTGAAAATTGATTTCCTTCTGAAGGCAAACAGAACAGTGTCTAACCTAACATAACCTTAGCTTACCTAACCAAACCTAACATAACCTAACCTAACATAACCCCTTCGACTATTCGATTCCAGAACTGAAAAAGATTTTTCCCTCTGTTAGTTTCCGAAATATAACGTTCTTTATGTGGAAAAATATATTTCAAATTTGATGAGTTTTCGCAATGAAGAATGCTGTCACAGAGCTCGTCACCAAATTTGGGAGCTATACAAGGAAGTTGATTTTTTCGAGGAAACCTAAAGTAACCTTAACCTAAGTAACTAACCTAACATAACCCCTTTGACTATTTTCGTACCGAAAATGGGAAATAGATTTCCTTCAGAATTCAAACAGAGCAGTGTCTAACCTAACCCAACCTAACATAATCCCTTTGACTATTTGATTCCAGAACTGAAAACGATTTTTCCCAGTTTGTTAGTTTCCGAAATATTACGTTTTTTTGTGAAAAAATATATTTAAAATTTGATGAGGTTTCGCAATGGACAATGCTGTCAGAGAGCTCGTCACCAAATTTTGGAGCTACACGGGAAAGTTGATTTGTTCGAGGAAACCTAACGTAACCTTAACCTAAGTGACTAACCTCACATAACCCATTCGACTATGGTCGGACCTGAAATGAAAAATAGATTTTCTCAATGCAAACAGAGCAGTGTCCAACCTAACCTAACCTAACATTACCCCTATGACTATTTGATTCCAGAACTGAAAACGATTTTTCCTTCCCTGTTAGTTTCCGAAATATTGAGTTTTTTGTGAAGAAATATATTTCAAGTTTGATTAGTTTTCGCTATGCAAAATGCCATCAGAAAGCTCGTCACCAAATTTGGGAGCTCTACGAGAAAATTGATTTTTTCGTGGAAAACCTAACCTAACCTCAACCTAGGTGACTGACCTAACATAAACCCTTTCAGTTTTTTCGGACCAAAAATTGAAAATTGATTTCCTTCTGAAGGCAAACAGAGCAGTGTCTAACCTAACATAACCTTAGCTTACCTAACCAAACCTAACATAACCTAACCTAACATAACCCCTTGGACTATTCGATTCCAGAACTGAAAAAGATTTTTCCCTCTGTTAGTTTCCGAAATATAACGTTCTTTATGTGGAAAAATATATTTCAAATTTGATGAGTTTTCGCAATGAAGAATGCTGTCACAGAGCTCGTCACCAAATTTGGGAGCTATACGAGAAAGTTGATTTTTTCGAGGAAACCTAAAGTAACCTTAACCTAAGTGACTAACCTAACATAACCCCTTTGACTATTTTCGTACCGAAAATGGGAAATAGATTTCTTTCAGAATTCAAACAGAGCAGTGTCTAACCTAACCCAACCTAACATAATCCCTTTGACTATTTGATTCCAGAACTGAAAACGATTTTTCCCATGTTTGTTAGTTTCCGAAATATTACGTTTTTTTGTGAAAAAAATATATTTAAAATTTGATGAGGTTTCGCAATGGACAATGCTGTCAGAGAGCTCGTCACCAAATTTTGGAGCTACACGGGAAAGTTGATTTGTTCGAGGAAACCTAACGTAACCTTAACCTAAGTGACTAACCTCACATAACCCATTCGACTATGGTCGGACCTGAAATGAAAAATAGATTTTCTCAATGCAAACAGAGCAGTGTCCAACCTAACCTAACCTAACATTACCCCTATGACTATTTGATTCCAGAACTGAAAACGATTTTTCCTTCCCTGTTAGTTTCCGAAATATTGAGTTTTTTGTGAAGAAATATATTTCAAGTTTGATTTAGTTTTCGCTATGCAAAATGCCATCAGAAAGCTCGTCTCCAAATTTGGGAGCTCTACGAGAAAATTGATTTTTTCGTGGAAAACCTAACCTAACCTCAACCTAGGTGACTGACCTAACATAAACCCTTTTAGTTTTTTCGGACCGAAAATTGAAAATTGATTTCCTTCTGAAGGCAAACAGAGCAGTGTCTAACCTAACATAACCTTAGCTTACCTAACCAAACCTAACATAACCTAACCTAACATAACCCCTTGGACTATTCGATTCCAGAACTGAAAAAGATTTTTCCCTCTGTTAGTTTCCGAAATATAACGTTCTTTATGTGGAAAATTATATTTCAAATTTGATGAGTTTTCGCAATGAAGAATGCTGTCACAGAGCTCGTCACCAAATTTGGGAGCTATACGAGAAAGTTGATTTTTTCGAGGAAACCTAAAGTAACCTTAACCTAAGTGACTAACCTAACATAACCCCTTTGACTATTTTCGGTACCGAAAATGGGAAATAGATTTCCTTCAGAATTCAAACAGAGCAGTGTCTAACCTAACCTAACCTAACATAATCCCCTTTGACTATTTGATTCCAGAACTGAAAACGATTTTTCCCAGTTTGTTAGTTTCCGAAATATTACGTTTTTTTGTGAAAAAATATATTTAAAATTTGATGAGGTTTCGCAATGGACAATGCTGTCAGAAAGCTCGTCACCAAATTTTGGAGCTACACGGGAAAGTTGATTTGTTCGAGGAAACCTAACGTAACCTTAACCTAAGTGACTAACCTCACATAACCCATTCGACTATGGTCGGACCTGAAATGAAAAATAGATTTTCTCAATGCAAACAGAGCAGTGTCTAACCCAACCTAACCTAACCTCACCTAACCTAACATTACCCCTATGACTATTTGATTCCAGAACTGAAAACGATTTTTCCTTCTCTGTTAGTTTCCGAGATATTATTTTTTTTGTGGAAAAATATATTTCAATTTTGATGAGTTTTCGCAATGGAAAATGCTATCAGAGAGCTCGTCACTAAATTTTGGAGCTATACGGGAAAGTTGATTCTTTTCGAGGAAACTTAACCTAACCTTAACCAAAGTGACTAACCTAACATAACCCCTTTAACTTTTTTCGGACCGATAATGGAAAAATTTTTCCTTCGGAATGCAAACAGAGCAGTGCCTAACCTAACCTCACCTTACCCAACCCAACCTGACAAAACCCTTTCGACTATTTGATTCCAGAACTGAAAACGATTTTTCCCTCTATGTTAGTTTCTGAGATATTACGTTCTTCATGTGGAAATGTATATTTCAAATTTGATGAGTTTTCGCAATGGAGAGTGCTGTGAGAGAGCTCGTCACCAAATTTGGGAGCTATACGAGTAAGTTGATTTCTTCGAGGAAACCTGACGTAATCCCAACCTTAGTGACTAAACTCACATAACTTCTTTGACTATTTCCGGACAGAAAATGGAAAACAGATTCCCTTCAGAATGCAAACAGAGCAGTGTCTTACCAAACCTAACCTAACATTACCCCTATGACTATTTGATTGCAGAACTGAAAACGATTTTTCCTTCTCTGTTAGTTTCCGAGATATTGAGTTTTTTTTGTGAAAAAATATATTTCAATTTTGATGAGTTTTCGCAATGCAAAATGCTATCAGAAAGCTCGTAACCAAATTTGGGAGCTCTACGAGAAAGTTGATTTTTTCGTGGAAAACCTAACCTAACCTTAAACTAGGTGACTGACCTAACATAAACCCTTTTAGTATTTTCGGACCGAAAATGAAAAATAGATTCCCTTCGGAACGCAAACAGAGCAGTGTCTAACCTAACATACCCAACCAAACTTTTTTTTTTTTTTGACGGGGTGGAAATCGCTGGACACCAGGTACTGGTTCCGCCCCTCCCTGATAGTGTGGGAGTTGCACCGCACTAAAACCACCCCCTTGCCCTCTCTCATACCCGGGACCATCCGGAGGACATAACATCAGGTATGAGTGGCATGTTCTTCTTCCTTTATCTCTAAGTTTCCGTGTATAACAAAAATTTGTATGGGGGACAGCACAAGTAAAAATAAGTTTATGAGACGTTATAAATATCACAGTTTGCTTTATCACAGAATTTCATCTCGACTTTTCAGTTATATACGTATATATTCCTTCACTGTGGTACTAATCTTCCTCTTTCTCTGGCCTGATGTTGGAGCTCCTCTTCCGCTTTACTTTTCATCACTTTCCTCAGGAAATCCTTGGTTTTAGCACTCCTGTCACGGTCTTCGGACATGACTCGCAGCAGCATTTCCTGGTCTATTTGTTGTCCCAAGTATCTTTCCAGAGTGCTCCTGTGTTCGGTCCACCTTTCGCATGAAAATATCGTGTGGTCAGGGCTATCTACCTCTCTGCAGTAAATGCACAGATCGTCTTCTGTCTTCTTAATCCTCAATGTGTAGGTCCTGAAGGATCCGTGTCCACTGAGTACCTGGGTTATTAAGAAGTCTGTCTCTGCGTGTTTTGAGGTTAACCACAACCTTAGGTCGGGTATAAGCCTCTTCGTCCACTGGGCCTTGTCCGTCATATTTTGCCATCTATCTTGCCAGAGATCTATTGTCGTTTCTCTTTCCCTATGCTTGTCCTCTGGTGTAACGTTTCTCAGTCTGTGGAGTCGTGCCCTTTCTCTTGCGAGTAGGTCTATTGGTGGCACCTTGGCCAGAACGCAAAGAGCCTCAGCGGACACAGTCCGGTAGGCTGAGACTACTCTTAATAGAGCTCTTCTCTGCACAGAGAGTATCATTTTTCTATATGTCTCCACATTCAGGACTCGTTCCCAGATAGGAGCTGCATACAAAAGAACTGATTGGACGACACCATATATTGTACGTCTCTTCTCCGCACTTGGACCACCTATGTTAGGAAGAATCTTCATGAGTGCTTTCGTCTGTCTCTCCGCTTTCTCACGGGTTCGTCGAATTTGCTCATTGAATATGAGTTTATCATCCAACCAGACTCCGAGGTATTTGACAAACTTCTTCGGGACTATTTCAACCCCCGCAAGCTTCAATACGATATCCTCCCTCTTTCTGGGTCCAGTAACGATTATGGCCTCGGTTTTGTCCGGAGCAATTTCCAGGCCGCTCTCTTCCATCCAGGAGTGGATTCGCTCAAGAGCCATATTTGCCGCCTCAATCAGGTGTTCTTTCCTATTAGCTCTTACCATGAGGGCAAGGTCGTCGGCGTATGCTACTGTGGAACAGTCTGGTGGGAGTTCAAGTCTCAGCACACCGTCGTATAGGACGTTCCACAGTATCGGTCCCAGTACGGAACCCTGAGGTACGCCCTGTGTCATGTCCTGCCGGTATTTACCACACCTCAATTTGCGCTCCGATAGGTATGCATTGATCAGTGCTATCATATGCCTGCTAATATTTAGGTCTTGCAGTCGTCTTATTATTTTTGGCCATTTCGCCGTATTAAAGGCGTTTCTCACATCTATGAGGACGATCATGCCCCATTTGAGCCCTCTCCTTGAAGCTACCTCAACAACTCGTTCTATGGCTTGTATAGTGGATCTTCCCGCCCTAAAACCGAATTGCGAGTTGGAGATGCCTTCCCTCTCCTCCAGTTCTCTCTCCAACCTTGCCTTGAGCAGGTGTTCATAAAGTTTTCCGGGAGCGTTGATGAGACATATGGGTCTTTTCTTCGTGCTCAGTGGATCCCCCTTCGGAATGAGGACGACGCGCGCCTCCTTCCATTCCTCGGGGAATGCGGTGTCCTCCAGTAAGTTGTTCATCACAGACAGAATTATTTCTGGGATTGCCTCGATAGCTAACTTCATAGCCTCTGTCAGAATCCCGTCTGGGCCTGGCGCTTTACCTACTTTTAATTTATCCCTAGCCTGGTAGAGTTCCTCGAGTGTGAAAGGAGGAAGCACGTCGCCATCGATTTGCAACAGATTTTCATCTTGAGGGTCGTCAGCGGGGAAAAGTTCCCTTATCACGCTCGCCTTCGTTTCTTCGTCTAGCTCATATGGTTCTCTCAGTTGTTTCAAGGATCCCATGACTATTCTATACCCCTGCCCCCATGGATCATCCTCAAGAGTGTCGCAAAGTTCTCTCCATTGACCTCTTTGAGATTTCTTGATTTCCCCCTGAGTAGCTTCCTGGCTTCCTTATATTCCCTTTCCGTTGAATCGATCTCTTGGATTATCTGTGCCCTCCTTGCCCTCTGTAGCTTTCTCCTAAGCCCATTGCATCGGACTCGCGCTTCGGCTATGATGTCATTCCACCAAACCGGCTGACTTTTCCTAGCCTTCAGATTTTGGCTGGAACATTCTTCTTGAGCCCTTTTAATGGATCTGCTGAGGTGGTGAGCATCCCTGCCGTTGAGGATTGATAGCATACTCCTAAATTCTTCTTTATTAATTATCTTTTCTGTTCGCCAGGGTTGCATTTTTTTCTTGGGGGCTGCTTCAACATCATAAAGAATCACCCTGTGAAGGCTCATTGACTCCTGAGTGGAGACATTCCAGTTCGCCACTTTCCTTGAAATCCCTTGGGTCGCCAAGGTTAAGTCTATGATAGATCTCTGAGCGCCCCTCACGAAGGTGGGAGTATTTCCCTCATTGCAGACTATCAAGTCAAGGGTGTTTATCCACTCTACGAGGTAGTCTCCTCTGGCGTCAGGCGTTGGCGAAGACCAGAAGGTCGATTTGGCATTGAAGTCGCCAGATATGATTGCATCTCTTCCTCCATCCCTCACGTGTTGCATCACTATGTCCACATATGCTTTAAATTCCGTTATTGTTATGTTCGGGGATACATAGCAATTGTACAAGACAAAATCCTTGAACTGTAAACAGGTGAAGCCTTGCCCACGGTGATGGTTTATTATGCCGCAGTTACGGTTGTTACAGAAGATTGCCGTTTTTGTGTCTAAATCAGTAATCCAGCGAGTATCATTCCTAATCATATTTATATTCGGTTCTTGAATCAGAACTATATCCGCCTTTTCTTCTTGCATGATCTTCTGTAACAACTGATGTGCGGCTCTCCTCCTATCTGTATTCAATTGCAGTATTCTCATCACTATTTGCGAATGGTTCTTCTCCTATTTCTCTCTTCCTTCAGGATCTTGCGGAATTCTGGGCATCTTGAAGAGTCCGCCCTGTGCCCTTTCTTTTTGCATGTAGTGCAAGACGCACCTGCCGTGCACTCGTTCACCTTATGGCCTTCTTCCCCGCATTTCAGGCAGAAGTTACTCTTGTCCTCCGTGCTTGTGCATGTGCCCGCTCTATGTCCAAATTGGAGGCACCTGAAGCACCTCGTCACAGTGACTTTAGGGAATATTCTGCAGTGTGTCCACCCTATTTTTATTCTACCCCTGCCCACTATTGTGTCTTCAAGGGCTTTCGGGACCTCTACCGTTGCAGTTTGACTACCATTTCTGTTTGTCCTCATGGATGTCACCACGAAATCCTCATCATATAAAGATGCCCTAGCTGTCAGGATATCCGCCCTCACTTGTGCTTCGTCTAAGTCTGCATCGATGTCGTTGATAATTATTGTTCTCCCGTTTTGTGGCATCTGGACATCTAATTCGGGTGCATTCTTTTTTATTTCATTTTTTAGCGCTTCACTTTGCGCTCTACCTCCTGCTACTTCCAGCATCAGATCCCCCTTATTGGTCCTTCTCAGATTTTTGAGAGTCACTCCTGTTTCTTGTAGGTTGGCATTTTCTTTCACTGTCTTCAGGAGCTCCGCAAAGGACTTTCCGTTAGCTTTAACAAATACTCTATCCTCTCTCAGTTTTTTGTCTTTCTCTGAGCCCGTTGTAAATTCTTCCAACTTGATGAAAATCTCCGTGTTATGGAAGACGTGTTCCGCGCATTTCCTCATGTATTCTCTGTCTACGTTTCCCTTTGCTTTCAGGGCCAGTTCCCCGCATCCATGGTTCAGACATTCTTCCTTCAGTTTATGGATCACTTGATATAGATTTTCAATATCGTTCATGCCTCTCTCTTCCATCTTATATGGTACTACGAATGTGGTTGTGGTTTTTTCCTCTCTGCTACCATTCTTTTTACTCGAGATTATTGCAGCGTGAGTTTTTATATACTCTATTTGTCCTTCCGTTATTCCTTCCTCTAATATTTCTTCAATCTCGGGGTGTTCATATTGGTCCGATGTCCGGTCGATGCTGTCTCCTGGACTGACCAGTATGGCAACATTACCTTTCTTAAACCGCCTCATCTCAACTTTGGTAATTACCTGGGTATTCCTATACATTCCCGTCGGCCATTCGAGATCTATTATCTCTTTGAAGTCTCCCCCCTGTCGGAGATTTTCTTCTATTTGGTTCAACCTACGAATTCTTTCCAATTCTTCGTCCTCCTCCATTATCTCAGGTGATACCTGAGTTTCAATGGTAATCATTTCAGGTTTCCTTATTTCTCTTTCTCCACTGTTTTCTTTCGAATGTCTCTCTTCGAAGTTCAGTACAGTTTCTCTCAGCATAGTTGCTTCTCTTTCTGCCATTTCGGCCTTCTTCTCTGCCATTTCCTTCTCATCCCTCAATCTTTGAATAATCATATCTGACTCTGTTGAATCAATTTCCTTGTCTCGGTCCTCTTTTATGTCCATGAATACTTCTTCCACTGCCTTCAGAAACAGTGTTCTCTTCTTCAGGATCCCTATTTCCCTGCCCAAATCTTTAGAAAGATTCTTGATTTCTACCTTGGTATTCGTATTTTCCTTGATTAGGTTTGTCATCCTTGAGGCGTAGTCTACCAGTGTTTGCACCGTTTTATGGAGCATAGTAAAGTCCTTTGTTCTGTCCGAGATCGCAGTTTTCTTTCGTCCTTTATGTGGTGACACTATCCTTTTCCTTTTTTTCTCGGGAAGTCCTCTATCGTCTTCGTCCGAGTCCATAAGAACGTATATGGGACTGTCTCCCATTTCTTCATCCTGCCAATCATCTGACATGCTCTGTTTCGGAGTCCTAAATGTCTCATCCTGATTAGAGCCTGTTGGAATTGGTGTTTGCTCACCAGCTCTAACTTCCTCTCCTTTGCAGGCTGGGGATCTAAGGATCTTCTTGGTTTTTTGGCCTTCCAGCAGACGCCTTTCGAACTCTTCCCTTTCCTGTTTCTCCTTCTCAGTCTCATTCTTCTTTTCTATTTCCTTTCGTGTTGGTTTAATTTGTTCCATATGTGTTCCCACGAGAAGCTAGGGAAATGTCTGTCCACCCCTGCAGAGCCCCGCTTGCAGGGGTAAGGCTAAGTCCCCCCTGGGTCGCCATGTCCAGGGGGCATCGCTCGAGACACACTTATTCACCCCTGTGCCACGCATCCCTTCGGCACGATGGTGCTACACCTTGGGATTGGGGGACGCGGTAATCTTCCTCTCGCTCCACCCACGTCTGTGAGCGAGCGAGAGGGAGACTGGAAGAAAAGGGGATGCAGCCGCCTCCCCTGCATCCTGGAGTAAGAAAGTGAGTGACCCCTAGCCCTCGGGTACCCTAATAGCGTCGGGGTCAGAAAAGAGCAAGGGTTGGCCAAGAGAGGCCGATAGTTCACAGATTACAGCAATAGACGGGCTCACTCAAGACTAGATGAAGCAAAGTGAGTCCGGTGTTGGGAAGAGCCAAGCGATAGTGCAATGCCCGGATTCCCAGCCATAGGCCACTCCTCCTTTTCCCGGGCTTGTGACCGGCATGGATGTGGTGCAAGTCCATGGCGGAGTTACCTAACCTAACCTAACCTAACCTAACCTAACCTAACATAACCCCATTGACTACTTGATTCCAGAACTGAAAACGATTTTTCTCTGTGTGTTCGTTTCCGAAATATAACGTTTCTTATGTGAAAAATATATTTCAAATTTGATAAGTTTTCGAAATGAAAAATGCTGTCAGAGAGCTCGTCACCAAATTTGGGAACTCTACGAGAAAGTTGATTTTTTCGAAGAAAACCTTATCTAATCTTAACCCAAGTGACTAACCTAACATAAAACCTTCGACTATTTTCGGACCGAAAATGAAAAATGGATTTCCTACAGAATGCAAATAGAGCAGTGTCCAACCTAACCTAACATTACCCCTATGACTATTTGGTTCCAGAACTGAAAACGATTTTTCCTTGTCTGTTAGTTTCTGAGATATTACGTTTTTTATGTAAAAAAATATATTTTAAATTTGATGAGTTTTCGCAATGGAAACCTAACCTAACATAACCTAACCTTATCTTACCAAACCTAACACAACATAAGCCCTTTGACTATTTGATTCTAGAACTGAAAACGGTTTTATTCTGTCTGTTAATTTCCAAGATAGTACGTTCTTTATGTGATAGAATATATTTCAAATTTGATGAGTTTTCGCAATGGAAAATGCTGTCAGAGAGCTCTTCACCAAATTTGGGAGCTGTACGAGAAAGTTGATTTTTTCAAGGATATCCAAAGTAACCTTAACCTGAGTGACTAACCTTACATAAACCCATTGACTATTTTCGGACCGAAACTGAAAATAGATTCCCTTCAGAATGCAAACAGAGCAGTGTCTAATCTAACCCAACCTAACCTAACCTAACCTAACATAACTACTTCGACTATTTGATTCCAGAACTGAGAACGATTTTTCCCTGTTTGCTACTTTCCGAGATATTAGTTTTTTTCTGTGTAAAAATATATTTAAAATTTGATGAGTTTTCGCAATTGAGAATGCTGTCAGAGAGCTCGTCACCAAATTTTGAAGCTATACGGGAAAGTTGATTTTTTTCGAGGAAACCTAACCTAACCTTAACCGAAGTGACTAACCTAACATAACCCCTTCAATTTTTTTCGGACCGGTAATGGAAAAAAGTTTTCCTTCGGAATGCAAACAGAGCAGTGTCTAACCTAACCTAACCTAACCTAACCTAACATAACCCCTTTGACTATTTGATTCCAGAACTGAAAACGATT
The DNA here is from genome assembly GCA_032362365.1 of Zygogramma bicolorata. NCBI lineage: Eukaryota > Metazoa > Arthropoda > Insecta > Coleoptera > Chrysomelidae > Zygogramma > Zygogramma bicolorata. Next base: position 290,826 of record JAVJAQ010001583.1, read on the forward strand.
TTTCCCTCTCTGTTAGTTTCTGAGATATTACGTTCTTCATGTAGGAAATTATATTTCAAATTTGATGGGTTTTCGCAATGGAGAGTGCTGTGAGAGAGCTCGTCACCAAATTTGGGAGCTATACGAGTAAGTTTATTTCATCGAGGAAACCTAACGTAACCTTAACCTATGTGACTAACCTCACATAACCCCCTCGACTATTGTCGGACCGAAAATAGAAAATAGATTTCCTTGATGCAAACAGAGCAGTGTCTAACCTAACCTAACCTAACATTACCCCTATGACTATTTGATTCCAGAACTGAAAACGATTTTACCTTCCCTGTTAGTTTCCGAGATATTGAGTTTTCTTGTGAAGAAATATATTTCAATTTTGACGAGTTTTCGCAATGCAAAATGCTATCAGAAAGCTCGTCACCAAATTTGGGAGCTCTACGAGAAAATTGATTTTTTCGTGGAAAACCTAACCTAACCTTAACCTAGGTGACTGACCTAACATAAACCCTTTTAGTTTTTTCGAACCGAAAATTGAAAATTGATTTCCTTCTGAAGGCAAACAGAGCAGTGTCTAACCTAACATAACCTTAGCTTACCTAACCAAACCTAACATAACCTAACCTAACATAACCCCTTCGACTATTCGATTCCAGAACTGAAAAAGATTTTTCCCTCTGTTAGTTTCCGAAATATAACGTTCTTTATGTGGAAAAATATATTTCAAATTTGATGAGTTTTCGCAATGAAGAATGCTGTCAGAGAGCTCGTCACCAAATTTGGGAGCTATACGAGAAAGTTGATTTTTTCGAGGAAACCTAAAGTAACCTTAACCCAAGTGACTAACCTAACATAACCCCTCTGACTATTTTCGTACCGAAAATGGGAAATAGATTTCCTTCAGAATTCAAACAGAGCAGTGTCTAACCTAACCCAACCTAACATAATCCCTTTGACTATTTGATTCCAGAACTGAAAACGATTTTTCCTTCCCTGTTAGTTTCCGAAATATTGAGTTTTTTGTGAAGAAATATATTTCAAGTTTGATTAGTTTTCGCTATGCAAAATTCCATCAGAAAGCTCGTCACCAAATTTGGGATCTCTACGAGAAAATTGATTTTTTCGTGGAAAACCTAACCTTACCTCAACCTAGGTGACTGACCTAACATAAACCCTTTTAGTTTTTTCGGACCGAAAATTGAAAATTGATTTCCTTCTGAAGGCAAACAGAGCAGTGTCTAACCTAACATAACCTTAGCTTACCTAACCAAACCTAACATAACCTAACCTAACATAACCCCTTCGACTATTCGATTCCAGAACTGAAAAAGATTTTTCCCTCTGTTAGTTTCCGAAATATAACGTTCTTTATGTGGAAAAATATATTTCAAATTTGATGAGTTTTCGCAATGAAGAATGCTGTCAGAGAGCTCGTCACCAAATTTGGGAGCTATACGAGAAAGTTGATTTTTTCGAGGAAACCTAAAGTAACCTTAACCTAAGTGACTAACCTAACATAACCCCTTTGACTATTTTCGGACCGAAAATGGGAAATAGATTTCCTTCAGAATTCAAACAGAGCAGTGTCTAACCTAACCTAACCTAACATAATCCCTTTGACTATTTGATTCCAGAACTGAAAACGATTTTTCCCAGTTTGTTAGTTTCCGAAATATTACGTTTTTTTGTGAAAAAATATATTTAAAATTTGATGAGGTTTCGCAATGGACAATGCTGTCAGAGAGCTCGTCACCAAATTTTGGAGCTACACGGGAAAGTTGATTTGTTCGAGGAAACCTAACGTAACCTTAACCTAAGTGACTAACCTCACATAACCCATTCGACTATGGTCGGACCTGAAATGAAAAATAGATTTTCTCAATGCAAACAGAGCAGTGTCTAACCTAACCTAACCTAACCTCACCTAACCTAACATTACCCCTATGACTATTTGATTCCAGAACTGAAAACGATTTTTCCTTCTCTGTTAGTTTCCGAGATATTATTTTTTTTGTGGAGAAATATTTTTCAATTTTGATGAGTTTTCGCAATGGAAAATGCTATCAGAGAGCTCGTCACTAAATTTTGGAGCTATACGGGAAAGTTGATTCTTTTCGAGGAAACTTAACCTAACCTTAACCAAAGTGACTAACCTAACATAACCCCTTTAACTTTTTTCGGACCGATAATGGAAAAAATTTTCCTTCGGAATACAAACAGAGCAGTGCCTAACCTAACCTCACCTTACCCAACCTAACCTGACAAAACCCCTTCGACTATTTGATTCCAGAACTGAAAACGATTTTTCCCTCTATGTTAGTTTCTGAGATATTACGTTCTTCATGTGGAAAAGTATATTTCAAATTTGATGAGTTTTCGCAATGGAGAGTGCTGTGAGAGAGCTCGTCACCAAATTTGGGAGCTATACGAGTAAGTTGATTTCTTCGAGGAAACCTAACGTAACCTTAACCTAAGTGACTAACCTTACATAACCCCTTTGACCATTGTCGGACCGAAAATAAAACCTAACCTCAACCTAAGTGACTGACCTAACATAAACCCTTTTACTATTTTCGGACCGATAATGGAAAAAAGATTTCCTTTGGGAGGCAAACAGAGCAGTGTCTTACCTAACATAACCTTACCTTACCTTTTTTTTTTTTTTGTCAGGTGGAAATCGCTGGACACCAGGTACTGGTTCCGCCCCTCCCTGGTAGTGTGGGAGTTGCACCGCACTAAAACCACCCCCTGCCCTCTCCCATACCCGGGACCATCCGAGAGGACATAACATCAGGTATGAGTGGCATGTTCTTCTTCCTTCATCTCTAAGTTTCCGTGTATAACAAAAATTTGTATGGGGGACAGCACAAGTAAAAATAAGTTTATGAGACGTTATAAATATCACAGTTTGCTTTATCACAGAATTTCATCTCGACTTTTCAGTTATATACGTATATATTCCTTCACTGTGGTACTAATCTTCCTCTTTCTCTGGCCTGATGTTGGAGCTCCTCTTCCGCTTTACTTTTCATCACTTTCCTCAGGAAATCCTTGGTTTTAGCACTCCTGTCACGGTCTTCGGACATGACTCGCAGCAGCATTTCCTGGTCTATTTGTTGTCCCAAGTATCTTTCCAAAGTGCTCCTGTGTTCGGTCCACCTTTCGCATGAAAATATCGTGTGGTCAGGGCTATCTACCTCTCTGCAGTAAATGCACAGATCGTCTTCTGTCTTCTTAATCCTCAATGTGTAGGTCCTGAAGGATCCGTGTCCACTGAGTACCTGGGTTATTAAGAAGTCTGTCTCTGCGTGTTTTGAGGTTAACCACAACCTTAGGTCGGGTATAAGCCTCTTCGTCCACTGGGCCTTGTCCGTCATATTTTGCCATCTATCTTGCCAGAGATCTATTGTCGTTTCTCTTTCCCTATGCTTGTCCTCTGGTGTAACGTTTCTCAGTCTGTGGAGTCGTGCCCTTTCTCTTGCGAGTAGGTCTATTGGTGGCACCTTGGCCAGAACGCAAAGAGCCTCAGCGGACACAGTCCGGTAGGCTGAGACTACTCTTAATAGAGCTCTTCTCTGCACAGAGAGTATCATTTTTCTATATGTCTCCACATTCAGGACTCGTTCCCAGATAGGAGCTGCATACAAAAGAACTGATTGGACGACACCATATATTGTACGTCTCTTCTCCGCACTTGGACCACCTATGTTAGGAAGAATCTTCATGAGTGCTTTCGTCTGTCTCTCCGCTTTCTCACGGGTTCGTCGAATTTGCTCATTGAATATGAGTTTATCATCCAACCAGACTCCGAGGTATTTGACAAACTTCTTCGGGACTATTTCAACCCCCGCAAGCTTCAATACGATATCCTCCCTCTTTCTGGGTCCAGTAACGATTATGGCCTCGGTTTTGTCCGGAGCAATTTCCAGGCCGCTCTCTTCCATCCAGGAGTGGATTCGCTCAAGAGCCATATTTGCCGCCTCAATCAGGTGTTCTTTCCTATTAGCTCTTACCATGAGGGCAAGGTCGTCGGCGTATGCTACTGTGGAACAGTCTGGTGGGAGTTCAAGTCTCAGCACACCGTCGTATAGGACGTTCCACAGTATCGGTCCCAGTACGGAACCCTGAGGTACGCCCTGTGTCATGTCCTGCCGGTATTTACCACACCTCAATTTGCGCTCCGATAGGTATGCATTGATCAGTGCTATCATATGCCTGCTAATATTTAGGTCTTGCAGTCGTCTTATTATTTTTGGCCATTTCGCCGTATTAAAGGCGTTTCTCACATCTATGAGGACGATCATGCCCCATTTGAGCCCTCTCCTTGAAGCTACCTCAACAACTCGTTCTATGGCTTGTATAGTGGATCTTCCCGCCCTAAAACCGAATTGCGAGTTGGAGATGCCTTCCCTCTCCTCCAGTTCTCTCTCCAACCTTGCCTTGAGCAGGTGTTCATAAAGTTTTCCGGGAGCGTTGATGAGACATATGGGTCTTTTCTTCGTGCTCAGTGGATCCCCCTTCGGAATGAGGACGACGCGCGCCTCCTTCCATTCCTCGGGGAATGCGGTGTCCTCCAGTAAGTTGTTCATCACAGACAGAATTATTTCTGGGATTGCCTCGATAGCTAACTTCATAGCCTCTGTCAGAATCCCGTCTGGGCCTGGCGCTTTACCTACTTTTAATTTATCCCTAGCCTGGTAGAGTTCCTCGAGTGTGAAAGGAGGAAGCACGTCGCCATCGATTTGCAACAGATTTTCATCTTGAGGGTCGTCAGCGGGGAAAAGTTCCCTTATCACGCTCGCCTTCGTTTCTTCGTCTAGCTCATATGGTTCTCTCAGTTGTTTCAAGGATCCCATGACTATTCTATACCCCTGCCCCCATGGATCATCCTCAAGAGTGTCGCAAAGTTCTCTCCATTGACCTCTTTGAGATTTCTTGATTTCCCCCCTGAGTAGCTTCCTGGCTTCCTTATATTCCCTTTCCGTTGAATCGATCTCTTGGATTATCTGTGCCCTCCTTGCCCTCTGTAGCTTTCTCCTAAGCCCATTGCATCGGACTCGCGCTTCGGCTATGATGTCATTCCACCAAACCGGCTGACTTTTCCTAGCCTTCAGATTTTGGCTGGAACATTCTTCTTGAGCCCTTTTAATGGATCTGCTGAGGTGGTGAGCATCCCTGCCGTTGAGGATTGATAGCATACTCCTAAATTCTTCTTTATTAATTATCTTTTCTGTTCGCCAGGGTTGCATTTTTTTCTTGGGGGCTGCTTCAACATCATAAAGAATCACCCTGTGAAGGCTCATTGACTCCTGAGTGGAGACATTCCAGTTCGCCACTTTCCTTGAAATCCCTTGGGTCGCCAAGGTTAAGTCTATGATAGATCTCTGAGCGCCCCTCACGAAGGTGGGAGTATTTCCCTCATTGCAGACTATCAAGTCAAGGGTGTTTATCCACTCTACGAGGTAGTCTCCTCTGGCGTCAGGCGTTGGCGAAGACCAGAAGGTCGATTTGGCATTGAAGTCGCCAGATATGATTGCATCTCTTCCTCCATCCCTCACGTGTTGCATCACTATGTCCACATATGCTTTAAATTCCGTTATTGTTATGTTCGGGGATACATAGCAATTGTACAAGACAAAATCCTTGAACTGTAAACAGGTGAAGCCTTGCCCACGGTGATGGTTTATTATGCCGCAGTTACGGTTGTTACAGAAGATTGCCGTTTTTGTGTCTAAATCAGTAATCCAGCGAGTATCATTCCTAATCATATTTATATTCGGTTCTTGAATCAGAACTATATCCGCCTTTTCTTCTTGCATGATCTTCTGTAACAACTGATGTGCGGCTCTCCTCCTATCTGTATTCAATTGCAGTATTCTCATCACTATTTGCGAATGGTTCTTCTCCTATTTCTCTCTTCCTTCAGGATCTTGCGGAATTCTGGGCATCTTGAAGAGTCCGCCCTGTGCCCTTTCTTTTTGCATGTAGTGCAAGACGCACCTGCCGTGCACTCGTTCACCTTATGGCCTTCTTCCCCGCATTTCAGGCAGAAGTTACTCTTATCCTCCGTGCTTGTGCATGTGCCCGCTCTATGTCCAAATTGGAGGCACCTGAAGCACCTCGTCACAGTGACTTTAGGGAATATTCTGCAGTGTGTCCACCCTATTTTTATTCTACCCCTGCCCACTATTGTGTCTTCAAGGGCTTTCGGGACCTCTACCGTTGCAGTTTGACTACCATTTCTGTTTGTCCTCATGGATGTCACCACGAAATCCTCATCATATAAAGATGCCCTAGCTGTCAGGATATCCGCCCTCACTTGTGCTTCGTCTAAGTCTGCATCGATGTCGTTGATAATTATTGTTCTCCCGTTTTGTGGCATCTGGACATCTAATTCGGGTGCATTCTTTTTTATTTCATTTTTTAGCGCTTCACTTTGCGCTCTACCTCCTGCTACTTCCAGCATCAGATCCCCCTTATTGGTCCTTCTCAGATTTTTGAGAGTCACTCCTGTTTCTTGTAGGTTGGCATTTTCTTTCACTGTCTTCAGGAGCTCCGCAAAGGACTTTCCGTTAGCTTTAACAAATACTCTATCCTCTCTCAGTTTTTTGTCTTTCTCTGAGCCCGTTGTAAATTCTTCCAACTTGATGAAAATCTCCGTGTTATGGAAGACGTGTTCCGCGCATTTCCTCATGTATTCTCTGTCTACGTTTCCCTTTGCTTTCAGGGCCAGTTCCCCGCATCCATGGTTCAGACATTCTTCCTTCAGTTTATGGATCACTTGATATAGATTTTCAATATCGTTCATGCCTCTCTCTTCCATCTTATATGGTACTACGAATGTGGTTGTGGTTTTTTCCTCTCTGCTACCATTCTTTTTACTCGAGATTATTGCAGCGTGAGTTTTTATATACTCTATTTGTCCTTCCGTTATTCCTTCCTCTAATATTTCTTCAATCTCGGGGTGTTCATATTGGTCCGATGTCCGGTCGATGCTGTCTCCTGGACTGACCAGTATGGCAACATTACCTTTCTTAAACCGCCTCATCTCAACTTTGGTAATTACCTGGGTATTCCTATACATTCCCGTCGGCCATTCGAGATCTATTATCTCTTTGAAGTCTCCCCCCTGTCGGAGATTTTCTTCTATTTGGTTCAACCTACGAATTCTTTCCAATTCTTCGTCCTCCTCCATTATCTCAGGTGATACCTGAGTTTCAATGGTAATCATTTCAGGTTTCCTTATTTCTCTTTCTCCACTGTTTTCTTTCGAATGTCTCTCTTCGAAGTTCAGTACAGTTTCTCTCAGCATAGTTGCTTCTCTTTCTGCCATTTCGGCCTTCTTCTCTGCCATTTCCTTCTCATCCCTCAATCTTTGAATAATCATATCTGACTCTGTTGAATCAATTTCCTTGTCTCGGTCCTCTTTTATGTCCATGAATACTTCTTCCACTGCCTTCAGAAACAGTGTTCTCTTCTTCAGGATCCCTATTTCCCTGCCCAAATCTTTAGAAAGATTCTTGATTTCTACCTTGGTATTCGTATTTTCCTTGATTAGGTTTGTCATCCTTGAGGCGTAGTCTACCAGCGTTTGCACCGTTTTATGGAGCATAGTAAAGTCCTTTGTTCTGTCCGAGATCGCAGTTTTCTTTCGTCCTTTATGTGGTGACACTATCCTTTTCCTTTTTTTCTCGGGAAGTCCTCTATCGTCTTCGTCCGAGTCCATAAGAACGTATATGGGACTGTCTCCCATTTCTTCATCCTGCCAATCATCTGACATGCTCTGTTTCGGAGTCCTAAATGTCTCATCCTGATTAGAGCCTGTTGGAATTGGTGTTTGCTCACCAGCTCTAACTTCCTCTCCTTTGCAGGCTGGGGATCTAAGGATCTTCTTGGTTTTTTGGCCTTCCAGCAGACGCCTTTCGAACTCTTCCCTTTCCTGTTTCTCCTTCTCAGTCTCATTCTTCTTTTCTATTTCCTTTCGTGTTGGTTTAATTTGTTCCATATGTGTTCCCACGAGAAGCTAGGGAAATGTCTGTCCACCCCTGCAGAGCCCCGCTTGCAGGGGTAAGCCTAAGTCCCCCCTGGGTCGCCATGTCCAGGGGGCATCGCTCGAGACACACTTATTCACCCCTGTGCCACGCATCCCTTCGGCACGATGGTGCTACACCTTGGGATTGGGGGACGCGGTAATCTTCCTCTCGCTCCACCCACGTCTGTGAGCGAGCGAGAGGGAGACTGGAAGAAAAGGGGATGCAGCCGCCTCCCCTGCATCCTGGAGTAAGAAAGTGAGTGACCCCTAGCCCTCGGGTACCCTAATAGCGTCGGGGTCAGAAAAGAGCAAGAGTTGGCCAAGAGAGGCCGATAGTTCACAGATTACAGCAATAGACGGGCTCACTCAAGACTAGATGAAGCAAAGTGAGTCCGGTGTTGGGAAGAGCCAAGCGATAGTGCAATGCCCGGATTCCCAGCCATAGGCCACTCCTCCTTTTCCCGGGCTTGTGACCGGCATGGATGTGGTGCAAGTCCATGGCGGAGTT